>JBBMRM010000079.1:0-475973 GCA_037962945.1 Sarcoramphus papa | reverse complement strand
CAAGGAAGGGGGCTGGCTAGCAACAGCTTTCAGTGCTGGCACTTTTCAACTCTGAGCAATTGCTCGACGTTTGCAATTTCTCAGCTCGTGTCTACGAGACGGAAAGAGAATGACAGTGACGTTTGGTGGCTAGAGAAGCGCAAAGCCGCAGTGTTGCTGCACCTGTGAAAGCGCTTCCAAGGAAGGGTGCTGGCAGGCAACAGCTTTCAGTGCTGGCAATTTTCATCTCTGAGCAATTGCTCGATGTTTGCAATTTCTCAGCTCGTGTCTACGAGACGGAAAGAGAATGACCGTGACGTTTGGTGGCTAGAGAAGCGCAAAGCCCCAGTGTTGCTGCGCCTGTGAAAGCGCTTCCAAGGAAGGGTGCTGGCTAGCAAGAGCTTTCAGTGCTGGCACTTTTCATCTCTGAGCAATTGCTCGACGTTTGCAATTTCTCACCTGAGCTCTCTTTAGAGTGCGCGAGAGGATGAGCAGAAGATTAGGTGGCTAGAGAAGCCCAGAGCCCCAGTGTTCTTAGGCCTACAAAAGCGCTTCCAAGGAAGGGTGCTGGCTAGCAACAGCTTTCAGTGCTGGCACTTTTCATCTCTGAGCAATTGCTCGACGTTTGCAATTTCTCAGCTCGTGTCTACGAGACGGAAAGAGAAGGACCGTGACGTTTGGTGGGTAGAGAAGCGCAAAGCCCCAGTGTTGCTGCGCCTGTGAAAGCGCTTCCAAGGAAGGGGGCTGGCTAGCAACAGCTTTCAGTGCTGGCACTTTTCATCTCTGAGCAATTGCTCGACGTTTGCCATTTCTCACCTGAGCTCTCTTTAGACTGCGCGAGAGGATGAGCAGAAGATGAGGTGGCTAGAGAAGCCCAGAGCCCCAGTGTTCTAAGGCCTACAAAAGCGCTTCCAAGGAAGGGGGCTGGCTAGCAACAGCTTTCAGTGCTGGCACTTTTCATCTCTGAGCAATTGCTCGACGTTTGCAATTTCTCAGCTCGTGTCCACGAGACGGAAAGAGAAGGACCGTGACGTTTGGTGGCTGGAGAAGCGCAAAGCCCCAGTGTTGCTGCGCCTGTGAAAGCGCTTCCAAGGAAGGGTGCTGGCTAGCAACAGCTTTCAGTGCTGGCACTTTTCATCTCTGAGCAATTGCTGGACGTTTGCAATTTCTCACCTGAGCTCTCTTTAGAGTGCACGAGAGGATGAGCAGAAGATGAGGCGGCTAGAGAAGCCCAGAGCCCCAGTGTTCTTAGGCCTACAAAAGCGCTTCCAAGGAAGGGTGCTGGCTAGCAACAGCTTTCAGTGCTGGCACTTTTCCTCTCTGAGCAATTGCTCGACGTTTGCAATTTCTCAGCTCGTGTCTACGAGACGGAAAGAGAAGGACCGTGACGCTTGGTGGCTAGAGAAGCGCAAAGCCCCAGTGTTACTGCGCCTGTGAAAGCGCTTCCAAGGAAGGGTGCTGGCTAGCAAGAGCTTTCAGTGCTGGCACTTTTCATCTCTGAGCAATTGCTCGACGTTTGCAATTTCTCACCTGAGCTCTCTTTAGAGTGCGCGAGAGGATGAGCAGAAGATTAGGTGGCTAGAGAAGCCCAGAGCCCCAGTGTTCTTAGGCCTACAAAAGCGCTTCCAAGGAAGGGTGCTGGCTAGCAACAGCTTTCAGTGCTGGCACTTTTCATCTCTGAGCAATTGCTCGATGTTTGCAATTTCTCAGCTCGTGTCTACGAGACGGAAAGAGAAGGACCGTGACGTTTGGTGGCTAGAGAAGCGCAAAGCCCCAGTGTTGCTGCGCCTGTGAAAGCGCTTCCAAGGAAGGGTGCTGGCTAGCAACAGCTTTCAGTGCTGGCACTTTTCATCTCTGAGCAATTGCTCGACGTTTGCAATTTCTCAGCTCGTGTCTACGAGACGGAAAGAGAATGACCGTGACGCTTGGTGGCTAGAGAAGCGCAAAGCCCCAGTGTTACTGCGCCTGTGAAAGCGCTTCCAAGGAAGGGTGCTGGCTAGCAAGAGCTTTCAGTGCTGGCACTTTTCATCTCTGAGCAATTGCTCGACGTTTGCCATTTCTCACCTGAGCTCTCTTTAGAGTGCGCGAGAGGATGAGCAGAAGATGAGGTGGCTAGAGAAGCCCAGAGCCCCAGTGTTCTTAGGCCTACAAAAGCGCATCCAAGGAAGGGTGCTGGCTAGCAACAGCTTTCAGTGCTGGCACTTTTCATCTCTGAGCAATTGCTCGACGTTTGCAATTTCTCAGCTCGTGTCTACGAGACGGAAAGAGAATGACCGTGACGTTTGGTGGGTAGAGAAGCGCAAAGCCCCAGTGTTGCTGCGCCTGTGAAAGCGCTTCCAAGGAAGGGTGCTGGCTAGCAACAGCTTTCAGTGCTGGCACTTTTCATCTCTGAGCAATTGCTCGACGTTTGCAATTTCTCACCTGAGCTCTCTTTAGAGTGCGCGAGAGGATGAGCAGAAGATGAGGTGGCTAGAGAAGCCGAGAGCCCCAGTGTTCTAAGGCCTACAAAAGCGCTTCCAAGGAAGGGTGCTGGCTAGCAACAGCTTTCAGTGCTGGCACTTTTCATCTCTGAGCAATTGCTCGACGTTTGCAATTTCTCAGCTCGTGTCTACGAGACGGAAAGAGAAGGACCGTGACGTTTGGTGGGTAGAGAAGCGCAAAGCCCCAGTGTTGCTGCGCCTGTGAAAGCGCTTCCAAGGAAGGGGGCTGGCTAGCAACAGCTTTCAGTGCTGGCACTTTTCATCTCTGAGCAATTGCTCGACGTTTGCAATTTCTCCCCTGAGCTCTCTTCAGATTGCGCGAGAGGATGAGCAGAAAATTAGGTGGCTAGAGAAGCCCAGAGCCCCAGTGTTCTAAGGCCTACAAAAGCGCTTCCAAGGAAGGCTGCTGGCTAGCAACAGCTTTCAGTGCTGGCACTTTTCATCTCTGAGCAATTGCTCGACGTCCGCAATTTCTCAGCTCGTGTCTACGAGACGGAAAGAGAATGACCGTGACGTTTGGTGGCTAGAGAAGCGCAAAGCCCCAGTGTTGCTACGTCTGTGAAAGCGCTTCCAAGGAAGGGTGCTGGCTAGCAAGAGCTTTCAGTGCTGGCACTTTTCATCTCTGAGGTATTGGTGGACGTTCGCAATTTCTCAGCTCGTGTCTACGAGACGGAAAGAGAATGACCGTGACGTTTGGTGGGTAGAGAAGCGCAAAGCCCCAGTGTTGCTGCGCCTGTGAAAGCGCTTCCAAGGAAGGGTGCTGGCTAGCAAGAGCTTTCAGTGCTGGCACTTTTCATCTCTGAGCAATTGCTCGACGTTTGCAATTTCTCACCTGAGCTCTCTTTAGACTGCGTGAGAGGATGAGCAGAAGATGAGGTGGCTAGAGAAGCCCAGAGCCCCAGTGTTCTAAGGGCTACAAAAGCGCTTCCAAGGAAGGGGGCTGGCTAGCAACAGCTTTCAGTGCTGGCACTTTTCATCTCTGAGCAATTGGTGGACATTTGCAATTTCTCAGCTCGTGTCTACGAGACGGAAAGAGAATGACCGTGACGTTTGGTTGGTAGGGAAGCGCAAAGCCCCAGTGTTGCTGCGCCTGTGAAAGCGCTTCCAAGGAAGGGTGCTGGCTAGCAAGAGCTTTCAGTGCTGGCACTTTTCATCTCTGAGCAATTGCTCGACGTTTGCAATTTCTCACCTGAGCTCTCTTTAGAGTGCGCGAGAGGATGAGCAGAAGATTAGGTGGCTAGAGAAGCCCAGAGCCCCAGTGTTCTAAGGCCTACAAAAGCGCTTCCAAGGAAGGGGGCTGGCTAGCAACAGCTTTCAGTGCTGGCACTTTTCATCTCTGAGCAGTTGCTCGACGTTTGCAATTTCTCAGCTCGTGTCTACGAGACGGAAAGAGAATGACCGTGACGTTTGGTGGCTAGAGAAGCGCAAAGCCCCAGTGTTGCTGCGCCTGTGAAAGCGCTTCCAAGGAAGGCTGCTGGCTAGCAACAGCTTTCAGTGCTGGCACTTTTCATCTCTGAGCAATTGCTCGACGTTTGCAATTTCTCAGGTCGTGTCTACGAGACGGAAAGAGAATGACGGTGACGTTTGGTGGCTAGAGAAGCGCAAAGCCCCAGTGTTGCTGCGCCTGTGAAAGCGCTTCCAAGGAAGGGTGCTGGCTAGCAAGAGCTTTCAGTGCTGGCACTTTTCATCTCTGAGCAATTGGTGGACGTTTGCAATTTCTCAGCTCGTGTCTACGAGACGGAGAGATAGTGACCGTGACGTTTGGTGGGTAGAGAAGCGCAAAGCCCCAGTGTTGCTGCGCCTGTGAAAGCGCTTCCAAGGAAGAGGGCTGGCTAGCAAGAGCTTTCAGTGCTGGCACTTTTCATCTCTGAGCAATTGCTCGACGTTTGCAATTTCTCACCTGAGCTCTCTTTAGAGTGCGCGAGAGGATGAGCAGAAGATGAGGTGGCTAGAGAAGCCCAGAGCCCCAGTGTTCTAAGGCCTACAAAAGCGCTTCCAAGGAAGGGTGCTGGCTAGCAACAGCTTTCAGCGCTGGCACTTTTCATCTCTGAGCAATTGCTCGACGTTTGCAATTTCTCAGCCCGTGTCTACGAGACGGAGAGATAGTGACCGTGACGTTTGGTGGGTAGAGAAGCGCAAAGCCCCAGTGTTGCTGCGCCTGTGAAAGCGCTTCCAAGGAAGGGTGCTGGCTAGCAACAGCTTTCAGTGCTGGCACTTTTCATCTCTGAGAAGTTTGAAGACGTTTTGAATTTCTCACCTGAGCTCTCTTTAGACTGCACGAGAGGATGAGCAGAAGATTAGGTGGCTAGAGAAGCCAAGAGCCCCAGTGTTCTAACGGCTACAAAAGCGCTTCCAAGGAAGGGTGCTGGCTAGCAACAGCTTTCAGTGCTGGCACTTTTCATCTCTGAGCAATTGCTCGACGTTTGCCATTTCTCACCTGAGCTCTCTTTAGAGTGCGCGAGAGGATGAGCAGAAGATGAGGTGGCTAGAGAAGCCCAGAGCCCCAGTGTTCTTAGGCCTACAAAAGCGCATCCAAGGAAGGGTGCTGGCTAGCAACAGCTTTCAGTGCTGGCACTTTTCATCTCTGAGCAATTGCTCGACGTTTGCAATTTCTCAGCTCGTGTCTACGAGACGGAAAGAGAATGACCGTGACGTTTGGTGGGTAGAGAAGCGCAAAGCCCCAGTGTTGCTGCGCCTGTGAAAGCGCTTCCAAGGAAGGGTGCTGGCTAGCAACAGCTTTCAGTGCTGGCACTTTTCATCTCTGAGCAATTGCTCGACGTTTGCAATTTCTCACCTGAGCTCTCTTTAGAGTGCGCGAGAGGATGAGCAGAAGATGAGGTGGCTAGAGAAGCCGAGAGCCCCAGTGTTCTAAGGCCTACAAAAGCGCTTCCAAGGAAGGGTGCTGGCTAGCAACAGCTTTCAGTGCTGGCACTTTTCATCTCTGAGCAATTGCTCGACGTTTGCAATTTCTCAGCTCGTGTCTACGAGACGGAAAGAGAAGGACCGTGACGTTTGGTGGGTAGAGAAGCGCAAAGCCCCAGTGTTGCTGCGCCTGTGAAAGCGCTTCCAAGGAAGGGGGCTGGCTAGCAACAGCTTTCAGTGCTGGCACTTTTCATCTCTGAGCAATTGCTCGACGTTTGCAATTTCTCCCCTGAGCTCTCTTCAGATTGCGCGAGAGGATGAGCAGAAAATTAGGTGGCTAGAGAAGCCCAGAGCCCCAGTGTTCTAAGGCCTACAAAAGCGCTTCCAAGGAAGGCTGCTGGCTAGCAACAGCTTTCAGTGCTGGCACTTTTCATCTCTGAGCAATTGCTCGACGTCCGCAATTTCTCAGCTCGTGTCTACGAGACGGAAAGAGAATGACCGTGACGTTTGGTGGCTAGAGAAGCGCAAAGCCCCAGTGTTGCTACGTCTGTGAAAGCGCTTCCAAGGAAGGGTGCTGGCTAGCAAGAGCTTTCAGTGCTGGCACTTTTCATCTCTGAGGTATTGGTGGACGTTCGCAATTTCTCAGCTCGTGTCTACGAGACGGAAAGAGAATGACCGTGACGTTTGGTGGGTAGAGAAGCGCAAAGCCCCAGTGTTGCTGCGCCTGTGAAAGCGCTTCCAAGGAAGGGTGCTGGCTAGCAAGAGCTTTCAGTGCTGGCACTTTTCATCTCTGAGCAATTGCTCGACGTTTGCAATTTCTCACCTGAGCTCTCTTTAGAGTGCGC
Source organism: Sarcoramphus papa (assembly GCA_037962945.1). Classification (NCBI taxonomy): domain Eukaryota; kingdom Metazoa; phylum Chordata; class Aves; order Accipitriformes; family Cathartidae; genus Sarcoramphus; species Sarcoramphus papa. The sequence goes on along the minus strand of JBBMRM010000079.1, from coordinate 469,807 downwards.
AAGAGGATGAGCAGAAGATGAGGTGGCTAGAGAAGCCCAGAGCCCCAGTGTTCTAAGGGCTACAAAAGCGCTTCCAAGGAAGGGGGCTGGCTAGCAACAGCTTTCAGTGCTGGCACTTTTCATCTCTGAGCAATTGGTGGACATTTGCAATTTCTCAGCTCGTGTCTACGAGACGGAAAGAGAATGACCGTGACGTTTGGTTGGTAGGGAAGCGCAAAGCCCCAGTGTTGCTGCGCCTGTGAAAGCGCTTCCAAGGAAGGGTGCTGGCTAGCAAGAGCTTTCAGTGCTGGCACTTTTCATCTCTGAGCAATTGCTCGACGTTTGCAATTTCTCACCTGAGCTCTCTTTAGAGTGCGCGAGAGGATGAGCAGAAGATTAGGTGGCTAGAGAAGCCCAGAGCCCCAGTGTTCTAAGGCCTACAAAAGCGCTTCCAAGGAAGGGGGCTGGCTAGCAACAGCTTTCAGTGCTGGCACTTTTCATCTCTGAGCAGTTGCTCGACGTTTGCAATTTCTCAGCTCGTGTCTACGAGACGGAAAGAGAATGACCGTGACGTTTGGTGGCTAGAGAAGCGCAAAGCCCCAGTGTTGCTGCGCCTGTGAAAGCGCTTCCAAGGAAGGCTGCTGGCTAGCAACAGCTTTCAGTGCTGGCACTTTTCATCTCTGAGCAATTGCTCGACGTTTGCAATTTCTCAGCTCGTGTCTACGAGACGGAAAGAGAATGACCGTGACGTTTGGTGGGTAGAGAAGCGCAAAGCCCCAGTGTTGCTGCGCCTGTGAAAGCGCTTCCAAGGAAGGGTGCTGGCTAGCAAGAGCTTTCAGTGCTGGCACTTTTCATCTCTGAGCAATTGGTGGACGTTTGCAATTTCTCAGCTCGTGTCTACGAGACGGAGAGATAGTGACCGTGACGTTTGGTGGGTAGAGAAGCGCAAAGCCCCAGTGTTGCTGCGCCTGTGAAAGCGCTTCCAAGGAAGAGGGCTGGCTAGCAAGAGCTTTCAGTGCTGGCACTTTTCATCTCTGAGCAATTGCTCGACGTTTGCAATTTCTCACCTGAGCTCTCTTTAGAGTGCGCGAGAGGATGAGCAGAAGATGAGGTGGCTAGAGAAGCCCAGAGCCCCAGTGTTCTAAGGCCTACAAAAGCGCTTCCAAGGAAGGCTGCTGGCTAGCAACAGCTTTCAGCGCTGGCACTTTTCATCTCTGAGCAATTGCTCGACGTTTGCAATTTCTCAGCCCGTGTCTACGAGACGGAGAGATAGTGACCGTGACGTTTGGTGGGTAGAGAAGCGCAAAGCCCCAGTGTTGCTGCGCCTGTGAAAGCGCTTCCAAGGAAGGGTGCTGGCTAGCAACAGCTTTCAGTGCTGGCACTTTTCATCTCTGAGAAGTTTGAAGACGTTTTGAATTTCTCACCTGAGCTCTCTTTAGACTGCACGAGAGGATGAGCAGAAGATTAGGTGGCTAGAGAAGCCAAGAGCCCCAGTGTTCTAACGGCTACAAAAGCGCTTCCAAGGAAGGGTGCTGGCTAGCAACAGCTTTCAGTGCTGGCACTTTTCATCTCTGAGCAATTGCTCAACGTTTGCAATTTCTCAGCCCGTGTCTACGAGACGGAAAGAGAATGACCGTGACGTTTGGTGGGTAGAGAAGCGCAAAGCCCCAGTGTTGCTGCGCCTGTGAAAGCGCTTCCAAGGAAGGGTGCTGGCTAGCAACAGCTTTCAGTGCTGGCACTTTTCATCTCTGAGCAATTGCTCGACGTTTGCAATTTCTCAGCTCGTGTCTACGAGACGGAAAGAGAATGACCGTGACGTTTGGTGGGTAGAGAAGCGCAAAGCCCCAGTGTTGCTGCGCCTGTGAAAGCGCTTCCAAGGAAGGCTGCTGGCTAGCAAGAGCTTTCAGTGCTGGCACTTTTCATCTCTGAGAAATTGCTCGACGTCTGCAATTTCTCAGCTCGTGTCTAAGAGACGGAAAGAGAATGACCGTGACGTTTGGTGTGTAGAGAAGCGCAAAGCCGCAGTGTTGCTGCGCCTGTGAAAGCGCTTCCAAGGAAGGGTGCTGGCTAGCAAGAGCTTTCAGTGCTGGCACTTTTCATCTCTGAGCAATTGCTCGACGTTTGCAATTTCTCACCTGAGCTCTCTTTAGAGTGCGCGAGAGGATGAGCAGAAGATGAGGTGGCTAGAGAAGCCCAGAGCCCCAGTGTTCTAAGGCCTACAAAAGCGCTTCCAAGGAAGGCTGCTGGCTAGCAACAGCTTTCAGCGCTGGCACTTTTCATCTCTGAGCAATTGCTCGACGTTTGCAATTTCTCAGCCCGTGTCTACGAGACGGAGAGATAGTGACCGTGACGTTTGGTGGGTAGAGAAGCGCAAAGCCCCAGTGTTGCTGCGCCTGTGAAAGCGCTTCCAAGGAAGGGTGCTGGCTAGCAACAGCTTTCAGTGCTGGCACTTTTCATCTCTGAGAAGTTTGAAGACGTTTTGAATTTCTCACCTGAGCTCTCTTTAGACTGCACGAGAGGATGAGCAGAAGATTAGGTGGCTAGAGAAGCCAAGAGCCCCAGTGTTCTAACGGCTACAAAAGCGCTTCCAAGGAAGGGTGCTGGCTAGCAACAGCTTTCAGTGCTGGCACTTTTCATCTCTGAGCAGTTGCTCGACGTTTGCAATTTCTCAGCCCGTGTCTACGAGACGGAAAGAGAATGACCGTGACGTTTGGTGGGTAGAGAAGCGCAAAGCCCCAGTGTTGCTGCGCCTGTGAAAGCGCTTCCAAGGAAGGCTGCTGGCTAGCAACAGCTTTCAGTGCTGGCACTTTTCATCTCTGAGCAATTGCTCGACGTTTGCAATTTCTCAGCTCGTGTCTACGAGACGGAAAGAGAATGACCGTGACGTTTGGTGGGTAGAGAAGCGCAAAGCCCCAGTGTTGCTGCGCCTGTGAAAGCGCTTCCAAGGAAGGCTGCTGGCTAGCAAGAGCTTTCAGTGCTGGCACTTTTCATCTCTGAGAAATTGCTCGACGTCTGCAATTTCTCAGCTCGTGTCTAAGAGACGGAAAGAGAATGACCGTGACGTTTGGTGTGTAGAGAAGCGCAAAGCCGCAGTGTTGCTGCGCCTGTGAAAGCGCTTCCAAGGAAGGGTGCTGGCTAGCAAGAGCTTTCAGTGCTGGCACTTTTCATCTCTGAGCAATTGCTCGACGTTTGCAATTTCTCACCTGAGCTCTCTTTAGAGTGCGCGAGAGGATGAGCAGAAGATTAGGTGGCTAGAGAAGCCCAGAGCCCCAGTGTTCTAAGGGCTACAAAAGCGCTTCCAAGGAAGGGGGCTGGCTATCAACAGCTTTCAGTGCTGGCTGTAGGTAGCTAGGGTCTGGCGGTCGGAATATATCGCGCTGTACGGAAAAGTAGGGCCCCTCTCCGGATAGCCAATAGCGTTTAGCTTATGACGTAAGCAGACGGAAGTGACGTTGGAAACCTGAGCTATATAATGCTGTTCTACTCACTAATAAATGCCATTTGCCGTCCACCACATTGGTGTCTGTGAGCTGATGGCCCGAGCGGCCTGGGGTTGGTCGCCGTGCCGTTCCTGAACCAGGTCGCCACGCCCACGGCGGCAACAAGTGGTGCCGAAACCCGGGAAGCTCGCCTGGAGTCGGGTGAACGGCGGCCGGAGCGGCAGGACCTGCCCGGCGGGGAGGACGCTCCCGGACCAACAAGGAGGATGGAAGCCCTTGTGAAGGTCGTATCACAATTACATAAGCAGTGGGGTATTGATTGTAAACTCAAAGATTTTATTCTCGCAGTTGCGAGGCTTTTGCAAATTGGGGTCATTGACCAGCCGGTGGATATTCTCCACCCCGAAGTGTGGGATGAGTGCACAAAAGCGTTAGTCGAGGAGACGATGTCCTCGGGTTGTGGGAAAAACCTTGGATCGTGGGGGAAAGTCGTACAAGCCCTGCAGAGGGCCATGCAGGAGGGGGAGACTTGGAGGGCGGCAGGGAGCTGTTTGTTGGCCACCCCGAGGCTGGGAGCCGGGGCAGCCACGCGGACTTTGCACCCCCCAGACGATGACGATTTTGCTGGGCCTGGAGATCGGCAGGAGGGTGGCACGTCCCCTCGATTCCCGAGCCCCGACCCGCACCTCGACCCGCTTACGGAGGGACAGAAACGAGCCAGATCCTTCTGGGGCGGGTTGGCTGAGGAGGCCAGGGGCGCCGCGGAGAGGCCGGAGTCCGGGGAAGTCTGGGCTAATCCACCGCCATACGCGCCCCAAGACGGCGCCGAGCACAAAGGGGAAGGGCGGGGCGAAGATGCCCTTGGCGGGAACAGGGAGGAAGCGCTAACAAGCGCACGCCACCGGGAAGGAGAGGGAAACGTGAGCAAAGGGCGGAAAGCCAATCAGAAGAAATGCCCTTATAGGGTAAACACCTCGCCGAGCAGAGGGCGGGGCGAACCAAGAGGGCGAGACGAACCAAGAGGGAGGGGCGAGCCAAGAGGGAGGGAACGGCCCGCCCGCAAGGGAAGCGGGCGGGGCCGGAGCCCAACAAAAAGGTACTGGAAACCGGAAGTAACCAGTCAGTCGAGTTCCGACTCCGGATCAGACACTAGCTGGGACGAGTGGCTCGCAACCGATTCAAACTTAGAGGAAGGAGAGACGGAAACAAACAAAGTTAAGAACCGAAATATCCCTGTTCAAATTAAAGAGGAACCGCGAGGAGAAATCCCCCTCACGGATTGGAGGAAAATAAAGATTGCGTGCGCCGATTGGGCCCCATCGGCCACGCTAGCGTTCCCGGTCCGGGTGACAGATGGGGGACAGAGGGTCCACTCGCCAATAAACCCTAAGGATATACAAGCGATTGTTAAAGCGATCGCGGATAAAGGGCTTAATTCTGCCATGGTCTCCACCCTCATAGATGGTGTCTTTGGGGGAGACGATATGCTCCCGTTCGATATAAAACAAACTTGTAGATTGCTCTTTGACGGAGCAGGGATGATCGTTTTTAAACAAGAATGGGAGGACAACTGTGCAAGGCAACTGGCCCAAGTAACTGGAGCAGATCATCCACTGCATGGCTCCAGCCTGCAGCGGTTAATGGGCACAGACCCCATAATGATTACCCCCCAGGCCCAAGCCCAGGGCCTACGGGCCCATGAAGTTATGGCAACTACTCGTGCGGCCAGAGAAGCTATCCGCACAGCCTCTAGAGTTATTGCCAAGCCATCGTCATGGTCCACAATAAAACAAAGTGAAAGTGAGAGCTTTACACAATTTGTAGATCGTCTCCAAGCAGCGGTCGACTCTTCGGCCCTGCCTGCGGAGGCAAAAGGCCCAGTTGTAGCAGAATGTTTACGTCAGCAGTGTAATTCAACAACCAAAGAAATTCTGCGATCACTACCGGCGGGGTCAAGTATCGCGGACATGATTAAGCATGTCGCGAAGGAAGAGCACCTAGCCCCGATTCAAGCGGCTGTTCGTACCGCAATAGCTAACGTGATGGCATGTTTCAAATGTGGCCAGGCGGGCCACATTGTGGCAAACTGCCCTCAATCGGGGGACCCACCAACAGCGCTTCCCCCGCGCCAGCACCGACCCAGAGGACCGTGTTGGGCCTGTGGTAAGAAAGGACATTTTGCTAAGGACTGTAGATCTAAAACTCGGGGAAACGGGAGGGGGAGAGGGCACCTGGGCCGCGCACAGCCCTCTCCCACTTGGGACATGAGGCGGCCCAATTATACCAATCCCGGATGGGGCGAAGCACTCCCGAACCCGCTGCCCCCTCGAGAAGCGACCAACTTTATGGTTCAACCGACGACCCAGCCGAACCTGTCCCCACCTCGGGGACGGCAAGGACCACCCCTTGGGGGCGAGACCCCAGGGTGGCCCTGGCAGTAAAGTGTGATAATCCGCCAGTGGTGTGGGGGATCTGTTCCCTCTACAATACCTTAAATGGCACCACCATTCGTGTCCCCTTTTTGATTGATACCGGAGCAGATGTTACAGTTATCCCTGAGACAAATTGGCCCCTGCATTGGAAATTGGAAGACGCCCCTATGGTAGGCGGAGTCGGGGGATTAACCCGAGCTCGAAAGAGTGCTCAATTGGTAGCAATCACGCTTCACACTGAAAAAGGACCGGAGAAAACCATTGCCCTCTTCCCATATGTCATGTCAGGAGTCCCACCCCTGTTGGGAAGGGACGCTCTAACCCTATTAAAAGCCAGGGTGACAAATTTACCGTAAGGGCCACTGCCGTACACCCACTTCCACCAATTAAACTGACATGGAAATCGTCCGACCCAGTGTGGGTCGAGCAGTGGCCCCTGTCGAAACCTCGAATGAATGCCCTTCTCGAGATAGTTGACCGCGAACTACAACGAGGTCATATAGAGCCTTCCACTAGCCCATGGAACACCCCAGTTTTTGTAATACCCAAACGAACCGGCGAGGGGTTCCGCCTCCTCCACGACCTGCGTGAAGTAAATAAGAGGATTCAACCAATGGGTCCCGTCCAAACGCTGTTGCCCATGAACTCTATGATACCGGAAGGGCAACCTTGTGCTGTCCTTGACATCAAAGACTGTTTTTTCTCAATACCTCTGCATGACGAGGACAAGGAGCGGTTTGCTTTTTCTGTTGTGTTTCCAAACAGCCAACGCCCCAACTTACGTTTCCAGTGGAAGGTGCTGCCCCAAGGAATGATTAACTCGCCTACTATCTGCCAAATTGCGGTGGATCGGGTATTGACACCGGTCCGGCGCAGTGATCCGACCGCGACCATCATTCAATACATGGACGATATCTTAATCGCCGCGCCGTCGGGAAGTCAGGTGCACCAGCTAGTGTCAACAGTCTCGGAAGTTCTGAAAACAAACGGGTTCGAAATCGCGAGTGCGAAAATTAAAAAAGGACCTTGTGTAAGCTTTTTAGGAGTAGGGATTACAAGTTCTTACATAACCCCTCCCCAAATAAAAATCCGTCGACACATCAAAACGCTCCATGATATGCAACAGTTAGTGGGGTCTTTACAATGGCTCCGCAACATTGTCCTGATCCCTCCCGAAGTCATGGCCCCTCTGTACGATCTTCTAAAAGGAAAGAACCCATGGGAACAAAAAACTCTGACGACAGAAGCAACGGACTCTCTTAATTTTATCGAGCAACAGGTATCGTCAAGCACGCTCGCCAGATGGAACCCAGATATACCACTCGATCTGTATGTACATTTCACGGAAGGGGGAGGAGTAGGGGCACTAGCCCAGGGGCCCCCTGACAAAGCTCAACCGATACAATGGGTAGTCCTGGGAAAACCGTCACGTGCATTTTCTCCAGGAATCGAGTGCCTTGGTAACCTCATTATGAAAGGCAGAAAACTCGCCCTAAGACATCTGGGAATCGAACCCGCCAGGATATACCTACCCTTCCGCAAACAGCTCCCAACGCAATCAGTGGCGATGTCAGAGCACCTAGCCATAGCCCTCATTGGATTTGGCGGAGAAGTCCGGTATGCTACGAAACCCCCCTGGACTCAAATGCTGACAATCGTCGATATCGACCTCCCACGGAAGATCATGGATCGGCCCCAACAGGGACCCACAGTCTTCACAGATGCATCCTCAGCGACCTCAACTGCGGCGGCAGTGTGGCAGTCGGGCGGAGAATGGCACTGCATTAAAATGACCGATTATGCGCTTTCGGTCCAGCAGTTGGAAGCGATGGCCGTAGTACTGGCGTGTGGACTGTTCCCAACGGAACACCTCAACATAGTAACCGACTCAATGTTCGTGGCCAAGCTTTGCTTAGCCATGTCAGGGCCCGGCGTATCAACATCCACAGCAGCTCTCATACTGGAAGAAGCGCTTTCCTCCCGAAAGGGCACCGTATCAGTCATCCACGTCAACAGCCACGACCCAATCAAAGGGTTCTTCCAAATCGGCAACGACAAAGCAGACGCCGCTGCAAAAGGGCTGTGGACGCTAAGAGATGCCCGTCAGCTACACGAGTCTCTCCACATCGGAGCTAAAGCGCTAGCAAAGAAATGCGGGGTCTCAATCACTGACGCAAAACACATAGTAGCCACGTGCCCCCACTGTCAGAAAGCACCACTGTGGTCCAGTGGAGTCAACCCCAGAGGCCTTAAGGCCTCCGAAGTGTGGCAGACGGATTTTACGCTCTGTCAGTTACTGAAACCTCGAGCATGGTTAGCTGTAACCGTAGATACATATAGCGGAGTGATCGTAGCCACACAACACCTTAAAACCAGCTCCAAAGCGACCATCCAACATTGGTTGACGGTCATGGCCTGGCTTGGCGTCCCTAATCAGATCAAAACAGACAACGGCCCGAACTTCACTTCTAAATCAGTCCAGGCATTTGCTTTGAAATGGGGCATCACCCTGATACATGGCATTCCATATAATAGCACAGGACAAGCTATAGTTGAACGAGCAAATCAAACTCTGAAATCTAAATTAGAGGTGTTGGCAAAAACAGAAGGTTTTGCCAATGCCGTTCCCCCGGGAGACCAAGCACGCCTGCTAGCGACTGCTCTTTTAGCACTAAACCAGTTCCCTAGGGGAGAAGAGAGGAATAGCCCCATCCAAAAACATTGGGCCACTCGAGCACTAGAAGAAGGCCCGTTAATTATAATTAAAAATGAGCTGGGAGAATGGGAGCAAGGGTGGAGGCTAGTCCTAACAGGGCGAGGATATGCCGCTGTCAGAAAAGATGGCAAAGTTAAGTGGTGTCCGCTTAAATCTATTAAACCGGACCTTCAGAATAAAACTAATGAAAATTGTGAGTTTTTGTTCACAGGATTGGATCATCGATCGCTCCCGTAACCCGTACACCCCGGTGACAAGAGAAGATGACAAGTTGGCAAGCGTCCTGTCCAAGCCCGGGAGTTCCGCACTGGCAGAACCCAGACAACGGCAAACTAGCCCCCGCAGCGGGGGGCTGCGATGCCTTTGTGTGATCTTGATTTTGGAGCTTGTCACTATAGGACAGGCAGAAGCAGATTACTACCACCATCAGCCATTCAAATGGACCCTTGCCAGGTGGGAGGATCAGCACGTGATTAAGGAAAATGTTACAGCAGGACCTCCTAGCTTCGCTGTCGCACTATGCAGCATGATAACCACACCACCTTGTTTGGAAAAAATGCCTTATTACCGTCGTCCCGCATCTAATCCAGGAAAAGGGTACTGTAACTATCCTAACCAGTATTATTGTGCATATTGGGATTGTGTTACTGTCGCTTCTGCTTGGACCCCTATTCCCCGAGATAAATATCTATCAATATCAGGGGGACCACGAGGTTGTATACCAGGTGGGTTTGTTCCACCATGGGAGTTACACCTTGTTTGTCGTTGAAAAACTTTGATAATTCCTCAGAATATTGTATCCAGGTATCTATAGTCCCTAAAATCTTTTACTATCCTGAAGACTTTGTCTACGATTTATAGATTACTCCAGAACATCATCTGGCAAAACGACAACCCTTTACAGCACTAACAATAGCTACTCTAATGATCATGGGAGGGGCGGGAATAGGTACAGGAGTAGCATCCTTGGTACACTGCTTTAATAATATTTTGTTCAAAATTTCCTTTAGCTATCCCCAGTTATACCCTGTTACTCCTAGTTACCCCCCAGTTACCTCTTGCCTAGTGTGCCTTATGTTTTCTATTCAAGTTTGTGATATATATTTTAAGATTGTTATAAAGACGATATATATATTCTTTACAGATTGTTATATTTTAGCCAATTTAATTACTCATAGGGAGGGGGGAAATGTAGGTAGCTAGGGTCTGGCGGTCGGAAGATATCGCGCTGTACGGAAAAGTAGGGCCCCTCTCCGGATAGCCAATAGCGTTTAGCTTATGACGTAAGCAGACGGAAGTGACGTTGGAAACCTGAGCTATATAATGCTGTTCTACTCACTAATAAATGCCATTTGCCGTCCACCACATTGGTGTCTGTGAGCTGATGGCCCGAGCGGCCTGGGGTTGGTCGCCGTGCCGTTCCTGAACCAGGTCGCCACGCCCACGGCGGCAACAGCTGGCACTTTTCATCTCTGAGCAATTGCTCGACGTTTGCAATCTCTCAGCTCGTGTCTACGAGACGGAAAGAGAAGGACCGTGACGTTTGGTGCGCATAGAAGCGCAAAGCCCCAGTGTTGCTGCGCCTGTGAAAGCGCTTCCAAGGAAGGGTGCTGGCTAGCAAGAGCTTTCAGTGCTGGCACTTTTCATCTCTGAGCAATTGCTCGACGTTTGCAATTTCTCAGCTCGTGTCTACGAGACGGAAAGAGAATGACCGTGACGTTTGGTGGGTAGAGAAGCGCAAAGCCCCAGTGTTGCTGCGCCTGTGAAAGCGCTTCCAAGGAAGGGTGCTGGCTAGCAAGAGCTTTCAGTGCTGGCACTTTTCATCTCTGAGCAATTGCTCGACGTTTGCAATTTCTCCCCTGAGCTCTCTTCAGAGTGCGTGAGAGGATGAGCAGAAAATTAGGTGGCTAGAGAAGCCCAGAACCCCAGTGTTCTAAGGCCTACAAAAGCGCTTCCAAGGAACGCTGCTGGCTAGCAACAGCTTTCAGTGCTGGCACTTTTCATCTCTGAGCAATTGCTCCACGTTTGCAATTTCTCAGCTCGTGTCTACGAGACGGAAAGAGAATGACCGTGACGTTTGGTGGCTAGAGAAGCGCAAAGCCCCAGTGTTGCTACGTCTGTGAAAGCGCTTCCAAGGAAGGGTGCTGGCTAGCAACAGCTTTCAGTGCTGGCACTTTTCATCTCTGAGGTATTGGTGGACGTTTGCAATTTCTCAGCTCGTGTCTACGAGACGGAAAGAGAAGGACCGTGACGTTTGGTGGCTAGAGAAGCGCAAAGCCCCAGTGTTGCTGCGCCTGTGAAAGCGCTTCCAAGGAAGGGTGCTGGCTAGCAACAGCTTTCAGTGCTGGCACTTTTCATCTCTGAGCAATTGCTCGACGTTTGCAATTTCTCCCCTGAGCTCTCTTCAGAGTGCGTGAGAGGATGAGCAGAAAATTAGGTGGCTAGAGAAGCCCAGAGCCCCAGTGTTCTTAGGCCTACAAAAGCGCTTCCAAGGAAGGCTGCTGGCTAGCAACAGCTTTCAGTGCTGGCACTTTTCATCTCGGAGCAATTGCTCGACGTTCGCAATTTCTCAGCTCGTGTCTACGAGACGGAAAGAGAAGGACCGTGACGTTTGGTGGGTAGAGAAGCGCAAAGCCCCAGTGTTGCTACATCTGTGAAAGCGCTTCCAAGGAAGGGTGCTGGCTAGCAAGAGCTTTCAGTGCTGGCACTTTTCATCTCTGAGGTATTGGTGGACGTTCGCAATTTCTCAGCTCGTGTCTACGAGACGGAAAGAGAATGACCGTGACGTTTGGTGGGTAGAGAAGCGCAAAGCCCCAGTGTTGCTGCGCCTGTGAAAGCGCTTCCAAGGAAGGGTGCTGGCTAGCAAGAGCTTTCAGTGCTGGCACTTTTCATCTCTGAGCAATTGCTCGACGTTTGCAATTTCTCACCTGAGCTCTCTTTAGAGTGCGCGAGAGGATGAGCAGAAGATGAGGTGGCTAGAGAAGCCCAGAGCCCCAGTGTTCTAAGGGCTACAAAAGCGCTTCCAAGGAAGGGTGCTGGCTAGCAAGAGCTTTCAGTGCTGGCACTTTTCATCTCTGAGCAATTGCTCGACGTTTGCAATTTCTCAGCTCGTGTCTACGAGACGGAAAGAGAAGGACCGTGACGTTTGGTGGGTAGAGAAGCGCAAAGCCCCAGTGTTGCTGCGCCTGTGAAAGCGCTTCCAAGGAAGGGTGCTGGCTAGCAAGAGCTTTCAGTGCTGGCACTTTTCATCTCTGAGGTATTGGTGGACGTTCGCAATTTCTCAGCTCGTGTCTACGAGACGGAAAGAGAATGACCGTGACGTTTGGTGGGTAGAGAAGCGCAAAGCCCCAGTGTTGCTGCGCCTGTGAAAGCGCTTCCAAGGAAGGGTGCTGGCTAGCAAGAGCTTTCAGTGCTGGCACTTTTCATCTCTGAGCAATTGCTCGACGTTTGCCATTTCTCACCTGAGCTCTCTTTAGACTGCGTGAGAGGATGAGCAGAAGATTAGGTGGCTAGAGAAGCCCAGAGCCCCAGTGTTCTAAGGCCTACAAAAGCGCTTCCAAGGAAGGGGGCTGGCTAGCAAGAGCTTTCAGTGCTGGCACTTTTCATCTCTGAGCAATTGGTGGACATTTGCAATTTCTCAGCTCGTGTCTACGAGACGGAAAGAGAATGACCGTGACGTTTGGTTGGTAGGGAAGCGCAAAGCCCCACTGTTGCTGCGCCTGTGAAAGCGCTTCCAAGGAAGGCTGCTGGCTAGCAAGAGCTTTCAGTGCTGGCACTTTTCATCTCTGAGCAATTGCTCGACGTTTGCAATTTCTCACCTGAGCTCTCTTTAGAGTGCGCGAGAGGATGAGCAGAAGATTAGGTGGCTAGAGAAGCCCAGAGCCCCAGTGTTCTAAGGGCTACAAAAGCGCTTCCAAGGAAGGGTGCTGGCTAGCAACAGCTTTCAGTGCTGGCACTTTTCATCTCTGAGCAGTTGCTCGACGTTTGCAATTTCTCAGCTCGTGTCTACGAGACGGAAAGAGAATGACCGTGACGTTTGGTGGGTAGAGAAGCGCAAAGCCCCAGTGTTGCTGCGCCTGTGAAAGCGCTTCCAAGGAAGGCTGCTGGCTAGCAAGAGCTTTCAGGGCTGGCACTTTTCCTCTCTGAGCAATTGCTCGACGTTCGCAATTTCTCAGCTCGTGTCTACGAGACGGAAAGAGAATGACCGTGACGTTTGGTGGGTAGAGAAGCGCAAAGCCCCAGTGTTGCTGCGCCTGTGAAAGCGCTTCCAAGGAAGGGTGCTGGCTAGCAAGAGCTTTCAGTGCTGGCACTTTTCATCTCTGAGCAATTGCTCGACGTTTGCAATTTCTCACCTGAGCTCTCTTTAGACTGCGCGAGAGGATGAGCAGAAGATTAGGTGGCTAGAGAAGCCCAGAGCCCCAGTGTTCTAAGGGCTACAAAAGCACTTCCAAGGAAGGGGGCTGGCTAGCAACAGCTTTCAGTGCTGGCACTTTTCATCTCTGAGCAATTTGTGGACATTTGCAATTTCTCAGCTCGTGTCTACGAGACGGAGAGATAGTGACCGTGACGTTTGGTGGGTAGAGAAGCGCAAAGCCCCAGTGTTGCTGCGCCTGTGAAAGCGCTTCCAAGGAAGGGTGCTGGCTAGCAAGAGCTTTCAGTGCTGGCACTTTTCATCTCTGAGCAATTGCTCGACGTTTGCCATTTCTCACCTGAGCTCTCTTTAGAGTGCGCGAGAGGATGAGCAGAAGATTAGGTGGCTAGAGAAGCCCAGAGCCCCAGTGTTCTAAGGGCTACAAAAGCGCTTCCAAGGAAGGGTGCTGGCTAGCAACAGCTTTCAGTGCTGGCACTTTTCATCTCTGAGCAATTTGCTCGACGTTTGCAATTTCTCAGCTCGTGTCTACGAGACGGAAAGAGAATGACCGTGACGTTTGGTTGGTAGAGAAGCGCAAAGCCCCAGTGTTGCTGCGCCTGTGAAAGCGCTTCCAAGGAAGGGTGCTGGCTAGCAAGAGCTTTCAGTGCTGGCACTTTTGATCTCTGAGCAATTGCTCGACGTTTGCCATTTCTCACCTGAGCTCTCTTTAGACTGCACGAGAGGATGAGCAGAAGATTAGGTGGCTAGAGAAGCCCAGAGCCCCAGTGTTCTAAGGGCTACAAAAGCGCTTCCAAGGAAGGGTGCTGGCTAGCAAGAGCTTTCAGTGCTGGCACTTTTCATCTCTGAGCAATTTGTGGACATTTGCAATTTCTCAGCTCGTGTCTACGAGACGGAGAGATAGTGACCGTGACGTTTGGTGGCTAGAGAAGCGCAAAGCCCCAGTGTTGCTGCGCCTGTGAAAGCGCTTCCAAGGAAGGGTGCTGGCTAGCAAGAGCTTTCAGTGCTGGCACTTTTCATCTCTGAGAAATTTGAAGACGTTTTGAATTTCTCACCTGAGCTCTCTTTAGACTGCACGAGAGGATGAGCAGAAGATGAGGTGGCTAGAGAAGCCCAGAGCCCCAGTGTTCTAACGGCTACAAAAGCGCTTCCAAGGAAGGGGGCTGGCTAGCAAAAGCTTTCAGTGCTGGCACTTTTCATCTCTGAGCAGTTGCTCGACGTTTGCAATTTCTCAGCTCGTGTCTACGAGACGGAAAGAGAATGACCGTGACGTTTGGTGGGTAGAGAAGCGCAAAGCCCCAGTGTTGCTGCGCCTGTGAAAGCGCTTCCAAGGAAGGGTGCTGGCTAGCAACAGCTTTCAGTGCTGGCACTTTTCATCTCTGAGCAATTGCTCGACGTTTGCAATTTCTCAGCTCGTGTCTACGAGACGGAGAGATAGTGACCGTGACGTTTGGTGGGTAGAGAAGCGCAAAGCCCCAGTGTTGCTGCGCCTGTGAAAGCGCTTCCAAGGAAGGGTGCTGGCTAGCAACAGCTTTCAGTGCTGGCACTTTTCATCTCTGAGCAATTGCTCGACGTTTGCAATTTCTCACCTGAGCTCTCTTTAGAGTGCGCGAGAGGATGAGCAGAAAATTAGGTGGCTGGAGAAGCCGAGAGCCCCAGTGTTCTAAGGCCTACAAAAGCGCTTCCAAGGAAGGCTGCTGGCTAGCAAGAGCTTTCAGTGCTGGCACTTTTCATCTCTGAGCAATTGCTCGACGTTTGCAATTTCTCAGCTCGTGTCTACGAGACGGAAAGAGAAGGACCGTGACGTTTGGTGGGTAGAGAAGCGCAAAGCCCCAGTGTTGCTGCGCCTGTGAAAGCGCTTCCAAGGAAGGGTGCTGGCTAGCAAGAGCTTTCAGTGCTGGCACTTTTCATCTCTGAGCAATTGCTCGACGTTTGCAATTTCTCAGCTCGTGTCTACGAGACGGAAAGAGAAGGACCGTGACGTTTGGTGGGTAGAGAAGCGCAAAGCCCCAGTGTTGCTGCGCCTGTGAAAGCGCTTCCAAGGAAGGGTGCTGGCTAGCAAGAGCTTTCAGTGCTGGCACTTTTCATCTCTGAGGTATTGGTGGACGTTCGCAATTTCTCAGCTCGTGTCTACGAGACGGAAAGAGAATGACCGTGACGTTTGGTGGGTAGAGAAGCGCAAAGCCCCAGTGTTGCTGCGCCTGTGAAAGCGCTTCCAAGGAAGGGTGCTGGCTAGCAAGAGCTTTCAGTGCTGGCACTTTTCATCTCTGAGCAATTGCTCGACGTTTGCCATTTCTCACCTGAGCTCTCTTTAGACTGCGTGAGAGGATGAGCAGAAGATTAGGTGGCTAGAGAAGCCCAGAGCCCCAGTGTTCTAAGGCCTACAAAAGCGCTTCCAAGGAAGGGGGCTGGCTAGCAAGAGCTTTCAGTGCTGGCACTTTTCATCTCTGAGCAATTGGTGGACATTTGCAATTTCTCAGCTCGTGTCTACGAGACGGAAAGAGAATGACCGTGACGTTTGGTTGGTAGGGAAGCGCAAAGCCCCACTGTTGCTGCGCCTGTGAAAGCGCTTCCAAGGAAGGCTGCTGGCTAGCAAGAGCTTTCAGTGCTGGCACTTTTCATCTCTGAGCAATTGCTCGACGTTTGCAATTTCTCACCTGAGCTCTCTTTAGAGTGCGCGAGAGGATGAGCAGAAGATTAGGTGGCTAGAGAAGCCCAGAGCCCCAGTGTTCTAAGGGCTACAAAAGCGCTTCCAAGGAAGGGTGCTGGCTAGCAACAGCTTTCAGTGCTGGCACTTTTCATCTCTGAGCAGTTGCTCGACGTTTGCAATTTCTCAGCTCGTGTCTACGAGACGGAAAGAGAATGACCGTGACGTTTGGTGGGTAGAGAAGCGCAAAGCCCCAGTGTTGCTGCGCCTGTGAAAGCGCTTCCAAGGAAGGCTGCTGGCTAGCAAGAGCTTTCAGGGCTGGCACTTTTCCTCTCTGAGCAATTGCTCGACGTTCGCAATTTCTCAGCTCGTGTCTACGAGACGGAAAGAGAATGACCGTGACGTTTGGTGGGTAGAGAAGCGCAAAGCCCCAGTGTTGCTGCGCCTGTGAAAGCGCTTCCAAGGAAGGGTGCTGGCTAGCAAGAGCTTTCAGTGCTGGCACTTTTCATCTCTGAGCAATTGCTCGACGTTTGCAATTTCTCACCTGAGCTCTCTTTAGACTGCGCGAGAGGATGAGCAGAAGATTAGGTGGCTAGAGAAGCCCAGAGCCCCAGTGTTCTAAGGGCTACAAAAGCACTTCCAAGGAAGGGGGCTGGCTAGCAACAGCTTTCAGTGCTGGCACTTTTCATCTCTGAGCAATTTGTGGACATTTGCAATTTCTCAGCTCGTGTCTACGAGACGGAGAGATAGTGACCGTGACGTTTGGTGGGTAGAGAAGCGCAAAGCCCCAGTGTTGCTGCGCCTGTGAAAGCGCTTCCAAGGAAGGGTGCTGGCTAGCAAGAGCTTTCAGTGCTGGCACTTTTCATCTCTGAGCAATTGCTCGACGTTTGCCATTTCTCACCTGAGCTCTCTTTAGAGTGCGCGAGAGGATGAGCAGAAGATTAGGTGGCTAGAGAAGCCCAGAGCCCCAGTGTTCTAAGGGCTACAAAAGCGCTTCCAAGGAAGGGTGCTGGCTAGCAACAGCTTTCAGTGCTGGCACTTTTCATCTCTGAGCAATTTGCTCGACGTTTGCAATTTCTCAGCTCGTGTCTACGAGACGGAAAGAGAATGACCGTGACGTTTGGTTGGTAGAGAAGCGCAAAGCCCCAGTGTTGCTGCGCCTGTGAAAGCGCTTCCAAGGAAGGGTGCTGGCTAGCAAGAGCTTTCAGTGCTGGCACTTTTGATCTCTGAGCAATTGCTCGACGTTTGCCATTTCTCACCTGAGCTCTCTTTAGACTGCACGAGAGGATGAGCAGAAGATTAGGTGGCTAGAGAAGCCCAGAGCCCCAGTGTTCTAACGGCTACAAAAGCGCTTCCAAGGAAGGGGGCTGGCTAGCAAAAGCTTTCAGTGCTGGCACTTTTCATCTCTGAGCAATTGCTCGACGTTTGCAATTTCTCAGCTCGTGTCTACGAGACGGAAAGAGAAGGACCGTGACGTTTGGTTGGTAGAGAAGCGCAAAGCCCCAGTGTTACTGCGCCTGTGAAAGCGCTTCCAAGGAAGGGTGCTGGCTAGCAACAGCTTTCAGTGCTGGCACTTTTCATCTCTGAGCAATTGCTCGACGTTTGCAATTTCTCACCTGAGCTCTCTTTAGAGTGCGCGAGAGGATGAGCAGAAGATTAGGTGGCTAGAGAAGCCCAGAGCCCCAGTGTTCTAAGGGCTACAAAAGCGCTTCCAAGGAAGGGTGCTGGCTAGCAAGAGCTTTCAGTGCTGGCACTTTTCATCTCTGAGCAATTTGTGGACATTTGCAATTTCTCAGCTCGTGTCTACGAGACGGAGAGATAGTGACCGTGACGTTTGGTGGCTAGAGAAGCGCAAAGCCCCAGTGTTGCTGCGCCTGTGAAAGCGCTTCCAAGGAAGGGTGCTGGCTAGCAAGAGCTTTCAGTGCTGGCACTTTTCATCTCTGAGAAATTTGAAGACGTTTTGAATTTCTCACCTGAGCTCTCTTTAGACTGCACGAGAGGATGAGCAGAAGATGAGGTGGCTAGAGAAGCCCAGAGCCCCAGTGTTCTAACGGCTACAAAAGCGCTTCCAAGGAAGGGGGCTGGCTAGCAAAAGCTTTCAGTGCTGGCACTTTTCATCTCTGAGCAGTTGCTCGACGTTTGCAATTTCTCAGCTCGTGTCTACGAGACGGAAAGAGAATGACCGTGACGTTTGGTGGCTAGAGAAGCGCAAAGCCCCAGTGTTGCTGCGCCTGTGAAAGCGCTTCCAAGGAAGGGTGCTGGCTAGCAACAGCTTTCAGTGCTGGCACTTTTCATCTCTGAGCAATTGCTCGACGTTTGCAATTTCTCAGCTCGTGTCTACGAGACGGAGAGATAGTGACCGTGACGTTTGGTGGGTAGAGAAGCGCAAAGCCCCAGTGTTGCTGCGCCTGTGAAAGCGCTTCCAAGGAAGGGTGCTGGCTAGCAACAGCTTTCAGTGCTGGCACTTTTCATCTCTGAGCAATTGCTCGACGTTTGCAATTTCTCACCTGAGCTCTCTTTAGAGTGCGCGAGAGGATGAGCAGAAAATTAGGTGGCTGGAGAAGCCGAGAGCCCCAGTGTTCTAAGGCCTACAAAAGCGCTTCCAAGGAAGGCTGCTGGCTAGCAAGAGCTTTCAGTGCTGGCACTTTTCATCTCTGAGCAATTGCTCGACGTTTGCAATTTCTCAGCTCGTGTCTACGAGACGGAAAGAGAAGGACCGTGACGTTTGGTGGGTAGAGAAGCGCAAAGCCCCAGTGTTGCTGCGCCTGTGAAAGCGCTTCCAAGGAAGGGTGCTGGCTAGCAAGAGCTTTCAGTGCTGGCACTTTTCATCTCTGAGAAATTGCTGGACGTTTGCAATTTCTCACCTGAGCTCTCTTTAGAGTGCGCGAGAGGATGAGCAGAAGATGAGGTGGCTAGAGAAGCCCAGAGCCCCAGTGTTCTAAGGGCTACAAAAGCGCTTCCAAGGAAGGGGGCTGGCTAGCAACAGCTTTCAGTGCTGGCACTTTTCATCTCTGAGCAATTTGTGGACATTTGCAATTTCTCAGCTCGTGTCTACGAGACGGAGAGATAGTGACCGTGACGTTTGGTGGCTAGAGAAGCGCAAAGCCCCAGTGTTGCTGCGCCTGTGAAAGCGCTTCCAAGGAAGGCTGCTGGCTAGCAACAGCTTTCAGTGCTGGCACTTTTCATCTCTGAGAAATTTGAAGACGTTTTGAATTTCTCACCTGAGCTCTCTTTAGACTGCACGAGAGGATGAGCAGAAGATTAGGTGGCTAGAGAAGCCCAGAGCCCCAGTGTTCTTAGGCCTACAAAAGCGCTTCCAAGGAAGGGTGCTGGCTAGCAACAGCTTTCAGTGCTGGCACTTTTCATCTCTGAGCAATTGCTGGACGTTTGCAATTTCTCAGCTCGTGTCTATGAGATGGAAAGAGAATGACCGTGACGTTTGGTTGGTAGGGAAGCGCAAAGCCCCAGTGTTGCTGTGCCTGTGAAAGCGCTTCCAAGGAAGGGTGCTGGCTAGCAAGAGCTTTCAGGGCTGGCACTTTTCATCTCTGAGCAATTGCTCGACGTTCGCAATTTCTCAGCTCGTGTCTACGAGACGGAAAGAGAATGACCGTGACGTTTGGTGGGTAGAGAAGCGCAAAGCCCCAGTGTTGCTGCGCCTGTGAAAGCGCTTCCAAGGAAGGGTGCTGGCTAGCAAGAGCTTTCAGTGCTGGCACTTTTCATCTCTGAGCAATTGCTCGACGTTTGCAATTTCTCAGCTCGTGTCTACGAGACGGAAAGAGAAGGACCGTGACGTTTGGTGGGTAGAGAAGCGCAAAGCCCCAGTGTTGCTGCGCCTGTGAAAGCGCTTCCAAGGAAGGGTGCTGGCTAGCAACAGCTTTCAGTGCTGGCACTTTTCATCTCTGAGCAATTGCTCGACGTTTGCAATTTCTCACCTGAGCTCTCTTTAGACTGCGCGAGAGGATGAGCAGAAAATTAGGTGGCTAGAGAAGCCCAGAGCCCCAGTGTTCTAAGGCCTACAAAAGCACTTCCAAGGAAGGGGGCTGGCTAGCAACAGCTTTCAGTGCTGGCACTTTTCATCTCTGAGCAATTTGTGGACATTTGCAATTTCTCAGCTCGTGTCTACGAGACGGAGAGATAGTGACCGTGACGTTTGGTGGGTAGAGAAGCGCAAAGCCCCAGTGTTGCTGCGCCTGTGAAAGCGCTTCCAAGGAAGGGTGCTGGCTAGCAACAGCTTTCAGTGCTGGCACTTTTCATCTCTGAGCAATTGCTCGACGTTTGCCATTTCTCACCTGAGCTCTCTTTAAAGTGCGCGAGAGGATGAGCAGAAGATTAGGTGGCTAGAGAAGCCCAGAGCCCCAGTGTTCTAAGGGCTACAAAAGCGCTTCCAAGGAAGGGGGCTGGCTAGCAACAGCTTTCAGGGCTGGCACTTTTCATCTCTGAGCAATTGCTCGACGTTTGCAATTTCTCAGCTCGTGTCTACGAGACGGAAAGAGAATGACCGTGACGTTTGGTTGGTAGAGAAGCGCAAAGCCCCAGTGTTGCTGCGCCTGTGAAAGCGCTTCCAAGGAAGGCTGCTGGCTAGCAAGAGCTTTCAGTGCTGGCACTTTTCATCTCTGAAGCAATTGCTCGACGTTTGCAATTTCTCACCTGAGCTCTCTTTAGAGTGCGCGAGAGGATGAGCAGAAGATGAGGTGGCTAGAGAAGCCCAGAGCCCCAGTGTTCTAAGGGCTACAAAAGCGCTTCCAAGGAAGGGTGCTGGCTAGCAACAGCTTTCAGTGCTGGCACTTTTCATCTCTGAGCAATTTGTGGACATTTGCAATTTCTCAGCTCGTGTCTACGAGACGGAGAGATAGTGACCGTGACGTTTGGTTGGTAGAGAAGCGCAAAGCCCCAGTGTTGCTGCGCCTGTGAAAGCGCTTCCAAGGAAGGCTGCTGGCTAGCAAGAGCTTTCACTGCTGGCACTTTTCATCTCTGAGAAATTTGAAGACGTTTTGAATTTCTCACCTGAGCTCTCTTTAGACTGCACGAGAGGATGAGCAGAAGATTAGGTGGCTAGAGAAGCCCAGAGCCCCAGTGTTCTAACGGTTACAAAAGCGCTTCCAAGGAAGGCTGCTGGCTAGCAAAAGCTTTCAGTGCTGGCACTTTTCATCTCTGAGCAGTTGCTCGACGTTTGCAATTTCTCAGCTCGTGTCTACGAGACGGAAAGAGAATGACCGTGACGTTTGGTGGGTAGAGAAGCGCAAAGCCCCAGTGTTGCTGCGCCTCTGAAAGCGCTTCCAAGGAAGGGTGCTGGCTAGCAACAGCTTTCAGTGCTGGCACTTTTCATCTCTGAGCAATTGGTGGATGTTTGCAATTTCTCAGCTCGTGTCTACGAGACGGAAAGAGAAGGACCGTGACGTTTGGTGGGTAGAGAAGCGCAAAGCCCCAGTGTTGCTGCGCCTGTGAAAGCGCTTCCAAGGAAGGGTGCTGGCTAGCAAGAGCTTTCAGTGCTGGCACTTTTCATCTCTGAGCAATTGCTCGACGTTTGCCATTTCTCACCTGAGCTCTCTTTAGACTGCACGAGAGGATGAGCAGAAGATTAGGTGGCTAGAGAAGCCCAGAGCCCCAGTGTTCTAAGGTCTACAAAAGCGCTTCCAAGGAAGGGGGCTGGCTAGCAAGAGCTTTCAGTGCTGGCACTTTTCATCTCTGAGCAATTGCTCAACGTTTGCAATTTCTCAGCTCGTGTCTACGAGACGGAGAGATAGTGACCGTGACGTTTGGTGGCTAGAGAAGCGCAAAGCCCCAGTGTTGCTGCGCCTGTGAAAGCGCTTCCAAGGAAGAGTGCTGGCTAGCAACAGCTTTCAGTGCTGGCACTTTTCATCTCTGAGAAATTTGAAGACGTTTTGAATTTCTCACCTGAGCTCTCTTTAGACTGCACGAGAGGATGAGCAGAAGATTAGGTGGCTAGAGATGCCCAGAGCCCCAGTGTTCTAACGGCTACAAAAGCGCTTCCAAGGAAGGGTGCTGGCTAGCAACAGCTTTCAGGGCTGGCACTTTTCATCTCTGAGCAATTGCTCGACGTTTGCAATTTCTCAGGTCGTGTCCACGAGACGGAAAGAGAATGACCGTGACTTTTGGTGGGTAGAGAAGCTCAAAGCCCCAGTGTTGCTGCGCCTGTGAAAGCGCTTCCAAGGAAGGCTGCTGGCTAGCAACAGCTTTCAGTGCTGGCACTTTTCATCTCTGAGCAATTGCTCGACGTTTGCAATTTCTCAGCTCGTGTCTACGAGACGGAAAGAGAATGACCGTGACGTTTGGTGGGTAGAGAAGCGCAAAGCCCCAGTGTTGCTGCGCCTGTGAAAGCGCTTCCAAGGAAGGGTGCTGGCTAGCAACAGCTTTCAGTGCTGGCACTTTTCACCTCTGAGCAATTGCTCGACGTTTGCAATTTCTCAGCTCGTGTCTAGGAGACGGAGAGATAGTGACCGTGACGTTTGGTGGCTAGAGAAGCGCAAAGCCCCAGTGTTGCTGTGCCTGTGAAAGCGCTTCCAAGGAAGGGTGCTGGCTAGCAACAGCTTTCAGTGCTGGCACTTTTCATCTCTGAGCAATTGCTCGACGTTTGCAATTTCTCACCTGAGCTCTCTTTAGAGTGTGCGAGAGGATGAGCAGAAGATTAGGTGGCTAGAGAAGCCCAGAGCCCCAGTGTTCTAAGGCCTACAAAAGCGCTTCCAAGGAAGGGTGCTGGCTAGCAACAGCTTTCAGTGCTGGCACTTTTCATCTCTGAGCAATTGCTCAACGTTTGCAATTTCTCAGCTTGTGTCTACGAGACGGAAAGAGAATGACCGTGACGTTTGGTGGCTAGAGAAGCGCAAAGCCCCAGTGTTGCTGCGCCTGTGAAAGCGCTTCCAAGGAAGGCTGCTGGCTAGCAACAGCTTTCAGTGCTGGCACTTTTCATCTCTGAGCAATTGCTCGACGTTTGCAATTTCTCACCTGAGCTCTCTTTAGAGTGCGCGAGAGGATGAGCAGAAGATGAGGTGGCTAGAGAAGCCCAGAGCCCCAGTGTTCTAAGGCCTACAAAAGCGCTTCCAAGGAAGGGTGCTGGCTAGCAACAGCTTTCAGTGCTGGCACTTTTCATCTCTGAGCAATTGCTCAACGTTTGCAATTTCTCAGCTCGTGTCTACGAGACGGAAAGAGAAGGACCGTGACGTTTGGTGGGTAGAGAAGCGCAAAGCCCCAGTGTTGCTGCACCTGTGAAAGCGCTTCCAAGGAAGGCTGCTGGCTAGCAACAGCTTTCAGTGCTGGCACTTTTCATCTCTGAGCAATTGCTCGACGTTTGCAATTTCTCAGCTCGTGTCTACGAGACGGAAAGAGAAGGACCGTGACGTTTGGTGGGTAGAGAAGCGCAAAGCCCCAGTGTTGCTGCGCCTGTGAAAGCGCTTCCAAGGAAGGGTGCTGGCTAGCAAGAGCTTTCAGTGCTGGCACTTTTCATCTCTGAGCAATTGCTCAACGTTTGCAATTTCTCAGCTCGTGTCTACGAGACGGAAAGATAAGGACCGTGACGTTTGGTGGGTAGAGAAGTGCAAAGCCCCAGTGTTGCTGCGCCTCTGAAAGCGCTTCCAAGGAAGGCTGCTGGCTAGCAACAGCTTTCAGTGCTGGCACTTTTCATCTCTGAGCAATTGCTCGACGTTTGCAATTTCTCCCCTGAGCTCTCTTTAGAGTGCGCGAGAGGATGAGCAGAAGATTAGGTGGCTAGAGAAGCCCAGAGCCCCAGTGTTCTAAGGCCTACAAAAGCGCTTCCAAGGAAGGGGGCTGGCTAGCAACAGCTTTCAGTGCTGGCACTTTTCATCTCTGAGCAATTGCTCAACGTTTGCAATTTCTCAGCTCGTGTCTACGAGACGGAAAGAGAATGACCGTGACGTTTGGTGGGTAGAGAAGCGCAAAGCCCCAGTGTTGCTGCGCCTGTGAAAGCGCTTCCAAGGAAGGCTGCTGGCTAGCAACAGCTTTCAGTGCTGGCACTTTTCATCTCTGAGCAATTGCTCGACGTTTGCAATTTCTCAGCCCGTGTCTACGAGACGGAAAGAGAATGACCGTGACATTTGGTGGGTAGAGAAGCACAAAGCCCCAGTGTTGCTGCGCCTGTGAAAGCGCTTCCAAGGAAGGGTACTGGCTAGCAAGAGCTTTCAGTGCTGGCACTTTTCATCTCTGAGCAATTGCTCGACGTTTGCAATTTCTCAGCTTGTGTCTACAAGACAGAAAGAGAATGACCTTGACGTTTGGTGGGCAGAGAAGCGCAAAGCCCCAGTGTTGCTGCGCCTGTGAAAGCGCTTCCAAGGAAGGCTGCTGGCTAGCAACAGCTTTCAGTGCTGGCACTTTTCATCTCTGAGCAATTGCTCGACGTTTGCAATTTCTCACCTGAGCTCTCTTTAGAGTGCGCGAGAGGATGAGCAGAAGATTAGGTGGCTAGAGAATCCCAGAGCCACAGTGTTCTAAGGCCTACAAAAGCGCTTCCAAGGAAGGGGGCTGGCTAGCAACAGCTTTCAGTGCTGGCACTTTTCATCTCTGAGCAATTGCTCGACGTTTGCAATTTCTCAGCTCGTGTCTACGAGACGGAAAGAGAATGACCGTGACGTTTGGTGGCTAGAGAAGCGCAAAGCCCCAGTGTTGCTGCGCCTGTGAAAGCGCTTCCAAGGAAGGGTGCTGGCTAGCAAGAGCTTTCAGTGCTGGCACTTTTCATCTCTGAGCAATTGCTCGACGTTTGCAATTTCTCACCTGAGCTCTCTTCAGAGTGCGCGAGAGGATGAGCAGAAGATGAGGTGGCTAGAGAAGCCCAGAGCCCCAGTGTTCTTAGGCCTACAAAAGCGCTTCCAAGGAAGGGGGCTGGCTAGCAAGAGCTTTCAGGGCTGGCACTTTTCATCTCTGTGCAATTGCTCGACGTTTGCAATTTCTCAGCTCGTGTCTACGAGACGGAAAGAGAATGACCATGACGTTTGGTGGGTAGAGAAGCGCAAAGCCCCAGTGTTGCTGCGCCTGTGAAAGCGCTTCCAAGGAAGGGTGCTGGCTAGCAACAGCTTTCAGGGCTGGCACTTTTCATCTCTGAGCAATTGCTCAACGTTTGCAATTTCTCAGCTCGTGTCTACGAGACGGAAAGAGAATGACCGTGACGTTTGGTGGGTAGAGAAGCGCAAAGCCCCAGTGTTGCTGCGCCTGTGAAAGCGCTTCCAAGGAAGGGTGCTGGCTAGCAAGAGCTTTCAGTGCTGGCACTTTTCATCTCTGAGCAATTGCTCGACGTTTGCAATTTCTCACCTGAGCTCTCTTTAGAGTGCGCGAGAGGATGAGCAGAAGATTAGGTGGCTAGAGAAGCCCAGAGCCCCAGTGTTCTTAGGCCTACAAAAGCGCTTCCAAGGAAGGGGGCTGGCTAGCAACAGCTTTCAGGGCTGGCACTTTTCATCTCTGAGCAATTGGTGGACATTTGCAATTTCTCAGCTCGTGTCTACGAGACGGAAAGAGAATGACCGTGACGTTTGGTGGGTAGAGAAGCACAAAGCCCCAGTGTTGCTGCGCCTGTGAAAGCGCTTCCAAGGAAGGGGGCTGGCTAGCAAGAGCTTTCAGTGCTGGCACTTTTCATCTCTGAGAAATTTGAAGACATTTTGAATTTCTCACCTGAGCTCTCTTTAGACTGCACGAGAGGATGAGCAGAAGATTAGGTGGCTAGAGATGCCCAGAGCCCCAGTGTTCTAAGGGCTACAAAAGCGCTTCCAAGGAAGGGTGCTGGCTAGCAACAGCTTTCAGGGCTGGCACTTTTCATCTCTGAGCAATTGCTCGACGTTTGCAATTTCTCAGCTCGTATCCACGAGACGGAAAGAGAATGACCGTGACATTTGGTGGGTAGAGAAGCGCAAAGCCCCAGTGTTGCTGCGCCTGTGAAAGCGCTTCCAAGGAAGGGTGCTGGCTAGCAACAGCTTTCAGTGCTGGCACTTTTCATCTCTGAGCAATTGATCAACGTTTGCAATTTCTCAGCTCGTGTCTAGGAGACGGAGAGATAGTGACCGTGACATTTGGTGGGTAGAGAAGCGCAAAGCCCCAGTGTTGCTGCGCCTGTGAAAGCGCTTCCAAGGAAGGGTGCTGGCTAGCAACAGCTTTCAGTGCTGGCACTTTTCATCTCTGAGCAATTGCTCGACGTTTGCAGTTTCTCACCTGAGCTCTCTTTAGAGTGCGCGAGAGGATGAGCAGAAGATTAGGTGGCTAGAGAAGCCCAGAGCCCCAGTGTTCTAAGGCCTACAAAAGCGCTTCCAAGGAAGGGTGCTGGCTAGCAACAGCTTTCAGGGCTGGCACTTTTCATCTCTGAGCAATTGCTCGACGTTTGCAATTTCTCAGGTCGTGTCCACGAGACGGAAAGAGAATGACCGTGACTTTTGGTGGGTAGAGAAGCTCAAAGCCCCAGTGTTGCTGCGCCTGTGAAAGCGCTTCCAAGGAAGGCTGCTGGCTAGCAACAGCTTTCAGTGCTGGCACTTTTCATCTCTGAGCAATTGCTCGACGTTTGCAATTTCTCAGCTCGTGTCTACGAGACGGAAAGAGAATGACCGTGACGTTTGGTGGGTAGAGAAGCGCAAAGCCCCAGTGTTGCTGCGCCTGTGAAAGCGCTTCCAAGGAAGGGTGCTGGCTAGCAACAGCTTTCAGTGCTGGCACTTTTCACCTCTGAGCAATTGCTCGACGTTTGCAATTTCTCAGCTCGTGTCTAGGAGACGGAGAGATAGTGACCGTGACGTTTGGTGGCTAGAGAAGCGCAAAGCCCCAGTGTTGCTGTGCCTGTGAAAGCGCTTCCAAGGAAGGGTGCTGGCTAGCAACAGCTTTCAGTGCTGGCACTTTTCATCTCTGAGCAATTGCTCGACGTTTGCAATTTCTCACCTGAGCTCTCTTTAGAGTGTGCGAGAGGATGAGCAGAAGATTAGGTGGCTAGAGAAGCCCAGAGCCCCAGTGTTCTAAGGCCTACAAAAGCGCTTCCAAGGAAGGGTGCTGGCTAGCAACAGCTTTCAGTGCTGGCACTTTTCATCTCTGAGCAATTGCTCAACGTTTGCAATTTCTCAGCTTGTGTCTACGAGACGGAAAGAGAATGACCGTGACGTTTGGTGGCTAGAGAAGCGCAAAGCCCCAGTGTTGCTGCGCCTGTGAAAGCGCTTCCAAGGAAGGCTGCTGGCTAGCAACAGCTTTCAGTGCTGG
Organism: Sarcoramphus papa; assembly: GCA_037962945.1. NCBI lineage: Eukaryota > Metazoa > Chordata > Aves > Accipitriformes > Cathartidae > Sarcoramphus > Sarcoramphus papa. Next base: position 443,034 of record JBBMRM010000079.1, on the reverse strand, counting down.
CACTTTTCATCTCTGAGCAATTGCTCGACGTTTGCAATTTCTCACCTGAGCTCTCTTTAGAGTGCGCGAGAGGATGAGCAGAAGATGAGGTGGCTAGAGAAGCCCAGAGCCCCAGTGTTCTAAGGCCTACAAAAGCGCTTCCAAGGAAGGGTGCTGGCTAGCAACAGCTTTCAGTGCTGGCACTTTTCATCTCTGAGCAATTGCTCAACGTTTGCAATTTCTCAGCTCGTGTCTACGAGACGGAAAGAGAAGGACCGTGACGTTTGGTGGGTAGAGAAGCGCAAAGCCCCAGTGTTGCTGCACCTGTGAAAGCGCTTCCAAGGAAGGCTGCTGGCTAGCAACAGCTTTCAGTGCTGGCACTTTTCATCTCTGAGCAATTGCTCGACGTTTGCAATTTCTCAGCTCGTGTCTACGAGACGGAAAGAGAAGGACCGTGACGTTTGGTGGGTAGAGAAGCGCAAAGCCCCAGTGTTGCTGCGCCTGTGAAAGCGCTTCCAAGGAAGGGTGCTGGCTAGCAAGAGCTTTCAGTGCTGGCACTTTTCATCTCTGAGCAATTGCTCAACGTTTGCAATTTCTCAGCTCGTGTCTACGAGACGGAAAGATAAGGACCGTGACGTTTGGTGGGTAGAGAAGTGCAAAGCCCCAGTGTTGCTGCGCCTCTGAAAGCGCTTCCAAGGAAGGCTGCTGGCTAGCAACAGCTTTCAGTGCTGGCACTTTTCATCTCTGAGCAATTGCTCGACGTTTGCAATTTCTCCCCTGAGCTCTCTTTAGAGTGCGCGAGAGGATGAGCAGAAGATTAGGTGGCTAGAGAAGCCCAGAGCCCCAGTGTTCTAAGGCCTACAAAAGCGCTTCCAAGGAAGGGGGCTGGCTAGCAACAGCTTTCAGTGCTGGCACTTTTCATCTCTGAGCAATTGCTCAACGTTTGCAATTTCTCAGCTCGTGTCTACGAGACGGAAAGAGAATGACCGTGACGTTTGGTGGGTAGAGAAGCGCAAAGCCCCAGTGTTGCTGCGCCTGTGAAAGCGCTTCCAAGGAAGGCTGCTGGCTAGCAACAGCTTTCAGTGCTGGCACTTTTCATCTCTGAGCAATTGCTCGACGTTTGCAATTTCTCAGCCCGTGTCTACGAGACGGAAAGAGAATGACCGTGACATTTGGTGGGTAGAGAAGCACAAAGCCCCAGTGTTGCTGCGCCTGTGAAAGCGCTTCCAAGGAAGGGTACTGGCTAGCAAGAGCTTTCAGTGCTGGCACTTTTCATCTCTGAGCAATTGCTCGACGTTTGCAATTTCTCAGCTTGTGTCTACAAGACAGAAAGAGAATGACCTTGACGTTTGGTGGGCAGAGAAGCGCAAAGCCCCAGTGTTGCTGCGCCTGTGAAAGCGCTTCCAAGGAAGGCTGCTGGCTAGCAACAGCTTTCAGTGCTGGCACTTTTCATCTCTGAGCAATTGCTCGACGTTTGCAATTTCTCACCTGAGCTCTCTTTAGAGTGCGCGAGAGGATGAGCAGAAGATTAGGTGGCTAGAGAATCCCAGAGCCACAGTGTTCTAAGGCCTACAAAAGCGCTTCCAAGGAAGGGGGCTGGCTAGCAACAGCTTTCAGTGCTGGCACTTTTCATCTCTGAGCAATTGCTCGACGTTTGCAATTTCTCAGCTCGTGTCTACGAGACGGAAAGAGAATGACCGTGACGTTTGGTGGCTAGAGAAGCGCAAAGCCCCAGTGTTGCTGCGCCTGTGAAAGCGCTTCCAAGGAAGGGTGCTGGCTAGCAAGAGCTTTCAGTGCTGGCACTTTTCATCTCTGAGCAATTGCTCGACGTTTGCAATTTCTCACCTGAGCTCTCTTCAGAGTGCGCGAGAGGATGAGCAGAAGATGAGGTGGCTAGAGAAGCCCAGAGCCCCAGTGTTCTTAGGCCTACAAAAGCGCTTCCAAGGAAGGGGGCTGGCTAGCAAGAGCTTTCAGGGCTGGCACTTTTCATCTCTGTGCAATTGCTCGACGTTTGCAATTTCTCAGCTCGTGTCTACGAGACGGAAAGAGAATGACCATGACGTTTGGTGGGTAGAGAAGCGCAAAGCCCCAGTGTTGCTGCGCCTGTGAAAGCGCTTCCAAGGAAGGGTGCTGGCTAGCAACAGCTTTCAGGGCTGGCACTTTTCATCTCTGAGCAATTGCTCAACGTTTGCAATTTCTCAGCTCGTGTCTACGAGACGGAAAGAGAATGACCGTGACGTTTGGTGGGTAGAGAAGCGCAAAGCCCCAGTGTTGCTGCGCCTGTGAAAGCGCTTCCAAGGAAGGGTGCTGGCTAGCAAGAGCTTTCAGTGCTGGCACTTTTCATCTCTGAGCAATTGCTCGACGTTTGCAATTTCTCACCTGAGCTCTCTTTAGAGTGCGCGAGAGGATGAGCAGAAGATTAGGTGGCTAGAGAAGCCCAGAGCCCCAGTGTTCTTAGGCCTACAAAAGCGCTTCCAAGGAAGGGGGCTGGCTAGCAACAGCTTTCAGGGCTGGCACTTTTCATCTCTGAGCAATTGGTGGACATTTGCAATTTCTCAGCTCGTGTCTACGAGACGGAAAGAGAATGACCGTGACGTTTGGTGGGTAGAGAAGCACAAAGCCCCAGTGTTGCTGCGCCTGTGAAAGCGCTTCCAAGGAAGGGGGCTGGCTAGCAAGAGCTTTCAGTGCTGGCACTTTTCATCTCTGAGAAATTTGAAGACATTTTGAATTTCTCACCTGAGCTCTCTTTAGACTGCACGAGAGGATGAGCAGAAGATTAGGTGGCTAGAGATGCCCAGAGCCCCAGTGTTCTAAGGGCTACAAAAGCGCTTCCAAGGAAGGGTGCTGGCTAGCAACAGCTTTCAGGGCTGGCACTTTTCATCTCTGAGCAATTGCTCGACGTTTGCAATTTCTCAGCTCGTATCCACGAGACGGAAAGAGAATGACCGTGACATTTGGTGGGTAGAGAAGCGCAAAGCCCCAGTGTTGCTGCGCCTGTGAAAGCGCTTCCAAGGAAGGGTGCTGGCTAGCAACAGCTTTCAGTGCTGGCACTTTTCATCTCTGAGCAATTGATCAACGTTTGCAATTTCTCAGCTCGTGTCTAGGAGACGGAGAGATAGTGACCGTGACATTTGGTGGGTAGAGAAGCGCAAAGCCCCAGTGTTGCTGCGCCTGTGAAAGCGCTTCCAAGGAAGGCTGCTGGCTAGCAACAGCTTTCAGTGCTGGCACTTTTCATCTCTGAGCAATTGCTCGACGTTTGCAGTTTCTCACCTGAGCTCTCTTTAGAGTGCGCGAGAGGATGAGCAGAAGATTAGGTGGCTAGAGAAGCCCAGAGCCCCAGTGTTCTAAGGCCTACAAAAGCGCTTCCAAGGAAGGGTGCTGGCTAGCAACAGCTTTCAGGGCTGGCACTTTTCATCTCTGAGCAATTGCTCGACGTTTGCAATTTCTCAGGTCGTGTCCACGAGACGGAAAGAGAATGACCGTGACTTTTGGTGGGTAGAGAAGCTCAAAGCCCCAGTGTTGCTGCGCCTGTGAAAGCGCTTCCAAGGAAGGCTGCTGGCTAGCAACAGCTTTCAGTGCTGGCACTTTTCATCTCTGAGCAATTGCTCGACGTTTGCAATTTCTCAGCTCGTGTCTACGAGACGGAAAGAGAATGACCGTGACGTTTGGTGGGTAGAGAAGCGCAAAGCCCCAGTGTTGCTGCGCCTGTGAAAGCGCTTCCAAGGAAGGGTGCTGGCTAGCAACAGCTTTCAGTGCTGGCACTTTTCATCTCTGAGCAATTGCTCGACGTTTGCAATTTCTCAGCTCGTGTCTACGAGACAGAAAGAGAATGACCGTGACGTTTGGTGGGCAGAGAAGCGCAAAGCCCCAGTGTTGCTGCGCCTGTGAAAGCGCTTCCAAGGAAGGGTGCTGGTTAGCAACAGCTTTCAGTGCTGGCACTTTTCATCTCTGAGCAATTGCTCGACGTTTGCAATTTCTCACCTGAGCTCTCTTTAGAGTGCGCGAGAGGATGAGCAGAAGATGAGGTGGCTAGAGAAGCCCAGAGCCCCAGTGTTCTAAGGGCTACAAAAGCGCTTCCAAGGAAGGGGGCTGGCTAGCAAGAGCTTTCAGTGCTGGCACTTTTCATCTCTGAGCAATTGCTCGACGTTTGCAATTTCTCAGCTCGTGTCTACGAGACGGAAAGAGAAGGACCGTGACGTTTGGTGCGTATAGAAGCGCAAAGCCCCAGTGTTGCTGCACCTGTGAAAGCGCTTCCAAGGAAGGGTGCTGGCTAGCAAGAGCTTTCAGTGCTGGCACTTTTCATCTCTGAGCAATTGCTCGACGTTTGCAATTTCTCAGCTCGTGTCCACGAGACGGAAAGAGAATGACCGTGACGTTTGGTGCGTATAGAAGCGCAAAGCCCCAGTGTTGCTGCGCCTGTGAAAGCGCTTCCAAGGAAGGGTGCTGGCTAGCAACAGCTTTCAGGGCTGGCACTTTTCATCTCTGAGCAATTGCTCGACGTTTGCAATTTCTCACCTGAGCTCTCTTCAGAGTGCGCGAGAGGATGAGCAGAAGATTAGGTGGCTAGAGAAGCCCAGAGCCCCAGTGTTCTAAGGGCTACAAAAGCGCTTCCAAGGAAGGGGGCTGGCTAGCAACAGCTTTCAGTGCTGGCACTTTTCATCTCTGAGCAATTGCTCCACGTTTGCAATTTCTCAGCTCGTGTCTACGAGACAGAAAGAGAATGACCGTGACGTTTGGTGGGTAGAGAAGCGCAAAGCCCCAGTGTTGCTGCGCCTGTGAAAGCGCTTCCAAGGAAGGGTGCTGGCTAGCAACAGCTTTCAGTGCTGGCACTTTTCATCTCTGAGCAATTGCTCGACTTTTGCAATTTCTCAGCTCGTGTCTACGAGACGGAAAGAGAATGACGGTGACGTTTGGTGGGTAGAGAAGCGCAAAGCCCCAGTGTTGCTGCGCCTGTGAAAGCGCTTCCAAGGAAGGGTGCTGGCTAGCAACAGCTTTCAGTGCTGGCACTTTTCATCTCTGAGCAATTGCTCGACGTTTGCAATTTCTCAGCTCGTGTCTACGAGACGGAAAGAGAATGACCGTGACGTTTGGTGGGTAGAGAAGCGCAAAGCCCCAGTGTTGCTGCGCCTGTGAAAGCGCTTCCAAGGAAGGGGGCTGGCTAGCAACAGCTTTCAGTGCTGGCACTTTTCATCTCTGAGCAATTGCTCGACGTTTGCAATTTCTCACCTGAGCTCTCTTTAGAGTGTGCGAGAGGATGAGCAGAAGATTAGGTGGCTAGAGAAGCCCAGAGCCCCAGTGTTCTAAGGGCTACAAAAGCGCTTCCAAGGAAGGGTGCTGGCTAGCAAGAGCTTTCAGTGCTGGCACTTTTCATCTCTGAGCAATTGCTCGACGTTTGCAATTTCTCAGCCCGTGTCTACGAGACGGAAAGAGAATGACCGTGACGTTTGGTGGCTAGAGAAGCGCAAAGCCCCAGTGTTGCTGCGCCTGTGAAAGCGCTTCCAAGGAAGGCTGCTGGCTAGCAACAGCTTTCAGTGCTGGCACTTTTCATCTCTGAGCAATTGCTCGACGTTTGCAATTTCTCACCTGAGCTCTCTTCAGAGTGCGCGAGAGGATGAGCAGAAGATGAGGTGGCTAGAGAAGCCCAGAGCCCCAGTGTTCTTAGGCCTACAAAAGCGCTTCCAAGGAAGGGGGCTGGCTAGCAAGAGCTTTCAGTGCTGGCACTTTTCATCTCTGAGAAATTTGAAGACATTTTGAATTTCTCACCTGAGCTCTCTTTAGACTGCACGAGAGGATGAGCAGAAGATTAGGTGGCTAGAGATGCCCAGAGCCCCAGTGTTCTAAGGGCTACAAAAGCGCTTCCAAGGAAGGGTGCTGGCTAGCAAGAGCTTTCAGGGCTGGCACTTTTCATCTCTGAGCAATTGCTCGACGTTTGCAATTTCTCAGCTCGTGTCCACGAGACGGAAAGAGAATGACCGTGACATTTGGTGGGTAGAGAAGCGCAAAGCCCCAGTGTTGCTGCGCCTGTGAAAGCGCTTCCAAGGAAGGGTGCTGGCTAGCAACAGCTTTCAGTGCTGGCACTTTTCATCTCTGAGCAATTGATCAACGTTTGCAATTTCTCAGCTCGTGTCTAGGAGACGGAGAGATAGTGACCGTGACATTTGGTGGGTAGAGAAGCGCAAAGCCCCAGTGTTGCTGCGCCTGTGAAAGCGCTTCCAAGGAAGGGTGCTGGCTAGCAACAGCTTTCAGTGCTGGCACTTTTCATCTCTGAGCAATTGCTCGACGTTTGCAATTTCTCACCTGAGCTCTCTTTAGAGTGCGCGAGAGGATGAGCAGAAGATTAGGTGGCTAGAGAAGCCCAGAGCCCCAGTGTTCTAAGGCCTACAAAAGCGCTTCCAAGGAAGGGGGCTGGCTAGCAACAGCTTTCAGTGCTGGCACTTTTCATCTCTGAGCAATTGCTCAACGTTTGCAATTTCTCAGCTCGTGTCTACTAGACGGAGAGATAGTGACCGTGACGTTTGGTGGCTAGAGAAGCGCAAAGCCCCAGTGTTGCTGCGCCTGTGAAAGCGCTTCCAAGGAAGGGTGCTGGCTAGCAACAGCTTTCAGTGCTGGCACTTTTCATCTCTGAGCAATTGCTCGACGTTTGCAATTTCTCACCTGAGCTCTCTTTAGAGTGCGCGAGAGGATGAGCAGAAGATGAGGTGGCTAGAGAAGCCCAGAGCCCCAGTGTTCTTAGGCCTACAAAAGCGCTTCCAAGGAAGGGTGCTGGCTAGCAACAGCTTTCAGTGCTGGCACTTTTCATCTCTGAGCAATTGCTCAACGTTTGCAATTTCTCAGCTCGTGTCTACAAGACGGAAAGAGAAGGACCGTGACGTTTGGTGGGTAGAGAAGCGCAAAGCCCCAGTGTTGCTGCGCCTGTGAAAGCGCTTCCTAGGAAGGGGGCTGGCTAGCAACAGCTTTCAGTGCTGGCACTTTTCATCTCTGAGCAATTGCTCGACGTTTGCAATTTCTCACCTGAGCTCTCTTTAGAGTGTGCGAGAGGATGAGCAGAAGATTAGGTGGCTAGAGAAGCCCAGAGCCCCAGTGTTCTAAGGGCTACAAAAGCGCTTCCAAGGAAGGGTGCTGGCTAGCAACAGCTTTCAGTGCTGGCACTTTTCATCTCTGAGCAATTGCTCGACGTTTGCAATTTCTCAGCCCGTGTCTACGAGACGGAAAGAGAATGACCGTGACGTTTGGTGGCTAGAGAAGCGCAAAGCCCCAGTGTTGCTGCGCCTGTGAAAGCGCTTCCAAGGAAGGGTGCTGGCTAGCAACAGCTTTCAGTGCTGGCACTTTTCATCTCTGAGCAATTGCTCGACGTTTGCAATTTCTCAGCTCGTGTCTACGAGACAGAAAGAGAATGACCGTGACGTTTGGTGGGCAGAGAAGCGCAAAGCCCCAGTGTTGCTGCGCCTGTGAAAGCGCTTCCAAGGAAGGGTGCTGGTTAGCAACAGCTTTCAGTGCTGGCACTTTTCATCTCTGAGCAATTGCTCGACGTTTGCAATTTCTCACCTGAGCTCTCTTTAGAGTGCGCGAGAGGATGAGCAGAAGATGAGGTGGCTAGAGAAGCCCAGAGCCCCAGTGTTCTAAGGGCTACAAAAGCGCTTCCAAGGAAGGGGGCTGGCTAGCAAGAGCTTTCAGTGCTGGCACTTTTCATCTCTGAGCAATTGCTCGACGTTTGCAATTTCTCAGCTCGTGTCTACGAGACGGAAAGAGAAGGACCGTGACGTTTGGTGCGTATAGAAGCGCAAAGCCCCAGTGTTGCTGCACCTGTGAAAGCGCTTCCAAGGAAGGGTGCTGGCTAGCAAGAGCTTTCAGTGCTGGCACTTTTCATCTCTGAGCAATTGCTCGACGTTTGCAATTTCTCAGCTCGTGTCCACGAGACGGAAAGAGAATGACCGTGACGTTTGGTGCGTATAGAAGCGCAAAGCCCCAGTGTTGCTGCGCCTGTGAAAGCGCTTCCAAGGAAGGGTGCTGGCTAGCAACAGCTTTCAGGGCTGGCACTTTTCATCTCTGAGCAATTGCTCGACGTTTGCAATTTCTCACCTGAGCTCTCTTCAGAGTGCGCGAGAGGATGAGCAGAAGATTAGGTGGCTAGAGAAGCCCAGAGCCCCAGTGTTCTAAGGGCTACAAAAGCGCTTCCAAGGAAGGGGGCTGGCTAGCAACAGCTTTCAGTGCTGGCACTTTTCATCTCTGAGCAATTGCTCCACGTTTGCAATTTCTCAGCTCGTGTCTACGAGACAGAAAGAGAATGACCGTGACGTTTGGTGGGTAGAGAAGCGCAAAGCCCCAGTGTTGCTGCGCCTGTGAAAGCGCTTCCAAGGAAGGGTGCTGGCTAGCAACAGCTTTCAGTGCTGGCACTTTTCATCTCTGAGCAATTGCTCGACTTTTGCAATTTCTCAGCTCGTGTCTACGAGACGGAAAGAGAATGACGGTGACGTTTGGTGGGTAGAGAAGCGCAAAGCCCCAGTGTTGCTGCGCCTGTGAAAGCGCTTCCAAGGAAGGGTGCTGGCTAGCAACAGCTTTCAGTGCTGGCACTTTTCATCTCTGAGCAATTGCTCGACGTTTGCAATTTCTCAGCTCGTGTCTACGAGACGGAAAGAGAATGACCGTGACGTTTGGTGGGTAGAGAAGCGCAAAGCCCCAGTGTTGCTGCGCCTGTGAAAGCGCTTCCAAGGAAGGGTGCTGGCTAGCAACAGCTTTCAGTGCTGGCACTTTTCATCTCTGAGCAATTGCTCGACGTTTGCAATTTCTCACCTGAGCTCTCTTCAGAGTGCGCGAGAGGATGAGCAGAAGATGAGGTGGCTAGAGAAGCCCAGAGCCCCAGTGTTCTTAGGCCTACAAAAGCGCTTCCAAGGAAGGGGGCTGGCTAGCAAGAGCTTTCAGTGCTGGCACTTTTCATCTCTGAGCAATTGCTCGACGTTTGCAATTTCTCAGCCCGTGTCTACGAGACGGAAAGAGAATGACCGTGACATTTGGTGGCTAGAGAAGCGCAAAGCCCCAGTGTTGCTGCGCCTGTGAAAGCGCTTCCAAGGAAGGGTGCTGGCTAGCAACAGCTTTCAGTGCTGGCACTTTTCATCTCTGAGCAATTGCTCGACGTTTGCAATTTCTCAGCTCGTGTCTACGAGACAGAAAGAGAATGACCGTGACGTTTGGTGGGCAGAGAAGCGCAAAGCCCCAGTGTTGCTGCGCCTGTGAAAGCGCTTCCAAGGAAGGGTGCTGGTTAGCAACAGCTTTCAGTGCTGGCACTTTTCATCTCTGAGCAATTGCTCGACGTTTGCAATTTCTCACCTGAGCTCTCTTTAGAGTGCGCGAGAGGATGAGCAGAAGATGAGGTGGCTAGAGAAGCCCAGAGCCCCAGTGTTCTAAGGCCTACAAAAGCGCTTCCAAGGAAGGGGGCTGGCTAGCAACAGCTTTCAGTGCTGGCACTTTTCATCTCTGAGCAATTGCTCGACGTTTGCAATTTCTCAGCTCGTGTCTACGAGACGGAAAGAGAATGACCGTCACGTTTGGTGGCTAGAGAAGCACAAAGCCCCAGTGTTGCTGCACCTGTGAAAGCGCTTCCAAGGAAGGGTGCTGGCTAGCAAGAGCTTTCAGGGCTGGCACTTTTCATCTCTGAGCAATTGCTCGACGTTTGCAATTTCTCAGCTCGTGTCCACGAGACGGAAAGAGAATGACCGTGACGTTTGGTGCGTATAGAAGCGCAAAGCCCCAGTGTTGCTGTGCCTGTGAAAGCGCTTCCAAGGAAGGGTGCTGGCTAGCAACAGCTTTCAGGGCTGGCACTTTTCATCTCTGAGCAATTGCTCGACGTTTGCAATTTCTCACCTGAGCTCTCTTCAGAGTGCGCGAGAGGATGAGCAGAAGATTAGGTGGCTAGAGAAGCCCAGAGCCCCAGTGTTCTAAGGCCTACAAAAGCGCTTCCAAGGAAGGGGGCTGGCTAGCAAGAGCTTTCAGTGCTGGCACTTTTCATCTCTGAGCAATTGCTCCACGTTTGCAATTTCTCAGCTCGTGTCTACGAGACAGAAAGAGAATGACCGTGACGTTTGGTGGCTAGAGAAGCGCAAAGCCCCAGTGTTGCTGCGCCTGTGAAAGCGCTTCCAAGGAAGGGTGCTGGCTAGCAAGAGCTTTCAGTGCTGGCACTTTTCATCTCTGAGCAATTGCTCGACTTTTGCAATTTCTCAGCTCGTGTCTACGAGACGGAAAGAGAATGACCGTGACGTTTGGTGGGTAGAGAAGCGCAAAGCCCCAGTGTTGCTGCGCCTGTGAAAGCGCTTCCAAGGAAGGGTGCTGTCTAGCAACAGCTTTCAGTGCTGGCACTTTTCATCTCTGAGCAATTGCTCGACGTTTGCAATTTCTCACCTGAGCTCTCTTCAGAGTGCGCGAGAGGATGAGCAGAAGATTAGGTGGCTAGAGAAGCCCAGAGCCCCAGTGTTCTTAGGCCTACAAAAGCGCTTCCAAGGAAGGGGGCTGGCTAGCAAGAGCTTTCAGTGCTGGCACTTTTCATCTCTGAGCAATTGCTCGACGTTTGCAATTTCTCAGCCCGTGTCTACGAGACGGAAAGAGAAGGACCGTGATGTTTGGTACGCATAGAAGCGCAAAGCCCCAGTGTTGCTGCGCCTGTGAAAGCGCTTCCAAGGAAGGGTGCTGGCTAGCAACAGCTTTCAGTGCTGGCACTTTTCATCTCTGAGCAATTGCTCAACGTTTGCAATTTCTCAGCTCGTGTCTACGAGACGGAAAGAGAATGACCGTGACGTTTGGTGGGCAGAGAAGCGCAAAGCCCCAGTGTTGCTGCGCCTCTGAAAGCGCTTCCAAGGAAGGGTGCTGGCTAGCAACAGCTTTCAGTGCTGGCACTTTTCATCTCTGAGCAATTGCTCGACGTTTGCAATTTCTCACCTGAGCTCTCTTTAGAGTGCGCGAGAGGATGAGCAGAAGATGAGGTGGCTAGAGAAGCCCAGAGCCCCAGTGTTCTAAGGGCTACAAAAGCGCTTCCAAGGAAAGGGGCTGGCTAGCAACAGCTTTCAGGGCTGGCACTTTTCATCTCTGAGCAATTGCTCGACGTTTGCAATTTCTCAGCTCGTGTCTACGAGACAGAAAGAGAATGACCGTGACGTTTGGTGGGTAGAGAAGCGCAAAGCCCCAGTGTTGCTGCGCCTGTGAAAGCGCTTCCAAGGAAGGGTGCTGGCTAGCAACAGCTTTCAGTGCTGGCACTTTTCATCTCTGAGCAATTGCTCGACGTTTGCAATTTCTCAGCTCGTGTCTACGAGACAGAAAGAGAATGACCGTGACGTTTGGTGGGCAGAGAAGCGCAAAGCCCCAGTGTTGCTGCGCCTGTGAAAGCGCTTCCAAGGAAGGGTGCTGGTTAGCAACAGCTTTCAGTGCTGGCACTTTTCATCTCTGAGCAATTGCTCGACGTTTGCAATTTCTCACCTGAGCTCTCTTTAGAGTGCGCGAGAGGATGAGCAGAAGATGAGGTGGCTAGAGAAGCCCAGAGCCCCAGTGTTCTAAGGGCTACAAAAGCGCTTCCAAGGAAGGGGGCTGGCTAGCAAGAGCTTTCAGTGCTGGCACTTTTCATCTCTGAGCAATTGCTCGACGTTTGCAATTTCTCAGCTCGTGTCTACGAGACGGAAAGAGAAGGACCGTGACGTTTGGTGCGTATAGAAGCGCAAAGCCCCAGTGTTGCTGCACCTGTGAAAGCGCTTCCAAGGAAGGGTGCTGGCTAGCAAGAGCTTTCAGTGCTGGCACTTTTCATCTCTGAGCAATTGCTCGACGTTTGCAATTTCTCAGCTCGTGTCCACGAGACGGAAAGAGAATGACCGTGACGTTTGGTGCGTATAGAAGCGCAAAGCCCCAGTGTTGCTGCGCCTGTGAAAGCGCTTCCAAGGAAGGGTGCTGGCTAGCAACAGCTTTCAGGGCTGGCACTTTTCATCTCTGAGCAATTGCTCGACGTTTGCAATTTCTCACCTGAGCTCTCTTCAGAGTGCGCGAGAGGATGAGCAGAAGATTAGGTGGCTAGAGAAGCCCAGAGCCCCAGTGTTCTAAGGGCTACAAAAGCGCTTCCAAGGAAGGGGGCTGGCTAGCAACAGCTTTCAGTGCTGGCACTTTTCATCTCTGAGCAATTGCTCCACGTTTGCAATTTCTCAGCTCGTGTCTACGAGACAGAAAGAGAATGACCGTGACGTTTGGTGGGTAGAGAAGCGCAAAGCCCCAGTGTTGCTGCGCCTGTGAAAGCGCTTCCAAGGAAGGGTGCTGGCTAGCAACAGCTTTCAGTGCTGGCACTTTTCATCTCTGAGCAATTGCTCGACTTTTGCAATTTCTCAGCTCGTGTCTACGAGACGGAAAGAGAATGACGGTGACGTTTGGTGGGTAGAGAAGCGCAAAGCCCCAGTGTTGCTGCGCCTGTGAAAGCGCTTCCAAGGAAGGGTGCTGGCTAGCAACAGCTTTCAGTGCTGGCACTTTTCATCTCTGAGCAATTGCTCGACGTTTGCAATTTCTCAGCTCGTGTCTACGAGACGGAAAGAGAATGACCGTGACGTTTGGTGGGTAGAGAAGCGCAAAGCCCCAGTGTTGCTGCGCCTGTGAAAGCGCTTCCAAGGAAGGGTGCTGGCTAGCAACAGCTTTCAGTGCTGGCACTTTTCATCTCTGAGCAATTGCTCGACGTTTGCAATTTCTCACCTGAGCTCTCTTCAGAGTGCGCGAGAGGATGAGCAGAAGATGAGGTGGCTAGAGAAGCCCAGAGCCCCAGTGTTCTTAGGCCTACAAAAGCGCTTCCAAGGAAGGGGGCTGGCTAGCAAGAGCTTTCAGTGCTGGCACTTTTCATCTCTGAGCAATTGCTCGACGTTTGCAATTTCTCAGCCCGTGTCTACGAGACGGAAAGAGAATGACCGTGACATTTGGTGGCTAGAGAAGCGCAAAGCCCCAGTGTTGCTGCGCCTGTGAAAGCGCTTCCAAGGAAGGGTGCTGGCTAGCAACAGCTTTCAGTGCTGGCACTTTTCATCTCTGAGCAATTGCTCGACGTTTGCAATTTCTCAGCTCGTGTCTACGAGACAGAAAGAGAATGACCGTGACGTTTGGTGGGCAGAGAAGCGCAAAGCCCCAGTGTTGCTGCGCCTGTGAAAGCGCTTCCAAGGAAGGGTGCTGGTTAGCAACAGCTTTCAGTGCTGGCACTTTTCATCTCTGAGCAATTGCTCGACGTTTGCAATTTCTCACCTGAGCTCTCTTTAGAGTGCGCGAGAGGATGAGCAGAAGATGAGGTGGCTAGAGAAGCCCAGAGCCCCAGTGTTCTAAGGCCTACAAAAGCGCTTCCAAGGAAGGGGGCTGGCTAGCAACAGCTTTCAGTGCTGGCACTTTTCATCTCTGAGCAATTGCTCGACGTTTGCAATTTCTCAGCTCGTGTCTACGAGACGGAAAGAGAATGACCGTCACGTTTGGTGGCTAGAGAAGCACAAAGCCCCAGTGTTGCTGCACCTGTGAAAGCGCTTCCAAGGAAGGGTGCTGGCTAGCAAGAGCTTTCAGGGCTGGCACTTTTCATCTCTGAGCAATTGCTCGACGTTTGCAATTTCTCAGCTCGTGTCCACGAGACGGAAAGAGAATGACCGTGACGTTTGGTGCGTATAGAAGCGCAAAGCCCCAGTGTTGCTGTGCCTGTGAAAGCGCTTCCAAGGAAGGGTGCTGGCTAGCAACAGCTTTCAGGGCTGGCACTTTTCATCTCTGAGCAATTGCTCGACGTTTGCAATTTCTCACCTGAGCTCTCTTCAGAGTGCGCGAGAGGATGAGCAGAAGATTAGGTGGCTAGAGAAGCCCAGAGCCCCAGTGTTCTAAGGCCTACAAAAGCGCTTCCAAGGAAGGGGGCTGGCTAGCAAGAGCTTTCAGTGCTGGCACTTTTCATCTCTGAGCAATTGCTCCACGTTTGCAATTTCTCAGCTCGTGTCTACGAGACAGAAAGAGAATGACCGTGACGTTTGGTGGCTAGAGAAGCGCAAAGCCCCAGTGTTGCTGCGCCTGTGAAAGCGCTTCCAAGGAAGGGTGCTGGCTAGCAAGAGCTTTCAGTGCTGGCACTTTTCATCTCTGAGCAATTGCTCGACTTTTGCAATTTCTCAGCTCGTGTCTACGAGACGGAAAGAGAATGACCGTGACGTTTGGTGGGTAGAGAAGCGCAAAGCCCCAGTGTTGCTGCGCCTGTGAAAGCGCTTCCAAGGAAGGGTGCTGTCTAGCAACAGCTTTCAGTGCTGGCACTTTTCATCTCTGAGCAATTGCTCGACGTTTGCAATTTCTCACCTGAGCTCTCTTCAGAGTGCGCGAGAGGATGAGCAGAAGATTAGGTGGCTAGAGAAGCCCAGAGCCCCAGTGTTCTTAGGCCTACAAAAGCGCTTCCAAGGAAGGGGGCTGGCTAGCAAGAGCTTTCAGTGCTGGCACTTTTCATCTCTGAGCAATTGCTCGACGTTTGCAATTTCTCAGCCCGTGTCTACGAGACGGAAAGAGAAGGACCGTGATGTTTGGTACGCATAGAAGCGCAAAGCCCCAGTGTTGCTGCGCCTGTGAAAGCGCTTCCAAGGAAGGGTGCTGGCTAGCAACAGCTTTCAGTGCTGGCACTTTTCATCTCTGAGCAATTGCTCAACGTTTGCAATTTCTCAGCTCGTGTCTACGAGACGGAAAGAGAATGACCGTGACGTTTGGTGGGCAGAGAAGCGCAAAGCCCCAGTGTTGCTGCGCCTCTGAAAGCGCTTCCAAGGAAGGGTGCTGGCTAGCAACAGCTTTCAGTGCTGGCACTTTTCATCTCTGAGCAATTGCTCGACGTTTGCAATTTCTCACCTGAGCTCTCTTTAGAGTGCGCGAGAGGATGAGCAGAAGATGAGGTGGCTAGAGAAGCCCAGAGCCCCAGTGTTCTAAGGGCTACAAAAGCGCTTCCAAGGAAGGGGGCTGGCTAGCAACAGCTTTCAGGGCTGGCACTTTTCATCTCTGAGCAATTGCTCGACGTTTGCAATTTCTCAGCTCGTGTCTACGAGACAGAAAGAGAATGACCGTGACGTTTGGTGGGTAGAGAAGCGCAAAGCCCCAGTGTTGCTGCGCCTGTGAAAGCGCTTCCAAGGAAGGGTGCTGGCTAGCAAGAGCTTTCAGTGCTGGCACTTTTCATCTCTGAGCAATTGCTCGACGTTTGCAATTTCTCACCTGAGCTCTCTTTAGAGTGTGCGAGAGGATGAGCAGAAGATTAGGTGGCTAGAGAAGCCCAGAGCCCCAGTGTTCTTAGGCCTACAAAAGCGCTTCCAAGGAAGGGGGCTGGCTAGCAACAGCTTTCAGTGCTGGCACTTTTCATCTCTGAGCAATTGCTCGACGTTTGCAATTTCTCAGCCCGTGTCTACGAGACGGAAAGAGAATGACCGTGACGTTTGGTGGCTAGAGAAGCGCAAAGCCCCAGTGTTGCTGCGCCTGTGAAAGCGCTTCCAAGGAAGGGTGCTGGCTAGCAACAGCTTTCAGTGCTGGCACTTTTCATCTCTGAGCAATTGCTCGACGTTTGCAATTTCTCAGCTCGTGTCTACGAGACGGAAAGAGAATGACCGTGACGTTTGGTGGGTAGAGAAGCGCAAAGCCCCAGTGTTGCTGCGCCTGTGAAAGCGCTTCCAAGGAAGGGTGCTGGCTAGCAACAGCTTTCAGTGCTGGCACTTTTCACCTCTGAGCAATTGCTCGACGTTTGCAATTTCTCAGCTCGTGTCTAGGAGACGGAGAGATAGTGACCGTGACGTTTGGTGGCTAGAGAAGCGCAAAGCCCCAGTGTTGCTGTGCCTGTGAAAGCGCTTCCAAGGAAGGGTGCTGGCTAGCAACAGCTTTCAGTGCTGGCACTTTTCATCTCTGAGCAATTGCTCGACGTTTGCAATTTCTCACCTGAGCTCTCTTTAGAGTGTGCGAGAGGATGAGCAGAAGATTAGGTGGCTAGAGAAGCCCAGAGCCCCAGTGTTCTAAGGCCTACAAAAGCGCTTCCAAGGAAGGGGGCTGGCTAGCAACAGCTTTCAGTGCTGGCACTTTTCATCTCTGAGCAATTGCTCAACGTTTGCAATTTCTCAGCTTGTGTCTACGAGACGGAAAGAGAATGACCGTGACGTTTGGTGGCTAGAGAAGCGCAAAGCCCCAGTGTTGCTGCGCCTGTGAAAGCGCTTCCAAGGAAGGCTGCTGGCTAGCAACAGCTTTCAGTGCTGGCACTTTTCATCTCTGAGCAATTGCTCGACGTTTGCAATTTCTCACCTGAGCTCTCTTTAGAGTGCGCGAGAGGATGAGCAGAAGATTAGGTGGCTAGAGAAGCCCAGAGCCCCAGTGTTCTAAGGCCTACAAAAGCGCTTCCAAGGAAGGGTGCTGGCTAGCAACAGCTTTCAGTGCTGGCACTTTTCATCTCTGAGCAATTGCTCAACGTTTGCAATTTCTCAGCTCGTGTCTACGAGACGGAAAGAGAAGGACCGTGACGTTTGGTGGGTAGAGAAGCGCAAAGCCCCACTGTTGCTGCACCTGTGAAAGCGCTTCCAAGGAAGGCTGCTGGCTAGCAACAGCTTTCAGTGCTGGCACTTTTCATCTCTGAGCAATTGCTCGACGTTTGCAATTTCTCAGCTCGTGTCTACGAGACGGAAAGAGAAGGACCGTGACGTTTGGTGGGTAGAGAAGGGCAAAGCCCCAGTGTTGCTGCGCCTCTGAAAGCGCTTCCAAGGAAGGGTGCTGGCTAGCAAGAGCTTTCAGTGCTGGCACTTTTCATCTCTGAGCAATTGCTCAACGTTTGCAATTTCTCAGCTCGTGTCTACGAGACGGAAAGATAAGGACCGTGACGTTTGGTGGGTAGAGAAGTGCAAAGCCCCAGTGTTGCTGCGCCTCTGAAAGCGCTTCCAAGGAAGGCTGCTGGCTAGCAACAGCTTTCAGTGCTGGCACTTTTCATCTCTGAGCAATTGCTCGACGTTTGCAATTTCTCCCCTGAGCTCTCTTTAGAGTGCGCGAGAGGATGAGCAGAAGATTAGGTGGCTAGAGAAGCCCAGAGCCCCAGTGTTCTAAGGCCTACAAAAGCGCTTCCAAGGAAGGGGGCTGGCTAGCAAGAGCTTTCAGTGCTGGCACTTTTCATCTCTGAGCAATTGCTCAACGTTTGCAATTTCTCAGCTCGTGTCTACGAGACGGAAAGAGAATGACCGTGACGTTTGGTGGGTAGAGAAGCGCAAAGCCCCAGTGTTGCTGCGCCTGTGAAAGCGCTTCCAAGGAAGGGTGCTGGCTAGCAACAGCTTTCAGTGCTGGCACTTTTCATCTCTGAGCAATTGCTCGACGTTTGCAATTTCTCAGCCCGTGTCTACGAGACGGAAAGAGAATGACCGTGACATTTGGTGGGTAGAGAAGCACAAAGCCCCAGTGTTGCTGCGCCTGTGAAAGCGCTTCCAAGGAAGGGTACTGGCTAGCAAGAGCTTTCAGTGCTGGCACTTTTCATCTCTGAGCAATTGCTCGACGTTTGCAATTTCTCAGCTTGTGTCTACAAGACAGAAAGAGAATGACCTTGACGTTTGGTGGGCAGAGAAGCGCAAAGCCCCGGTGTTGCTGCGCCTGTGAAAGCGCTTCCAAGGAAGGCTGCTGGCTAGCAACAGCTTTCAGTGCTGGCACTTTTCATCTCTGAGCAATTGCTCGACGTTTGCAATTTCTCACCTGAGCTCTCTTTAGAGTGCGCGAGAGGATGAGCAGAAGATTAGGTGGCTAGAGAATCCCAGAGCCCCAGTGTTCTAAGGCCTACAAAAGCGCTTCCAAGGAAGGGGGCTGGCTAGCAACAGCTTTCAGTGCTGGCACTTTTCATCTCTGAGCAATTGCTCGACGTTTGCAATTTCTCAGCTCGTGTCTACGAGACGGAAAGAGAATGACCGTGACGTTTGGTGGCTAGAGAAGCGCAAAGCCCCAGTGTTGCTGCGCCTGTGAAAGCGCTTCCAAGGAAGGGGGCTGGCTAGCAACAGCTTTCAGTGCTGGCACTTTTCATCTCTGAGCAATTGCTCGACGTTTGCAATTTCTCACCTGAGCTCTCTTCAGAGTGCGCGAGAGGATGAGCAGAAGATGAGGTGGCTAGAGAAGCCCAGAGCCCCAGTGTTCTTAGGCCTACAAAAGCGCTTCCAAGGAAGGGGGCTGGCTAGCAAGAGCTTTCAGGGCTGGCACTTTTCATCTCTGAGCAATTGCTCGACGTTTGCAATTTCTCAGCTCGTGTCTACGAGACGGAAAGAGAATGACCATGACGTTTGGTGGGTAGAGAAGCGCAAAGCCCCAGTGTTGCTGCGCCTGTGAAAGCGCTTCCAAGGAAGGGTGCTGGCTAGCAACAGCTTTCAGGGCTGGCACTTTTCATCTCTGAGCAATTGCTCAACGTTTGCAATTTCTCAGCTCGTGTCTACGAGACGGAAAGAGAATGACCGTGACGTTTGGTGGGTAGAGAAGCGCAAAGCCCCAGTGTTGCTGCGCCTGTGAAAGCGCTTCCAAGGAAGGGTGCTGGCTAGCAAGAGCTTTCAGTGCTGGCACTTTTCATCTCTGAGCAATTGCTCGACGTTTGCAATTTCTCACCTGAGCTCTCTTTAGAGTGCGCGAGAGGATGAGCAGAAGATTAGGTGGCTAGAGAAGCCCAGAGCCCCAGTGTTCTTAGGCCTACAAAAGCGCTTCCAAGGAAGGGGGCTGGCTAGCAACAGCTTTCAGGGCTGGCACTTTTCATCTCTGAGCAATTGGTGGACATTTGCAATTTCTCAGCTCGTGTCTACGAGACGGAGAGATAGTGACCGTGACGTTTGGTGGGTAGAGAAGCACAAAGCCCCAGTGTTGCTGCGCCTGTGAAAGCGCTTCCAAGGAAGGGGGCTGGCTAGCAAGAGCTTTCAGTGCTGGCACTTTTCATCTCTGAGAAATTTGAAGACATTTTGAATTTCTCACCTGAGCTCTCTTTAGACTGCACGAGAGGATGAGCAGAAGATTAGGTGGCTAGAGATGCCCAGAGCCCCAGTGTTCTAAGGGCTACAAAAGCGCTTCCAAGGAAGGGTGCTGGCTAGCAACAGCTTTCAGGGCTGGCACTTTTCATCTCTGAGCAATTGCTCGACGTTTGCAATTTCTCAGCTCGTATCCACGAGACGGAAAGAGAATGACCGTGACATTTGGTGGGTAGAGAAGCGCAAAGCCCCAGTGTTGCTGCGCCTGTGAAAGCGCTTCCAAGGAAGGGTGCTGGCTAGCAACAGCTTTCAGTGCTGGCACTTTTCATCTCTGAGCAATTGATCAACGTTTGCAATTTCTCAGCTCGTGTCTAGGAGACGGAGAGATAGTGACCGTGACATTTGGTGGGTAGAGAAGCGCAAAGCCCCAGTGTTGCTGCGCCTGTGAAAGCGCTTCCAAGGAAGGGTGCTGGCTAGCAACAGCTTTCAGTGCTGGCACTTTTCATCTCTGAGCAATTGCTCGACGTTTGCAGTTTCTCACCTGAGCTCTCTTTAGAGTGCGCGAGAGGATGAGCAGAAGATTAGGTGGCTAGAGAAGCCCAGAGCCCCAGTGTTCTAAGGCCTACAAAAGCGCTTCCAAGGAAGGGTGCTGGCTAGCAACAGCTTTCAGGGCTGGCACTTTTCATCTCTGAGCAATTGCTCAACGTTTGCAATTTCTCAGCTCGTGTCTACGAGACAGAAAGAGAATGACCGTGACGTTTGGTGGGTAGAGAAGCGCAAAGCCCCAGTGTTGCTGCGCCTGTGAAAGCGCTTCCAAGGAAGGGGGCTGGCTAGCAACAGCTTTCAGTGCTGGCACTTTTCATCTCTGAGCAATTGCTCGACGTTTGCAATTTCTCACCTGAGCTCTCTTTAGAGTGTGCGAGAGGATGAGCAGAAGATTAGGTGGCTAGAGAAGCCCAGAGCCCCAGTGTTCTAAGGGCTACAAAAGCGCTTCCAAGGAAGGGGGCTGGCTAGCAAGAGCTTTCAGTGCTGGCACTTTTCATCTCTGAGCAATTGCTCGACGTTTGCAATTTCTCAGCCCGTGTCTACGAGACGGAAAGAGAATGACCGTGACGTTTGGTGGCTAGAGAAGCGCAAAGCCCCAGTGTTGCTGCGCCTGTGAAAGCGCTTCCAAGGAAGGCTGCTGGCTAGCAACAGCTTTCAGTGCTGGCACTTTTCATCTCTGAGCAATTGCTCGACGTTTGCAATTTCTCACCTGAGCTCTCTTCAGAGTGCGCGAGA
This sequence comes from Sarcoramphus papa, assembly GCA_037962945.1. Classification (NCBI taxonomy): domain Eukaryota; kingdom Metazoa; phylum Chordata; class Aves; order Accipitriformes; family Cathartidae; genus Sarcoramphus; species Sarcoramphus papa. Next base: position 422,845 of record JBBMRM010000079.1, on the reverse strand, counting down.
GGATGAGCAGAAGATGAGGTGGCTAGAGAAGCCCAGAGCCCCAGTGTTCTTAGGCCTACAAAAGCGCTTCCAAGGAAGGGGGCTGGCTAGCAAGAGCTTTCAGTGCTGGCACTTTTCATCTCTGAGAAATTTGAAGACATTTTGAATTTCTCACCTGAGCTCTCTTTAGACTGCACGAGAGGATGAGCAGAAGATTAGGTGGCTAGAGATGCCCAGAGCCCCAGTGTTCTAAGGGCTACAAAAGCGCTTCCAAGGAAGGGGGCTGGCTAGCAACAGCTTTCAGGGCTGGCACTTTTCATCTCTGAGCAATTGCTCGACGTTTGCAATTTCTCAGCTCGTGTCCACGAGACGGAAAGAGAATGACCGTGACATTTGGTGGGTAGAGAAGCGCAAAGCCCCAGTGTTGCTGCGCCTGTGAAAGCGCTTCCAAGGAAGGGTGCTGGCTAGCAACAGCTTTCAGTGCTGGCACTTTTCATCTCTGAGCAATTGATCAACGTTTGCAATTTCTCAGCTCGTGTCTAGGAGACGGAGAGATAGTGACCGTGACATTTGGTGGGTAGAGAAGCGCAAAGCCCCAGTGTTGCTGCGCCTGTGAAAGCGCTTCCAAGGAAGGGTGCTGGCTAGCAACAGCTTTCAGTGCTGGCACTTTTCATCTCTGAGCAATTGCTCGACGTTTGCAATTTCTCACCTGAGCTCTCTTTAGAGTGCGCGAGAGGATGAGCAGAAGATTAGGTGGCTAGAGAAGCCCAGAGCCCCAGTGTTCTAAGGCCTACAAAAGCGCTTCCAAGGAAGGGGGCTGGCTAGCAACAGCTTTCAGTGCTGGCACTTTTCATCTCTGAGCAATTGCTCAACGTTTGCAATTTCTCAGCTCGTGTCTACTAGACGGAGAGATAGTGACCGTGACGTTTGGTGGCTAGAGAAGCGCAAAGCCCCAGTGTTGCTGCGCCTGTGAAAGCGCTTCCAAGGAAGGGTGCTGGCTAGCAACAGCTTTCAGTGCTGGCACTTTTCATCTCTGAGCAATTGCTCGACGTTTGCAATTTCTCACCTGAGCTCTCTTTAGAGTGCGCGAGAGGATGAGCAGAAGATGAGGTGGCTAGAGAAGCCCAGAGCCCCAGTGTTCTTAGGCCTACAAAAGCGCTTCCAAGGAAGGGTGCTGGCTAGCAACAGCTTTCAGTGCTGGCACTTTTCATCTCTGAGCAATTGCTCGACGTTTGCAATTTCTCAGCCCGTGTCTACGAGACGGAAAGAGAATGACCGTGACGTTTGGTGGCTAGAGAAGCGCAAAGCCCCAGTGTTGCTGCGCCTGTGAAAGCGCTTCCAAGGAAGGGTGCTGGCTAGCAACAGCTTTCAGTGCTGGCACTTTTCATCTCTGAGCAATTGCTCGACGTTTGCAATTTCTCAGCTCGTGTCTACGAGACAGAAAGAGAATGACCGTGACGTTTGGTGGGCAGAGAAGCGCAAAGCCCCAGTGTTGCTGCGCCTGTGAAAGCGCTTCCAAGGAAGGGTGCTGGTTAGCAACAGCTTTCAGTGCTGGCACTTTTCATCTCTGAGCAATTGCTCGACGTTTGCAATTTCTCACCTGAGCTCTCTTTAGAGTGCGCGAGAGGATGAGCAGAAGATGAGGTGGCTAGAGAAGCCCAGAGCCCCAGTGTTCTAAGGGCTACAAAAGCGCTTCCAAGGAAGGGGGCTGGCTAGCAAGAGCTTTCAGTGCTGGCACTTTTCATCTCTGAGCAATTGCTCGACGTTTGCAATTTCTCAGCTCGTGTCTACGAGACGGAAAGAGAAGGACCGTGACGTTTGGTGCGTATAGAAGCGCAAAGCCCCAGTGTTGCTGCACCTGTGAAAGCGCTTCCAAGGAAGGGTGCTGGCTAGCAAGAGCTTTCAGTGCTGGCACTTTTCATCTCTGAGCAATTGCTCGACGTTTGCAATTTCTCAGCTCGTGTCCACGAGACGGAAAGAGAATGACCGTGACGTTTGGTGCGTATAGAAGCGCAAAGCCCCAGTGTTGCTGCGCCTGTGAAAGCGCTTCCAAGGAAGGGTGCTGGCTAGCAACAGCTTTCAGGGCTGGCACTTTTCATCTCTGAGCAATTGCTCGACGTTTGCAATTTCTCACCTGAGCTCTCTTCAGAGTGCGCGAGAGGATGAGCAGAAGATTAGGTGGCTAGAGAAGCCCAGAGCCCCAGTGTTCTAAGGGCTACAAAAGCGCTTCCAAGGAAGGGGGCTGGCTAGCAAGAGCTTTCAGTGCTGGCACTTTTCATCTCTGAGCAATTGCTCCACGTTTGCAATTTCTCAGCTCGTGTCTACGAGACAGAAAGAGAATGACCGTGACGTTTGGTGGGTAGAGAAGCGCAAAGCCCCAGTGTTGCTGCGCCTGTGAAAGCGCTTCCAAGGAAGGGTGCTGGCTAGCAAGAGCTTTCAGTGCTGGCACTTTTCATCTCTGAGCAATTGCTCGACTTTTGCAATTTCTCAGCTCGTGTCTACGAGACGGAAAGAGAATGACGGTGACGTTTGGTGGGTAGAGAAGCGCAAAGCCCCAGTGTTGCTGCGCCTGTGAAAGCGCTTCCAAGGAAGGGTGCTGGCTAGCAAGAGCTTTCAGTGCTGGCACTTTTCATCTCTGAGCAATTGCTCGACGTTTGCAATTTCTCAGCTCGTGTCTACGAGACGGAAAGAGAATGACCGTGACGTTTGGTGGCTAGAGAAGCGCAAAGCCCCAGTGTTGCTGCGCCTGTGAAAGCGCTTCCAAGGAAGGGGGCTGGCTAGCAACAGCTTTCAGTGCTGGCACTTTTCATCTCTGAGCAATTGCTCAACGTTTGCAATTTCTCACCTGAGCTCTCTTCAGAGTGCGCGAGAGGATGAGCAGAAGATGAGGTGGCTAGAGAAGCCCAGAGCCCCAGTGTTCTTAGGCCTACAAAAGCGCTTCCAAGGAAGGGGGCTGGCTAGCAAGAGCTTTCAGTGCTGGCACTTTTCATCTCTGAGCAATTGCTCGACGTTTGCAATTTCTCAGCCCGTGTCTACGAGACGGAAAGAGAATGACCGTGACATTTGGTGGCTAGAGAAGCGCAAAGCCCCAGTGTTGCTGCGCCTGTGAAAGCGCTTCCAAGGAAGGGTGCTGGCTAGCAACAGCTTTCAGTGCTGGCACTTTTCATCTCTGAGCAATTGCTCGACGTTTGCAATTTCTCAGCTCGTGTCTACGAGACAGAAAGAGAATGACCGTGACGTTTGGTGGGCAGAGAAGCGCAAAGCCCCAGTGTTGCTGCGCCTGTGAAAGCGCTTCCAAGGAAGGGTGCTGGTTAGCAACAGCTTTCAGTGCTGGCACTTTTCATCTCTGAGCAATTGCTCGACGTTTGCAATTTCTCACCTGAGCTCTCTTTAGAGTGCGCGAGAGGATGAGCAGAAGATGAGGTGGCTAGAGAAGCCCAGAGCCCCAGTGTTCTAAGGGCTACAAAAGCGCTTCCAAGGAAGGGGGCTGGCTAGCAACAGCTTTCAGTGCTGGCACTTTTCATCTCTGAGCAATTGCTCGACGTTTGCAATTTCTCAGCTCGTGTCTACGAGACGGAAAGAGAATGACCGTCACGTTTGGTGGCTAGAGAAGCACAAAGCCCCAGTGTTGCTGCACCTGTGAAAGCGCTTCCAAGGAAGGGTGCTGGCTAGCAAGAGCTTTCAGGGCTGGCACTTTTCATCTCTGAGCAATTGCTCGACGTTTGCAATTTCTCAGCTCGTGTCCACGAGACGGAAAGAGAATGACCGTGACGTTTGGTGCGTATAGAAGCGCAAAGCCCCAGTGTTGCTGTGCCTGTGAAAGCGCTTCCAAGGAAGGGTGCTGGCTAGCAACAGCTTTCAGGGCTGGCACTTTTCATCTCTGAGCAATTGCTCGACGTTTGCAATTTCTCACCTGAGCTCTCTTCAGAGTGCGCGAGAGGATGAGCAGAAGATTAGGTGGCTAGAGAAGCCCAGAGCCCCAGTGTTCTAAGGCCTACAAAAGCGCTTCCAAGGAAGGGGGCTGGCTAGCAAGAGCTTTCAGTGCTGGCACTTTTCATCTCTGAGCAATTGCTCCACGTTTGCAATTTCTCAGCTCGTGTCTACGAGACAGAAAGAGAATGACCGTGACGTTTGGTGGCTAGAGAAGCGCAAAGCCCCAGTGTTGCTGCGCCTGTGAAAGCGCTTCCAAGGAAGGGTGCTGGCTAGCAAGAGCTTTCAGTGCTGGCACTTTTCATCTCTGAGCAATTGCTCGACTTTTGCAATTTCTCAGCTCGTGTCTACGAGACGGAAAGAGAATGACCGTGACGTTTGGTGGGTAGAGAAGCGCAAAGCCCCAGTGTTGCTGCGCCTGTGAAAGCGCTTCCAAGGAAGGGTGCTGTCTAGCAACAGCTTTCAGTGCTGGCACTTTTCATCTCTGAGCAATTGCTCGACGTTTGCAATTTCTCACCTGAGCTCTCTTCAGAGTGCGCGAGAGGATGAGCAGAAGATGAGGTGGCTAGAGAAGCCCAGAGCCCCAGTGTTCTTAGGCCTACAAAAGCGCTTCCAAGGAAGGGGGCTGGCTAGCAAGAGCTTTCAGTGCTGGCACTTTTCATCTCTGAGCAATTGCTCGACGTTTGCAATTTCTCAGCCCGTGTCTACGAGACGGAAAGAGAAGGACCGTGATGTTTGGTACGCATAGAAGCGCAAAGCCCCAGTGTTGCTGCGCCTGTGAAAGCGCTTCCAAGGAAGGGTGCTGGCTAGCAACAGCTTTCAGTGCTGGCACTTTTCATCTCTGAGCAATTGCTCAACGTTTGCAATTTCTCAGCTCGTGTCTACGAGACGGAAAGAGAATGACCGTGACGTTTGGTGGGCAGAGAAGCGCAAAGCCCCAGTGTTGCTGCGCCTCTGAAAGCGCTTCCAAGGAAGGGTGCTGGCTAGCAACAGCTTTCAGTGCTGGCACTTTTCATCTCTGAGCAATTGCTCGACGTTTGCAATTTCTCACCTGAGCTCTCTTTAGAGTGCGCGAGAGGATGAGCAGAAGATGAGGTGGCTAGAGAAGCCCAGAGCCCCAGTGTTCTAAGGGCTACAAAAGCGCTTCCAAGGAAGGGGGCTGGCTAGCAACAGCTTTCAGGGCTGGCACTTTTCATCTCTGAGCAATTGCTCGACGTTTGCAATTTCTCAGCTCGTGTCTACGAGACAGAAAGAGAATGACCGTGACGTTTGGTGGGTAGAGAAGCGCAAAGCCCCAGTGTTGCTGCGCCTGTGAAAGCGCTTCCAAGGAAGGGTGCTGGCTAGCAAGAGCTTTCAGTGCTGGCACTTTTCATCTCTGAGCAATTGCTCGACGTTTGCAATTTCTCACCTGAGCTCTCTTTAGAGTGTGCGAGAGGATGAGCAGAAGATTAGGTGGCTAGAGAAGCCCAGAGCCCCAGTGTTCTTAGGCCTACAAAAGCGCTTCCAAGGAAGGGGGCTGGCTAGCAACAGCTTTCAGTGCTGGCACTTTTCATCTCTGAGCAATTGCTCGACGTTTGCAATTTCTCAGCCCGTGTCTACGAGACGGAAAGAGAATGACCGTGACGTTTGGTGGCTAGAGAAGCGCAAAGCCCCAGTGTTGCTGCGCCTGTGAAAGCGCTTCCAAGGAAGGGTGCTGGCTAGCAACAGCTTTCAGTGCTGGCACTTTTCATCTCTGAGCAATTGCTCGACGTTTGCAATTTCTCAGCTCGTGTCTACGAGACAGAAAGAGAATGACCGTGACGTTTGGTGGGCAGAGAAGCGCAAAGCCCCAGTGTTGCTGCGCCTGTGAAAGCGCTTCCAAGGAAGGGTGCTGGTTAGCAACAGCTTTCAGTGCTGGCACTTTTCATCTCTGAGCAATTGCTCGACGTTTGCAATTTCTCACCTGAGCTCTCTTTAGAGTGCGCGAGAGGATGAGCAGAAGATTAGGTGGCTAGAGAAGCCCAGAGCCCCAGTGTTCTAAGGGCTACAAAAGCGCTTCCAAGGAAGGGGGCTGGCTAGCAACAGCTTTCAGGGCTGGCACTTTTCATCTCTGAGCAATTGCTCGACGTTTGCAATTTCTCAGCTCGTGTCTACGAGACGGAAAGAGAATGACCGTGACATTTGGTGCGTATAGAAGCGCAAAGCCCCAGTGTTGCTGCACCTGTGAAAGCGCTTCCAAGGAAGGGTGCTGGCTAGCAACAGCTTTCAGGGCTGGCACTTTTCATCTCTGAGCAATTGCTCGACGTTTGCAATTTCTCAGGTCGTGTCCACGAGACGGAAAGAGAATGACCGTGACGTTTGGTGCGTATAGAAGCGCAAAGCCCCAGTGTTGCTGCGCCTGTGAAAGCGCTTCCAAGGAAGGGTGCTGGCTAGCAACAGCTTTCAGGGCTGGCACTTTTCATCTCTGAGCAATTGCTCGACGTTTGCAATTTCTCACCTGAGCTCTCTTCAGAGTGCGCGAGAGGATGAGCAGAAGATTAGGTGGCTAGAGAAGCCCAGAGCCCCAGTGTTCTAAGGCCTACAAAAGCGCTTCCAAGGAAGGGGGCTGGCTAGCAAGAGCTTTCAGGGCTGGCACTTTTCATCTCTGAGCAATTGCTCGACGTTTGCAATTTCTCAGCTCGTGTCTACGAGACGGAAAGAGAATGACCGTGACGTTTGGTGGGTAGAGAAGCACAAAGCCCCAGTGTTGCTGCGCCTGTGAAAGCGCTTCCAAGGAAGGGTGCTGGCTAGCAAGAGCTTTCAGTGCTGGCACTTTTCATCTCTGAGCAATTGCTCGACGTTTGCAATTTCTCAGCTCGTGTCTACGAGACGGAAAGAGAATGACCGTGACGTTTGGTGGGTAGAGAAGCGCAAAGCCCCAGTGTTGCTGCGCCTGTGAAAGCGCTTCCAAGGAAGGGTGCTGGCTAGCAAGAGCTTTCAGTGCTGGCACTTTTCATCTCTGAGCAATTGCTCGACGTTTGCAATTTCTCACCTGAGCTCTCTTTAGAGTGCGCGAGAGGATGAGCAGAAGATTAGGTGGCTAGAGAAGCCCAGAGCCCCAGTGTTCTAAGGCCTACAAAAGCGCTTCCAAGGAAGGGTGCTGGCTAGCAACAGCTTTCAGGGCTGGCACTTTTCACCTCTGAGCAATTGCTCGACGTTTGCAATTTCTCAGCTCGTGTCTAGGAGACGGAGAGATAGTGACCGTGACGTTTGGTGGGTAGAGAAGCGCAAAGCCCCAGTGTTGCTGCGCCTGTGAAAGCGCTTCCAAGGAAGGGGGCTGGCTAGCAACAGCTTTCAGTGCTGGCACTTTTCATCTCTGAGCAATTGCTCGACGTTTGCAATTTCTCACCTGAGCTCTCTTTAGAGTGCGCGAGAGGATGAGCAGAAGATTAGGTGGCTAGAGAAGCCCAGAGCCCCAGTGTTCTAAGGCCTACAAAAGCGCTTCCAAGGAAGGGTGCTGGCTAGCAACAGCTTTCAGGGCTGGCACTTTTCATCTCTGAGCAATTGGTGGACATTTGCAATTTCTCAGCTCGTGTCTACGAGACGGAGAGATAGTGACCGTGACGTTTGGTGGGTAGAGAAGCGCAAAGCCCCAGTGTTGCTGCGCCTGTGAAAGCGCTTCCAAGGAAGGCTGCTGGCTAGCAAGAGCTTTCACTGCTGGCACTTTTCATCTCTGAGAAATTTGAAGACATTTTGAATTTCTCACCTGAGCTCTCTTTAGACTGCACGAGAGGATGAGCAGAAGATTAGGTGGCTAGAGATGCCCAGAGCCCCAGTGTTCTAAGGGCTACAAAAGCGCTTCCAAGGAAGGGGGCTGGCTAGCAACAGCTTTCAGGGCTGGCACTTTTCATCTCTGAGCAATTGCTCGACGTTTGCAATTTCTCAGGTCGTGTCCACGAGACAGAAAGAGAATGACCGTGACGTTTGGTGGGTAGAGAAGCGCAAAGCCCCAGTGTTGCTGCGCCTGTGAAAGCGCTTCCAAGGAAGGGTGCTGGCTAGCAACAGCTTTCAGTGCTGGCACTTTTCATCTCTGAGCAATTGCTCAACGTTTGCAATTTCTCAGCTCGTGTCTACGAGACGGAAAGAGAATGACCGTGACGTTTGGTGGCTAGAGAAGCGCAAAGCCCCAGTGTTGCTGCGCCTGTGAAAGCGCTTCCAAGGAAGGCTGCTGGCTAGCAACAGCTTTCAGTGCTGGCACTTTTCATCTCTGAGCAATTGCTCGATGTTTGCAATTTCTCACCTGAGCTCTCTTTAGAGTGCGCGAGAGGATGAGCAGAAGATTAGGTGGCTAGAGAAGCCCAGAGCCCCAGTGTTCTAAGGCCTACAAAAGCGCTTCCAAGGAAGGGGGCTCGCTAGCAAGAGCTTTCAGTGCTGGCACTTTTCATCTCTGAGCAATTGCTCAACGTTTGCAATTTCTCAGCTCGTGTCTACGAGACGGAGAGATAGTGACCGTGACGTTTGGTGGCTAGAGAAGCACAAAGCCCCAGTGTTGCTGCGCCTGTGAAAGCGCTTCCAAGGAAGGGTGCTGGCTAGCAACAGCTTTCAGTGCTGGCACTTTTCATCTCTGAGCAATTGCTCGACGTTTGCAATTTCTCACCTGAGCTCTCTTTAGAGTGTGCGAGAGGATGAGCAGAAGATTAGGTGGCTAGAGAAGCCCAGAGCCCCAGTGTTCTAACGGCTACAAAAGCGCTTCCAAGGAAGGGGGCTGGCTAGCAACAGCTTTCAGTGCTGGCACTTTTCATCTCTGAGCAATTGCTCGACGTTTGCAATTTCTCAGCCCGTGTCTACGAGACGGAAAGAGAATGACCGTGACGTTTGGTGGCTAGAGAAGCGCAAAGCCCCAGTGTTGCTGCGCCTGTGAAAGCGCTTCCAAGGAAGGGGGCTGGCTAGCAACAGCTTTCAGTGCTGGCACTTTTCATCTCTGAGCAATTGCTCGACGTTTGCAATTTCTCAGCTCGTGTCTACGAGACAGAAAGAGAATGACCGTGACGTTTGGTGGGCAGAGAAGCGCAAAGCTCCAGTGTTGCTGCGCCTGTGAAAGCGCTTCCAAGGAAGGGTGCTGGCTAGCAACAGCTTTCAGTGCTGGCACTTTTCATCTCTGAGCAATTGCTCGACGTTTGCAATTTCTCACCTGAGCTCTCTTTAGAGTGCGCGAGAGGATGAGCAGAAGATTAGGTGGCTAGAGAAGCCCAGAGCCCCAGTGTTCTAAGGCCTACAAAAGCGCTTCCAAGGAAGGGGGCTGGCTAGCAACAGCTTTCAGTGCTGGCACTTTTCATCTCTGAGCAATTGCTCGACGTTTGCAATTTCTCAGCCCGTGTCTACGAGACGGAAAGAGAATGACGGTGACGTTTGGTGGCTAGAGAAGCGCAAAGCCCCAGTGTTGCTGCACCTGTGAAAGCGCTTCCAAGGAAGGGTGCTGGCTAGCAACAGCTTTCAGTGCTGGCACTTTTCACCTCTGAGCAATTGCTCGACGTTTGCAATTTCTCAGCTCGTGTCTAGGAGACGGAGAGATAGTGACCGTGACGTTTGGTGGGTAGAGAAGCGCAAAGCCCCAGTGTTGCTGCGCCTGTGAAAGCGCTTCCAAGGAAGGGTGCAGGCTAGCAACAGCTTTCAGTGCTGGCACTTTTCATCTCTGAGCAATTGCTCAACGTTTGCAATTTCTCAGCTTGTGTCTAACGAGACAGAAAAGAATGACCGTGACGTTTGGTGGGCAGAGAAGCGCAAAGCCCCAGTGTTGCTGCGCCTGTGAAAGCGCTTCCAAGGAAGGGTGCTGGCTAGCAAGAGCTTTCAGTGCTGGCACTTTTCATCTCTGAGCAGTTGCTCGATGTTTGCAATTTCTCAGCTTGTGTCTACGAGACGCAAAGAGAATGACAGTGACGTTTGGTGGGCAGAGAAGCGCAAAGCCCCAGTGTTGCTGCGCCTGTGAAAGCGCTTCCAAGGAAGGGTGCTGGCTAGCAAGAGCTTTCAGTGCTGGCACTTTTCATCTCTGAGCAGTTGCTCGATGTTTGCAATTTCTCAGCTTGTGTCTACGAGACGCAAAGAGAATGACAGTGACGTTTGGTGGGTAGAGAAGCGCAAAGCCCCAGTGTTGCTGCGCCTGTGAAAGCGCTTCCAAGGAAGGGTGCTGGCTAGCAACAGCTTTCAGTGCTGGCACTTTTCACCTCTGAGCAATTGCTCGACGTTTGCAATTTCTCACCTGAGCTCTATTTAGAGTGCGCGAGAGGATGAGCAGAAGATCAGGTGGCTAGAGAAGCCCAGAGCCCCAGTGTTCTAAGGCCTACAAAAGCGCTTCCAAGGAAGGGTGCTGGCTAGCAAGAGCTTTCAGGGCTGGCACTTTTCATCTCTGAGCAATTGCTCGACGTTTGCAATTTCTCAGCTCGTGTCTACGAGACGGAAAGAGAAGGACCGTGATGTTTGGTGCGTATAGAAGCGCAAAGCCCCAGTGTTGCTGCGCCTGTGAAAGCGCTTCCAAGGAAGGGTGCTGGCTAGCAACAGCTTTCAGTGCTGGCACTTTTCATCTCTGAGCAATTGCTCGACGTTTGCAATTTCTCAGCTCGTGTCCACGAGACGGAAAGTGAATGACCGTGACGTTTGGTGCGTAGAGAAGCGCAAAGCCCCAGTGTTGCTGCGCCTCTGAAAGCGCTTCCAAGGAAGGGTGCTGGCTAGCAACAGCTTTCAGGGCTGGCACTTTTCATCTCTGAGCAATTGCTCAACGTTTGCAATTTCTCAGCTCGTGTCTACGAGACGGAAAGAGAATGACCGTGACGTTTGGTGGCTAGAGAAGCGCAAAGCCCCAGTGTTGCTGCGCCTGTGAAAGCGCTTCCAAGGAAGGGTGCTGGCTAGCAAGAGCTTTCACTGCTGGCACTTTTCACCTCTGAGCAATTGCTCGACGTTTGCAATTTCTCACCTGAGCTCTCTTTAGAGTGCGCGAGAGGATGAGCAGAAGATTAGGTGGCTAGAGAAGCCCAGAGCCCCAGTGTTCTAAGGGCTACAAAAGCGCTTCCAAGGAAGGGGGCTGGCTAGCAACAGCTTTCAGTGCTGGCACTTTTCATCTCTGAGCAATTGCTCGACGTTTGCAATTTCTCAGGTCGTGTCCACGAGACGGAAAGAGAATGACCGTGACGTTTGGTGGGCAGAGAAGCGCAAAGCCCCAGTGTTGCTGCGCCTGTGAAAGCGCTTCCAAGGAAGGGTGCTGGCTAGCAACAGCTTTCAGTGCTGGCACTTTTCATCTCTGAGCAATTGCTCGACGTTTGCAATTTCTCACCTGAGCTCTCTTTAGAGTGCGCGAGAGGATGAGCAGAAGATGAGGTGGCTAGAGAAGCCCAGAGCCCCAGTGTTCTTAGGCCTACAAAAGCGCTTCCAAGGAAGGGGGCTGGCTAGCAACAGCTTTCAGTGCTGGCACTTTTCATCTCTGAGCAATTGCTCGACGTTTGCAATTTCTCAGCTCGTGTCTACGAGACAGAAAGAGAATGACCGTGACGTTTGGTGGGTAGAGAAGCGCAAAGCCCCAGTGTTGCTGCGCCTGTGAAAGCGCTTCCAAGGAAGGGTGCTGGCTAGCAAGAGCTTTCAGTGCTGGCACTTTTCATCTCTGAGCAATTGCTCGACGTTTGCAATTTCTCACCTGAGCTCTCTTTAGAGTGTGCGAGAGGATGAGCAGAAGATTAGGTGGCTAGAGAAGCCCAGAGCCCCAGTGTTCTTAGGCCTACAAAAGCGCTTCCAAGGAAGGGTGCTGGCTAGCAACAGCTTTCAGTGCTGGCACTTTTCATCTCTGAGCAATTGCTCGACGTTTGCAATTTCTCAGCCCGTGTCTACGAGACGGAAAGAGAATGACCGTGACGTTTGGTGGCTAGAGAAGCGCAAAGCCCCAGTGTTGCTGCGCCTGTGAAAGCGCTTCCAAGGAAGGGTGCTGGCTAGCAAGAGCTTTCAGTGCTGGCACTTTTCATCTCTGAGCAATTGCTCGACGTTTGCAATTTCTCAGCTCGTGTCTACGAGACAGAAAGAGAATGACCGTGACGTTTGGTGGGCAGAGAAGCGCAAAGCCCCAGTGTTGCTGCGCCTGTGAAAGCGCTTCCAAGGAAGGGTGCTGGTTAGCAACAGCTTTCAGTGCTGGCACTTTTCATCTCTGAGCAATTGCTCGACGTTTGCAATTTCTCACCTGAGCTCTCTTTAGAGTGTGCGAGAGGATGAGCAGAAGATTAGGTGGCTAGAGAAGCCCAGAGCCCCAGTGTTCTAAGGGCTACAAAAGCGCTTCCAAGGAAGGGGGCTGGCTAGCAACAGCTTTCAGTGCTGGCACTTTTCATCTCTGAGCAATTGCTCGACGTTTGCAATTTCTCAGCTCGTGTCTACGAGACGGAAAGAGAAGGACCGTGACGTTTGGTGCGTATAGAAGCGCAAAGCCCCAGTGTTGCTGCACCTGTGAAAGCGCTTCCAAGGAAGGGTGCTGGCTAGCAACAGCTTTCAGGGCTGGCACTTTTCATCTCTGAGCAATTGCTCGACGTTTGCAATTTCTCAGCTCGTGTCCACGAGACGGAAAGAGAATGACCGTGACGTTTGGTGCGTATAGAAGCGCAAAGCCCCAGTGTTGCTGCGCCTGTGAAAGCGCTTCCAAGGAAGGCTGCTGGCTAGCAACAGCTTTCAGTGCTGGCACTTTTCATCTCTGAGCAATTGCTCGACGTTTGCAATTTCTCACCTGAGCTCTCTTCAGAGTGCGCGAGAGGATGAGCAGAAGATTAGGTGGCTAGAGAAGCCCAGAGCCCCAGTGTTCTAAGGCCTACAAAAGCGCTTCCAAGGAAGGGGGCTGGCTAGCAACAGCTTTCAGGGCTGGCACTTTTCATCTCTGAGCAATTGCTCAACGTTTGCAATTTCTCAGCTCGTGTCTACGAGACGGAAAGAGAATGACCGTGACGTTTGGTGGGTAGAGAAGCACAAAGCCCCAGTGTTGCTGCGCCTGTGAAAGCGCTTCCAAGGAAGGGTGCTGGCTAGCAAGAGCTTTCAGTGCTGGCACTTTTCATCTCTGAGCAATTGCTCGACGTTTGCAATTTCTCAGCTCGTGTCTACGAGACGGAAAGAGAATGACCGTGACGTTTGGTGGGTAGAGAAGCGCAAAGCCCCAGTGTTGCTGCGCCTGTGAAAGCGCTTCCAAGGAAGGGTGCTGGGTAGCAAGAGCTTTCAGTGCTGGCACTTTTCATCTCTGAGCAATTGCTCGACGTTTGCAATTTCTCACCTGAGCTCTCTTTAGAGTGCGCGAGAGGATGAGCAGAAGATTAGGTGGCTAGAGAAGCCCAGAGCCCCAGTGTTCTAAGGCCTACAAAAGCGCTTCCAAGGAAGGGGGCTGGCTAGCAACAGCTTTCAGGGCTGGCACTTTTCATCTCTGAGCAATTGGTGGACATTTGCAATTTCTCAGCTCGTGTCTACGAGACGGAGAGATAGTGACCGTGACGTTTGGTGGGTAGAGAAGCGCAAAGCCCCAGTGTTGCTGCGCCTGTGAAAGCGCTTCCAAGGAAGGGTGCTGGCTAGCAACAGCTTTCAGTGCTGGCACTTTTCATCTCTGAGCAATTGCTCAACGTTTGCAATTTCTCAGCTCGTGTCTACGAGACGGAAAGAGAATGACCGTGACGTTTGGTGGCTAGAGAAGCGCAAAGCCCCAGTGTTGCTGCGCCTGTGAAAGCGCTTCCAAGGAAGGGTGCTGGCTAGCAACAGCTTTCAGTGCTGGCACTTTTCATCTCTGAGCAATTGCTCGACGTTTGCAATTTCTCACCTGAGCTCTCTTTAGAGTGCGCGAGAGGATGAGCAGAAGATGAGGTGGCTAGAGAAGCCCAGAGCCCCAGTGTTCTTAGGCCTACAAAAGCGCTTCCAAGGAAGGGGGCTGGCTAGCAACAGCTTTCAGGGCTGGCACTTTTCATCTCTGAGCAATTGCTCGACGTTTGCAATTTCTCAGCTCGTGTCTACGAGACAGAAAGAGAATGACCGTGACGTTTGGTGGGTAGAGAAGCGCAAAGCCCCAGTGTTGCTGCGCCTGTGAAAGCGCTTCCAAGGAAGGGTGCTGGCTAGCAAGAGCTTTCAGTGCTGGCACTTTTCATCTCTGAGCAATTGCTCGACGTTTGCAATTTCTCACCTGAGCTCTCTTTAGAGTGTGCGAGAGGATGAGCAGAAGATTAGGTGGCTAGAGAAGCCGAGAGCCCCAGTGTTCTTAGGCCTACAAAAGCGCTTCCAAGGAAGGGGGCTGGCTAGCAACAGCTTTCAGTGCTGGCACTTTTCATCTCTGAGCAATTGCTCGACGTTTGCAATTTCTCAGCTCGTGTCTACGAGACGGAAAGAGAATGACCGTGACGTTTGGTGGCTAGAGAAGCGCAAAGCCCCAGTGTTGCTGCGCCTGTGAAAGCGCTTCCAAGGAAGGGTGCTGGCTAGCAACAGCTTTCAGTGCTGGCACTTTTCATCTCTGAGCAATTGCTCGACGTTTGCAATTTCTCAGCTCGTGTCTACGAGACAGAAAGAGAATGACCGTGACGTTTGGTGGGCAGAGAAGCGCAAAGCCCCAGTGTTGCTGCGCCTGTGAAAGCGCTTCCAAGGAAGGGTGCTGGCTAGCAACAGCTTTCAGTGCTGGCACTTTTCATCTCTGAGCAATTGCTCGACGTTTGCAATTTCTCACCTGAGCTCTCTTTAGAGTGCGCGAGAGGATGAGCAGAAGATTAGGTGGCTAGAGAAGCCCAGAGCCCCAGTGTTCTAAGGGCTACAAAAGCGCTTCCAAGGAAGGGGGCTGGCTAGCAACAGCTTTCAGTGCTGGCACTTTTCATCTCTGAGCAATTGCTCGACGTTTGCAATTTCTCAGCTCGTGTCTACGAGACGGAAAGAGAATGACCGTGACGTTTGGTGCGTATAGAAGCGCAAAGCCCCAGTGTTGCTGCACCTGTGAAAGCGCTTCCAAGGAAGGGTGCTGGCTAGCAACAGCTTTCAGGGCTGGCACTTTTCATCTCTGAGCAATTGCTCGACGTTTGCAATTTCTCAGGTCGTGTCCACGAGACGGAAAGAGAATGACCGTGACGTTTGGTGCGTATAGAAGCGCAAAGCCCCAGTGTTGCTGCGCCTGTGAAAGCGCTTCCAAGGAAGGCTGCTGGCTAGCAACAGCTTTCAGTGCTGGCACTTTTCATCTCTGAGCAATTGCTCGACGTTTGCAATTTCTCACCTGAGCTCTCTTTAGACTGCACGAGAGGATGAGCAGAAGATTAGGTGGCTAGAGATGCCCAGAGCCCCAGTGTTCTAAGGGCTACAAAAGCGCTTCCAAGGAAGGGGGCTGGCTAGCAAGAGCTTTCAGGGCTGGCACTTTTCATCTCTGAGCAATTGCTCGACGTTTGCAATTTCTCAGGTCGTGTCCACGAGACGGAAAGAGAATGACCGTGACGTTTGGTGGGTAGAGAAGCGCAAAGCCCCAGTGTTGCTGCGCCTGTGAAAGCGCTTCCAAGGAAGGGTGCTGGCTAGCAACAGCTTTCAGTGCTGGCACTTTTCATCTCTGAGCAATTGCTCAACGTTTGCAATTTCTCAGCTCGTGTCTACGAGACGGAAAGAGAATGACCGTGACGTTTGGTGGGTAGAGAAGCGCAAAGCCCCAGTGTTGCTGCGCCTGTGAAAGCGCTTCCAAGGAAGGCTGCTGGCTAGCAACAGCTTTCAGTGCTGGCACTTTTCATCTCTGAGCAATTGCTCGACGTTTGCAATTTCTCACCTGAGCTCTCTTTAGAGTGCGCGAGAGGATGAGCAGAAGATTAGGTGGCTAGAGAAGCCCAGAGCCCCAGTGTTCTAAGGCCTACAAAAGCGCTTCCAAGGAAGGGGGCTCGCTAGCAAGAGCTTTCAGTGCTGGCACTTTTCATCTCTGAGCAATTGCTCAACGTTTGCAATTTCTCAGCTCGTGTCTACTAGACGGAGAGATAGTGACCGTGACGTTTGGTGGCTAGAGAAGCGCAAAGCCCCAGTGTTGCTGCGCCTGTGAAAGCGCTTCCAAGGAAGGGTGCTGGCTAGCAAGAGCTTTCAGTGCTGGCACTTTTCATCTCTGAGCAATTGCTCGACGTTTGCAATTTCTCACCTGAGCTCTCTTTAGAGTGTGCGAGAGGATGAGCAGAAGATTAGGTGGCTAGAGAAGCCCAGAGCCCCAGTGTTCTAACGGCTACAAAAGCGCTTCCAAGGAAGGGTGCTGGCTAGCAACAGCTTTCAGTGCTGGCACTTTTCATCTCTGAGCAATTGCTCGACGTTTGCAATTTCTCAGCCCGTGTCTACGAGACGGAAAGAGAATGACCGTGACGTTTGGTGGCTAGAGAAGCGCAAAGCCCCAGTGTTGCTGCGCCTGTGAAAGCGCTTCCAAGGAAGGGGGCTGGCTAGCAAGAGCTTTCAGTGCTGGCACTTTTCATCTCTGAGCAATTGCTCGACGTTTGCAATTTCTCAGCTCGTGTCTACGAGACAGAAAGAGAATGACCGTGACGTTTGGTGGGCAGAGAAGCGCAAAGCTCCAGTGTTGCTGCGCCTGTGAAAGCGCTTCCAAGGAAGGGTGCTGGCTAGCAACAGCTTTCAGTGCTGGCACTTTTCATCTCTGAGCAATTGCTCGACGTTTGCAATTTCTCACCTGAGCTCTCTTTAGAGTGCGCGAGAGGATGAGCAGAAGATTAGGTGGCTAGAGAAACCCAGAGCCCCAGTGTTCTAACGGCTACAAAAGCGCTTCCAAGGAAGGGTGCTGGCTAGCAAGAGCTTTCAGGGCTGGCACTTTTCATCTCTGAGCAATTGCTCGACGTTTGCAATTTCTCAGCTCGTGTCTACGAGACGGAAAGAGAAGGACCGTGATGTTTGGTGCGTATAGAAGCGCAAAGCCCCAGTGTTGCTGCGCCTGTGAAAGCGCTTCCAAGGAAGGGTGCTGGCTAGCAACAGCTTTCAGGGCTGGCACTTTTCATCTCTGAGCAATTGCTCGACGTTTGCAATTTCTCAGGTCGTGTCCACGAGACGGAAAGAGAATGACCGTGACGTTTGAGGCGTATAGAAGCGCAAAGCCCCAGTGTTGCTGCGCCTCTGAAAGCGCTTCCAAGGAAGGGTGCTGGCTAGCAACAGCTTTCAGGGCTGGCACTTTTCATCTCTGAGCAATTGCTCAACGTTTGCAATTTCTCAGCTCGTGTCTACGAGACGGAAAGAGAATGACCGTGACGTTTGGTGGCTAGAGAAGCGCAAAGCCCCAGTGTTGCTGCGCCTGTGAAAGCGCTTCCAAGGAAGGGTGCTGGCTAGCAAGAGCTTTCACTGCTGGCACTTTTCACCTCTGAGCAATTGCTCGACGTTTGCAATTTCTCACCTGAGCTCTCTTTAGAGTGCGCGAGAGGATGAGCAGAAGATTAGGTGGCTAGAGAAGCCCAGAGCCCCAGTGTTCTAAGGCCTACAAAAGCGCTTCCAAGGAAGGGGGCTGGCTAGCAACAGCTTTCAGGGCTGGCACTTTTCATCTCTGAGCAATTGCTGGACGTTTGCAATTTCTCAGCTCGTGTCTACGAGACGGAGAGATAGTGACCGTGACGTTTGGTGGGTAGAGAAGCGCAAAGCCCCAGTGTTGCTGCGCCTGTGAAAGCGCTTCCAAGGAAGGCTGCTGGCTAGCAACAGCTTTCAGTGCTGGCACTTTTCATCTCTGAGCAATTGCTCGACGTTTGCAATTTCTCACCTGAGCTCTCTTCAGAGTGCGCGAGAGGATGAGCAGAAGATTAGGTGGCTAGAGAAGCCCAGAGCCCCAGTGTTCTTAGGCCTACAAAAGCGCTTCCAAGGAAGGGGGCTGGCTAGCAACAGCTTTCAGTGCTGGCACTTTTCATCTCTGAGCAATTGCTCGACGTTTGCAATTTCTCAGGTCGTGTCCACGAGACGGAAAGAGAATGACCGTGACGTTTGGTGCGCATAGAAGCGCAAAGCCCCAGTGTTGCTGCGCCTCTGAAAGCGCTTCCAAGGAAGGGTGCTGGCTAGCAACAGCTTTCAGTGCTGGCACTTTTCCTCTCTGAGCAATTGCTCGACGTTTGCAATTTCTCGCCTGAGCTCTCTTTAGAGTGCGCGAGAGGATGAGCAGAAGATTAGGTGGCTAGAGAAGCCCAGAGCCCCAGTGTTCTAAGGCCTACAGAAGCACTTCCAAGGAAGGGGGCTGGCTAGCAACAGCTTTCAGGGCTGGCACTTTTCATCTCTGAGCAATTGCTCGACGTTTGCAATTTCTCAGCTCGTGTCCACGAGACGGAAAGAGAATGACGGTGACGTTTGGTGGGTAGAGAAGCGCAAAGCCCCAGTGTTGCTGCGCCTCTGAAAGCGCTTCCAAGGAAGGGTGCTGGCTAGCAACAGCTTTCAGTGCTGGCACTTTTCATCTCTGAGCAATTGCTCAACGTTTGCAATTTCTCAGCTCGTGTCTACGAGACGGAAAGAGAATGACCGTGACGTTTGGTGGCTAGAGAAGCGCAAAGCCCCAGTGTTGCTACGCCTCTGAAAGCGCTTCCAAGGAAGGGTGCTGGCTAGCAACAGCTTTCAGTGCTGGCACTTTTCATCTCTGAGAAATTTGAAGACGTTTGCAATTTCTCACCTGAGCTCTCTTTAGAGTGCGCGAGAGGATGAGCAGAAGATTAGGTGGCTAGAGAAGCCCAGAGCCCCAGTGTTCTTAGGCCTACAAAAGCGCTTCCAAGGAAGGGGGCTGGCTAGCAACAGCTTTCAGGGCTGGCACTTTTCATCTCTGAGCAATTGCTCAACGTTTGCAATTTCTCAGCTTGTGTCTACGAGACGGAAAGAGAATGACCGTGACGTTTGGTGGCTAGAGAAGCGCAAAGCCCCAGTGTTGCTGCGCCTGTGAAAGCGCTTCCAAGGAAGGGTGCTGGCTAGCAACAGCTTTCAGTGCTGGCACTTTTCACCTCTGAGCAATTGCTCGACGTTTGCAATTTCTCAGCTCGTGTCTAGGAGACGGAGAGATAGTGACCGTGACGTTTGGTGGGTAGAGAAGCGCAAAGCCCCAGTGTTGCTGCGCCTGTGAAAGCGCTTCCAAGGAAGGGTGCTGGCTAGCAAGAGCTTTCAGTGCTGGCACTTTTCATCTCTGAGCAATTGCTCGACGTTTGCAATTTCTCACCTGAGCTCTCTTTAGAGTGCGCGAGAGGATGAGCAGAAGATTAGGTGGCTAGAGAAGCCCAGAGCCCCAGTGTTCTTAGGCCTACAAAAGCGCTTCCAAGGAAGGCGGCTGGCTAGCAAGAGCTTTCAGTGCTGGCACTTTTCATCTCTGAGCAATTGCTCGACGTTTGCAATTTCTCAGCTCGTGTCTACGAGACGGAAAGAGAAGGACCGTGACGTTTGGTGCGTATAGAAGCGCAAAGACCCAGTGTTGCTGCACCTGTGAAAGCGCTTCCAAGGAAGGGTGCTGGCTAGCAAGAGCTTTCAGTGCTGGCACTTTTCATCTCTGAGCAATTGCTCGACGTTTGCAATTTCTCAGCTCGTGTCCACGAGACGGAAAGAGAATGACCGTGACGTTTGGTGCGTATAGAAGCGCAAAGCCCCAGTGTTGCTGCGCCTGTGAAAGCGCTTCCAAGGAAGGGTGCTGGCTAGCAACAGCTTTCAGTGCTGGCACTTTTCATCTCTGAGCAATTGCTCGACGTTTGCAATTTCTCAGCTCGTGTCTACGAGACGGAAAGAGAATGACCGTGACGTTTGGTGGGTAGAGAAGCGCAAAGCCCCAGTGTTGCTGCGCCTGTGAAAGCGCTTCCAAGGAAGGGTGCTGGCTAGCAACAGCTTTCAGTGCTGGCACTTTTCATCTCTGAGCAATTGCTCGACGTTTGCAATTTCTCCCCTGAGCTCTCTTTAGAGTGCGCGAGAGGATGAGCAGAAGATTAGGTGGCTAGAGAAGCCCAGAGCCCCAGTGTTCTAAGGCCTACAAAAGCGCTTCCAAGGAAGGGGGCTGGCTAGCAACAGCTTTCAGTGCTGGCACTTTTCATCTCTGAGCAATTGCTCAACGTTTGCAATTTCTCAGCTCGTGTCTACGAGACGGAAAGAGAATGACCGTGACGTTTGGTGGGTAGAGAAGCGCAAAGCCCCAGTGTTGCTGCGCCTGTGAAAGCGCTTCCAAGGAAGGGTGCTGGCTAGCAACAGCTTTCAGGGCTGGCACTTTTCATCTCTGAGCAATTGCTCGACGTTTGCAATTTCTCAGCCCGTGTCTACGAGACGGAAAGAGAATGACCGTGACATTTGGTGGCTAGAGAAGCGCAAAGCCCCAGTGTTGCTGCGCCTGTGAAAGCGCTTCCAAGGAAGGGTGCTGGCTAGCAACAGCTTTCAGTGCTGGCACTTTTCATCTCTGAGCAATTGCTCGACGTTTGCAATTTCTCAGCTTGTGTCTACGAGACAGAAAGAGAATGACCGTGACGTTTGCTGGGCAGAGAAGCGCAAAGCCCCAGTGTTGCTGCGCCTGTGAAAGCGCTTCCAAGGAAGGGTGCTGGCTAGCAACAGCTTTCACTGCTGGCACTTTTCATCTTGAGAAATTTGAAGACATTTTGAATTTCTCACCTGAGCTCTCTTTAGACTGCACGAGAGGATGAGCAGAAGATTAGGTGGCTAGAGATGCCCAGAGCCCCAGTGTTCTAACGGTTACAAAAGCGCTTCCAAGGAAGGGGGCTGGCTAGCAAGAGCTTTCAGTGCTGGCACTTTTCATCTCTGAGCAATTGCTCGACGTTTGCAATTTCTCAGGTCGTGTCCACGAGACGGAAAGAGAATGACCGTGACGTTTGGTGGGTAGAGAAGCGCAAAGCCCCAGTGTTGCTGCGCCTGTGAAAGCCCTTCCAAGGAAGGCTGCTGGCTAGCAACAGCTTTCAGTGCTGGCACTTTTCATCTCTGAGCAATTGGTGGACGTTTGCAATTTCTCACCTGAGCTCTCTTTAGAGTGCGCGAGAGGATGAGCAGAAGATTAGGTGGCTAGAGAAGCCCAGAGCCCCAGTGTTCTAAGGCCTACAAAAGCGCTTCCAAGGAAGGGGGCTGGCTAGCAACAGCTTTCAGGGCTGGCACTTTTCATCTCTGAGCAATTGCTCGACGTTTGCAATTTCTCAGCTCGTGTCTACGAGACGGAGAGATAGTGACCGTGACGTTTGGTGGGTAGAGAAGCGCAAAGCCCCAGTGTTGCTGCGCCTGTGAAAGCGCTTCCAAGGAAGGCTGCTGGCTAGCAAGAGCTTTCAGTGCTGGCACTTTTCATCTCTGAGCAATTGCTCGACGTTTGCAATTTCTCACCTGAGCTCTCTTTAGAGTGCGCGAGAGGATGAGCAGAAGATTAGGTGGCTAGAGAAGCCCAGAGCCCCAGTGTTCTAAGGGCTACAAAAGCGCTTCCAAGGAAGGGGGCTGGCTAGCAAGAGCTTTCAGTGCTGGCACTTTTCATCTCTGAGCAATTGCTCGACGTTTGCAATTTCTCAGCTCGTGTCTACGAGACGGAAAGAGAATGACCGTGACGTTTGGTGGGTAGAGAAGCGCAAAGCCCCAGTGTTGCTGCGCCTGTGAAAGCGCTTCCAAGGAAGGGTGCTGGCTAGCAACAGCTTTCAGTGCTGGCACTTTTCATCTCTGAGCAATTGCTCGACGTTTGCAATTTCTCACCTGAGCTCTCTTTAGAGTGCGCGAGAGGATGAGCAGAAGATGAGGTGGCTAGAGAAGCCCAGAGCCCCAGTGTTCTTAGGCCTACAAAAGCGCTTCCAAGGAAGGGTGCTGGCTAGCAACTGCTTTCAGTGCTGGCACTTTTCATCTCTGAGCAATTGCTCGACGTTTGCAATTTCTCACCTGAGCTCTCTTTAGAGTGCGCGAGAGGATGAGCAGAAGATTAGGTGGCTAGAGAAGCCCAGAGCCCCAGTGTTCTTAGGCCTACAAAAGCGCTTCCAAGGAAGGGGGCTGGCTAGCAACAGCTTTCAGTGCTGGCACTTTTCATCTCTGAGCAATTGCTGGACGTTTGCAATTTCTCAGCTCGTGTCTACGAGACGGAAAGAGAATGACCGTGACGTTTGGTGGCTAGAGAAGCGCAAAGCCCCAGTGTTGCTGCGCCTGTGAAAGCGCTTCCAAGGAAGGGTGCTGGCTAGCAACAGCTTTCAGTGCTGGCACTTTTCATCTCTGAGCAATTGCTCGACCTTTGCAATTTCTCACCTGAGCTCTCTTTAGAGTGCGCGAGAGGATGAGCAGAAGATTAGGTGGCTAGAGAAGCCCAGAGCCCCAGTGTTCTAAGGCCTACAAAAGGGCTTCCAAGGAAGGGGGCTGGCTAGCAACAGCTTTCAGTGCTGGCACTTTTCATCTCTGAGCAATTGCTCGACGTTTGCAATTTCTCAGCTCGTGTCTACGAGACGGAGAGATAGTGACCGTGACGTTTGGTGGCTAGAGAAGCGCAAAGCCCCAGTGTTGCTGCGCCTGTGAAAGCGCTTCCAAGGAAGGGTGCTGGCTAGCAAGAGCTTTCACTGCTGGCACTTTTCATCTCTGAGCAATTGCTCGACGTTTGCAATTTCTCACCTGAGCTCTCTTTAGAGTGCGCGAGAGGATGAGCAGAAGATTAGGTGGCTAGAGAAGCCCAGAGCCCCAGTGTTCTTAGGCCTACAAAAGCGCTTCCAAGGAAGGGGGCTGGCTAGCAACAGCTTTCAGGGCTGGCACTTTTCATCTCTGAGCAATTGCTCAACGTTTGCAATTTCTCAGCTCGTGTCTACGAGACGGAAAGAGAATGACCGTGACGTTTGGTGGCTAGAGAAGCGCAAAGCCCCAGTGTTGCTGCGCCTGTGAAAGCGCTTCCAAGGAAGGGGGCTGGCTAGCAACAGCTTTCAGGGCTGGCACTTTTCATCTCTGAGCAATTGGTCGACCTCTGCAATTTCTCAGCTCGTGTCTAGGAGACGGAGAGATAGTGACCGTGACGTTTGGTGGGTAGAGAAGCGCAAAGCCCCAGTGTTGCTGCGCCTGTGAAAGCGCTTCCAAGGAAGGCTGCTGGCTAGCAACAGCTTTCAGTGCTGGCACTTTTCATCTCTGAGCAATTGCTCGACGTTTGCAATTTCTCACCTGAGCTCTCTTTAGAGTGTGCGAGAGGATGACCAGAAGATTAGGTGGCTAGAGAAGCCCAGAGCCCCAGTGTTCTAACGGCTACAAAAGCGCTTCCAAGGAAGGGGGCTGGCTAGCAACAGCTTTCAGGGCTGGCACTTTTCATCTCTGAGCAATTGCTCGACGTTTGCAATTTCTCAGCCCGTGTCTACGAGACGGAAAGAGAATGACCGTGACATTTGGTGGCTAGAGAAGCGCAAAGCCCCAGTGTTGCTGCGCCTGTGAAAGCGCTTCCAAGGAAGGGGGCTGGCTAGCAAGAGCTTTCAGTGCTGGCACTTTTCATCTCTGAGCAATTGCTCGACGTTTGCAATTTCTCAGCTTGTGTCTACGAGACAGAAAGAGAATGACCGTGACGTTTGGTGGGTAGAGAAGCGCAAAGCCCCAGTGTTGCTGCGCCTGTGAAAGCGCTTCCAAGGAAGGGTGCTGGCTAGCAACAGCTTTCAGTGCTGGCACTTTTCATCTCTGAGCAATTGCTCGACGTTTGCAATTTCTCACCTGAGCTCTCTTTAGAGTGTGCGAGAGGATGAGCAGAAGATTAGGTGGCTAGAGAAGCCCAGAGCCCCAGTGTTCTTAGGCCTACAAAAGCGCTTCCAAGGAAGGGTGCTGGCTAGCAACTGCTTTCAGTGCTGGCACTTTTCATCTCTGAGCAATTGCTCGACGTTTGCAATTTCTCACCTGAGCTCTCTTTAGAGTGCGCGAGAGGATGAGCAGAAGATTAGGTGGCTAGAGAAGCCCAGAGCCCCAGTGTTCTAAGGCCTACAAAAGCGCTTCCAAGGAAGGGGGCTGGCTAGCAACAGCTTTCAGGGCTGGCACTTTTCATCTCTGAGCAATTGCTCAACGTTTGCAATTTCTCAGCTCGTGTCTACAAGACGGAAAGAGAATGACCGTGACGTTTGGTGCGTATAGAAGCGCAAAGCCCCAGTGTTGCTGCGCCTGTGAAAGCGCTTCCAAGGAAGGGTGCTGGCTAGCAAGAGCTTTCAGTGCTGGCACTTTTCATCTCTGAGCAATTGCTCGACGTTTGCAATTTCTCAGCTCGTGTCTACGAGACGGAAAGAGAATGACCGTGACGTTTGGTGGGTAGAGAAGCGCAAAGCCCCAGTGTTGCTGCGCCTGTGAAAGCGCTTCCAAGGAAGGGTGCTGGCTAGCAACAGCTTTCAGGGCTGGCACTTTTCATCTCTGAGCAATTGCTCGACGTTTGCAATTTCTCAGCTCGTGTCTACGAGACGGAAAGAGAAGGACCGTGACGTTTTGTGGCTAGAGAAGCGCAAAGCCCCAGTGTTGCTGCGCCTGTGAAAGCGCTTCCAAGGAAGGGTGCTGGCTAGCAACAGCTTTCAGTGCTGGCACTTTTCATCTCTGAGCAATTGCTCGACGTTTGCAATTTCTCACCTGAGCTCTCTTCAGAGTGCGCGAGAGGATGAGCAGAAGATTAGGTGGCTAGAGAAGCCCAGAGCCCCAGTGTTCTAAGGCCTACAAAAGCGCTTCCAAGGAAGGGGGCTGGCTAGCAACAGCTTTCAGGGCTGGCACTTTTCATCTCTGAGCAATTGCTCCACGTTTGCAATTTCTCAGCTCGTGTCTACGAGACGGAAAGAGAATGACCGTGACGTTTGGTGGGTAGAGAAGCGCAAAGCCCCAGTGTTGCTGCACCTGTGAAAGCGCTTCCAAGGAAGGGGGCTGGCTAGCAAGAGCTTTCAGTGCTGGCACTTTTCATCTCTGAGCAATTGCTCGACGTTTGCAATTTCTCAGCTCGTGTCTACGAGACGGAAAGAGAATGACCGTGACGTTTGGTGGGTAGAGAAGCGCAAAGCCCCAGTGTTGCTGCGCCTGTGAAAGCGCTTCCAAGGAAGGGTGCTGGCTAGCAAGAGCTTTCAGTGCTGGCACTTTTCATCTCTGAGCAATTGCTCGACGTTTGCAATTTCTCACCTGAGCTCTCTTCAGAGTGCGCGAGAGGATGAGCAGAAGATGAGGTGGCTAGAGAAGCCCAGAGCCCCAGTGTTCTTAGGCCTACAAAAGCGCTTCCAAGGAAGGGGGCTGGCTAGCAACAGCTTTCAGTGCTGGCACTTTTCATCTCTGAGCAATTGCTCGACGTTTGCAATTTCTCAGCCCGTGTCTACGAGACGGAAAGAGAATGACTGTGACGTTTGGTGGCTAGAGAAGCGCAAAGCCCCAGTGTTGCTGCGCCTGTGAAAGCGCTTCCAAGGAAGGGTGCTGGCTAGCAACAGCTTTCAGTGCTGGCACTTTTCATCTCTGAGCAATTGCTCAACGTTTGCAATTTCTCAGCTCGTGTCTACGAGACGGAAAGAGAAGGACCGTGACGTTTGGTGGGTAGAGAAGCGCAAAGCCCCAGTGTTGCTGCGCCTGTGAAAGCGCTTCCAAGGAAGGGTGCTGGCTAGCAAGAGCTTTCAGTGCTGGCACTTTTCATCTCTGAGCAATTGCTCGACGTTTGCAATTTCTCACCTGAGCTCTCTTTAGAGTGCGCGAGAGGATGAGCAGAAGATTAGGTGGCTAGAGAAGCCCAGAGCCCCACTGTTCTAAGGCCTACAAAAGCGCTTCCAAGGAAGGGGGCTGGCTAGCAACAGCTTTCAGGGCTGGCACTTTTCATCTCTGAGCAATTGGTGGACATTTACAATTTCTCAGCTCGTGTCTACGAGACGGAGAGATAGTGACCGTGACGTTTGGTGGGTAGAGAAGCGCAAAGCCCCAGTGTTGCTGCGCCTGTGAAAGCGCTTCCAAGGAAGGGTGCTGGCTAGCAACAGCTTTCACTGCTGGCACTTTTCATCTTGAGAAATTTGAAGACATTTTGAATTTCTCACCTGAGCTCTCTTTAGACTGCACGAGAGGATGAGCAGAAGATTAGGTGGCTAGAGAAGCCGAGAGCCCCAGTGTTCTAAGGGCTACAAAAGCGCTTCCAAGGAAGGGGGCTGGCTAGCAAGAGCTTTCAGGGCTGGCACTTTTCATCTCTGAGCAATTGCTGGACGTTTGCAATTTCTCAGGTCGTGTCCACGAGACGGAAAGAGAATGACCGTGACGTTTGGTGGCTAGAGAAGCGCAAAGCCCCAGTGTTGCTGCGCCTGTGAAAGCCCTTCCAAGGAAGGCTGCTGGCTAGCAACAGCTTTCAGTGCTGGCACTTTTCATCTCTGAGCAATTGGTGGACGTTTGCAATTTCTCACCTGAGCTCTCTTTAGAGTGCGCGAGAGGATGAGCAGAAGATTAGGTGGCTAGAGAAGCCCAGAGCCCCAGTGTTCTTAGGCCTACAAAAGCGCTTCCAAGGAAGGGGGCTGGCTAGCAACAGCTTTCAGTGCTGGCACTTTTCATCTCTGAGCAATTGCTCGACGTTTGCAATTTCTCAGCTCGTGTCTACGAGACGGAGAGATAGTGACCGTGACGTTTGGTGGGTAGAGAAGCGCAAAGCCCCAGTGTTGCTGCGCCTGTGAAAGCGCTTCCAAGGAAGGGGGCTGGCTAGCAAGAGCTTTCACTGCTGGCACTTTTCATCTCTGAGCAATTGCTCGACGTTTGCAATTTCTCACCTGAGCTCTCTTTAGAGTGCGCGAGAGGATGAGCAGAAGATTAGGTGGCTAGAGAAGCCCAGAGCCCCAGTGTTCTTAGGCCTACAAAAGCGCTTCCAAGGAAGGGGGCTGGCTAGCAACAGCTTTCAGGGCTGGCACTTTTCATCTCTGAGCAATTGCTCAACGTTTGCAATTTCTCAGCTCGTGTCTACGAGACGGAAAGAGAATGACCGTGACGTTTGGTGGCTAGAGAAGCGCAAAGCCCCAGTGTTGCTGCGCCTGTGAAAGCGCTTCCAAGGAAGGGGGCTGGCTAGCAACAGCTTTCAGTGCTGGCACTTTTCATCTCTGAGCAATTGCTCGACCTCTGCAATTTCTCAGCTCGTGTCTAGGAGACGGAGAGATAGTGACCGTGACGTTTGGTGGGTAGAGAAGCGCAAAGCCCCAGTGTTGCTGCGCCTGTGAAAGCGCTTCCAAGGAAGGCTGCTGGCTAGCAACAGCTTTCAGTGCTGGCACTTTTCATCTCTGAGCAATTGCTCGACGTTTGCAATTTCTCACCTGAGCTCTCTTTAGAGTGTGCGAGAGGATGACCAGAAGATTAGGTGGCTAGAGAAGCCCAGAGCCCCAGTGTTCTAAGGGCTACAAAAGCGCTTCCAAGGAAGGGGGCTGGCTAGCAACAGCTTTCAGGGCTGGCACTTTTCATCTCTGAGCAATTGGTGGACATTTACAATTTCTCAGCTCGTGTCTACGAGACGGAGAGATAGTGACCGTGACGTTTGGTGGGTAGAGAAGCGCAAAGCCCCAGTGTTGCTGCGCCTGTGAAAGCGCTTCCAAGGAAGGGTGCTGGCTAGCAACAGCTTTCACTGCTGGCACTTTTCATCTTGAGAAATTTGAAGACATTTTGAATTTCTCACCTGAGCTCTCTTTAGACTGCACGAGAGGATGAGCAGAAGATTAGGTGGCTAGAGAAGCCGAGAGCCCCAGTGTTCTAAGGGCTACAAAAGCGCTTCCAAGGAAGGGGGCTGGCTAGCAAGAGCTTTCAGGGCTGGCACTTTTCATCTCTGAGCAATTGCTGGACGTTTGCAATTTCTCAGCTCGTGTCCACGAGACGGAAAGAGAATGACCGTGACGTTTGGTGGCTAGAGAAGCACAAAGCCCCAGTGTTGCTGCGCCTGTGAAAGCCCTTCCAAGGAAGGCTGCTGGCTAGCAACAGCTTTCAGTGCTGGCACTTTTCATCTCTGAGCAATTGGTGGACGTTTGCAATTTCTCACCTGAGCTCTCTTTAGAGTGCGCGAGAGGATGAGCAGAAGATTAGGTGGCTAGAGAAGCCCAGAGCCCCAGTGTTCTTAGGCCTACAAAAGCGCTTCCAAGGAAGGGGGCTGGCTAGCAACAGCTTTCAGTGCTGGCACTTTTCATCTCTGAGCAATTGCTCGACGTTTGCAATTTCTCAGCTCGTGTCTACGAGACGGAGAGATAGTGACCGTGACGTTTGGTGGGTAGAGAAGCGCAAAGCCCCAGTGTTGCTGCGCCTGTGAAAGCGCTTCCAAGGAAGGGGGCTGGCTAGCAAGAGCTTTCACTGCTGGCACTTTTCATCTCTGAGCAATTGCTCGACGTTTGCAATTTCTCACCTGAGCTCTCTTTAGAGTGCGCGAGAGGATGAGCAGAAGATTAGGTGGCTAGAGAAGCCCAGAGCCCCAGTGTTCTTAGGCCTACAAAAGCGCTTCCAAGGAAGGGGGCTGGCTAGCAACAGCTTTCAGGGCTGGCACTTTTCATCTCTGAGCAATTGCTCAACGTTTGCAATTTCTCAGCTCGTGTCTACGAGACGGAAAGAGAATGACCGTGACGTTTGGTGGCTAGAGAAGCGCAAAGCCCCAGTGTTGCTGCGCCTGTGAAAGCGCTTCCAAGGAAGGGGGCTGGCTAGCAACAGCTTTCAGTGCTGGCACTTTTCATCTCTGAGCAATTGCTCGACCTCTGCAATTTCTCAGCTCGTGTCTAGGAGACGGAGAGATAGTGACCGTGACGTTTGGTGGGTAGAGAAGCGCAAAGCCCCAGTGTTGCTGCGCCTGTGAAAGCGCTTCCAAGGAAGGCTGCTGGCTAGCAACAGCTTTCAGTGCTGGCACTTTTCATCTCTGAGCAATTGCTCGACGTTTGCAATTTCTCACCTGAGCTCTCTTTAGAGTGTGCGAGAGGATGACCAGAAGATTAGGTGGCTAGAGAAGCCCAGAGCCCCAGTGTTCTAAGGGCTACAAAAGCGCTTCCAAGGAAGGGGGCTGGCTAGCAACAGCTTTCAGGGCTGGCACTTTTCATCTCTGAGCAATTGCTCGACGTTTGCAATTTCTCAGCCCGTGTCTACGAGACGGAAAGAGAATGACCGTGACATTTGGTGGCTAGAGAAGCGCAAAGCCCCAGTGTTGCTGCGCCTGTGAAAGCGCTTCCAAGGAAGGGGGCTGGCTAGCAAGAGCTTTCAGTGCTGGCACTTTTCATCTCTGAGCAATTGCTCGACGTTTGCAATTTCTCAGCTCGTGTCTACGAGACGGAAAGAGAATGACCGTGACGTTTGGTGGGTAGAGAAGCGCAAAGCCCCAGTGTTGCTGCGCCTGTGAAAGCGCTTCCAAGGAAGGGTGCTGGCTAGCAACAGCTTTCAGGGCTGGCACTTTTCATCTCTGAGCAATTGCTCGACGTTTGCAATTTCTCAGCTCGTGTCTACGAGACGGAAAGAGAAGGACCGTGACGTTTTGTGGCTAGAGAAGCGCAAAGCCCCAGTGTTGCTGCGCCTGTGAAAGCGCTTCCAAGGAAGGGTGCTGGCTAGCAACAGCTTTCAGTGCTGGCACTTTTCATCTCTGAGCAATTGCTCGACGTTTGCAATTTCTCACCTGAGCTCTCTTCAGAGTGCGCGAGAGGATGAGCAGAAGATTAGGTGGCTAGAGAAGCCCAGAGCCCCAGTGTTCTAAGGCCTACAAAAGCGCTTCCAAGGAAGGGGGCTGGCTAGCAACAGCTTTCAGGGCTGGCACTTTTCATCTCTGAGCAATTGCTCCACGTTTGCAATTTCTCAGCTCGTGTCTACGAGACGGAAAGAGAATGACCGTGACGTTTGGTGGGTAGAGAAGCGCAAAGCCCCAGTGTTGCTGCACCTGTGAAAGCGCTTCCAAGGAAGGGGGCTGGCTAGCAAGAGCTTTCAGTGCTGGCACTTTTCATCTCTGAGCAATTGCTCGACGTTTGCAATTTCTCAGCTCGTGTCTACGAGACGGAAAGAGAATGACCGTGACGTTTGGTGGGTAGAGAAGCGCAAAGCCCCAGTGTTGCTGCGCCTGTGAAAGCGCTTCCAAGGAAGGGTGCTGGCTAGCAAGAGCTTTCAGTGCTGGCACTTTTCATCTCTGAGCAATTGCTCGACGTTTGCAATTTCTCACCTGAGCTCTCTTCAGAGTGCGCGAGAGGATGAGCAGAAGATGAGGTGGCTAGAGAAGCCCAGAGCCCCAGTGTTCTTAGGCCTACAAAAGCGCTTCCAAGGAAGGGGGCTGGCTAGCAACAGCTTTCAGTGCTGGCACTTTTCATCTCTGAGCAATTGCTCGACGTTTGCAATTTCTCAGCCCGTGTCTACGAGACGGAAAGAGAATGACTGTGACGTTTGGTGGCTAGAGAAGCGCAAAGCCCCAGTGTTGCTGCGCCTGTGAAAGCGCTTCCAAGGAAGGGTGCTGGCTAGCAACAGCTTTCAGTGCTGGCACTTTTCATCTCTGAGCAATTGCTCAACGTTTGCAATTTCTCAGCTCGTGTCTACGAGACGGAAAGAGAAGGACCGTGACGTTTGGTGGGTAGAGAAGCGCAAAGCCCCAGTGTTGCTGCGCCTGTGAAAGCGCTTCCAAGGAAGGGTGCTGGCTAGCAAGAGCTTTCAGTGCTGGCACTTTTCATCTCTGAGCAATTGCTCGACGTTTGCAATTTCTCACCTGAGCTCTCTTTAGAGTGCGCGAGAGGATGAGCAGAAGATTAGGTGGCTAGAGAAGCCCAGAGCCCCACTGTTCTAAGGCCTACAAAAGCGCTTCCAAGGAAGGGGGCTGGCTAGCAACAGCTTTCAGGGCTGGCACTTTTCATCTCTGAGCAATTGGTGGACATTTACAATTTCTCAGCTCGTGTCTACGAGACGGAGAGATAGTGACCGTGACGTTTGGTGGGTAGAGAAGCGCAAAGCCCCAGTGTTGCTGCGCCTGTGAAAGCGCTTCCAAGGAAGGGTGCTGGCTAGCAACAGCTTTCACTGCTGGCACTTTTCATCTTGAGAAATTTGAAGACATTTTGAATTTCTCACCTGAGCTCTCTTTAGACTGCACGAGAGGATGAGCAGAAGATTAGGTGGCTAGAGAAGCCGAGAGCCCCAGTGTTCTAAGGGCTACAAAAGCGCTTCCAAGGAAGGGGGCTGGCTAGCAAGAGCTTTCAGGGCTGGCACTTTTCATCTCTGAGCAATTGCTGGACGTTTGCAATTTCTCAGGTCGTGTCCACGAGACGGAAAGAGAATGACCGTGACGTTTGGTGGCTAGAGAAGCGCAAAGCCCCAGTGTTGCTGCGCCTGTGAAAGCCCTTCCAAGGAAGGCTGCTGGCTAGCAACAGCTTTCAGTGCTGGCACTTTTCATCTCTGAGCAATTGGTGGACGTTTGCAATTTCTCACCTGAGCTCTCTTTAGAGTGCGCGAGAGGATGAGCAGAAGATTAGGTGGCTAGAGAAGCCCAGAGCCCCAGTGTTCTTAGGCCTACAAAAGCGCTTCCAAGGAAGGGGGCTGGCTAGCAACAGCTTTCAGTGCTGGCACTTTTCATCTCTGAGCAATTGCTCGACGTTTGCAATTTCTCAGCTCGTGTCTACGAGACGGAGAGATAGTGACCGTGACGTTTGGTGGGTAGAGAAGCGCAAAGCCCCAGTGTTGCTGCGCCTGTGAAAGCGCTTCCAAGGAAGGGGGCTGGCTAGCAAGAGCTTTCACTGCTGGCACTTTTCATCTCTGAGCAATTGCTCGACGTTTGCAATTTCTCACCTGAGCTCTCTTTAGAGTGCGCGAGAGGATGAGCAGAAGATTAGGTGGCTAGAGAAGCCCAGAGCCCCAGTGTTCTTAGGCCTACAAAAGCGCTTCCAAGGAAGGGGGCTGGCTAGCAACAGCTTTCAGGGCTGGCACTTTTCATCTCTGAGCAATTGCTCAACGTTTGCAATTTCTCAGCTCGTGTCTACGAGACGGAAAGAGAATGACCGTGACGTTTGGTGGGTAGAGAAGCGCAAAGCCCCAGTGTTGCTGCGCCTGTGAAAGCGCTTCCAAGGAAGGGGGCTGGCTAGCAACAGCTTTCAGTGCTGGCACTTTTCATCTCTGAGCAATTGCTCGACCTCTGCAATTTCTCAGCTCGTGTCTAGGAGACGGAGAGATAGTGACCGTGACGTTTGGTGGGTAGAGAAGCGCAAAGCCCCAGTGTTGCTGCGCCTGTGAAAGCGCTTCCAAGGAAGGCTGCTGGCTAGCAACAGCTTTCAGTGCTGGCACTTTTCATCTCTGAGCAATTGCTCGACGTTTGCAATTTCTCACCTGAGCTCTCTTTAGAGTGTGCGAGAGGATGACCAGAAGATTAGGTGGCTAGAGAAGCCCAGAGCCCCAGTGTTCTAAGGGCTACAAAAGCGCTTCCAAGGAAGGGGGCTGGCTAGCAACAGCTTTCAGGGCTGGCACTTTTCATCTCTGAGCAATTGGTGGACATTTACAATTTCTCAGCTCGTGTCTACGAGACGGAGAGATAGTGACCGTGACGTTTGGTGGGTAGAGAAGCGCAAAGCCCCAGTGTTGCTGCGCCTGTGAAAGCGCTTCCAAGGAAGGGTGCTGGCTAGCAACAGCTTTCACTGCTGGCACTTTTCATCTTGAGAAATTTGAAGACATTTTGAATTTCTCACCTGAGCTCTCTTTAGACTGCACGAGAGGATGAGCAGAAGATTAGGTGGCTAGAGAAGCCGAGAGCCCCAGTGTTCTAAGGGCTACAAAAGCGCTTCCAAGGAAGGGGGCTGGCTAGCAAGAGCTTTCAGGGCTGGCACTTTTCATCTCTGAGCAATTGCTGGACGTTTGCAATTTCTCAGCTCGTGTCCACGAGACGGAAAGAGAATGACCGTGACGTTTGGTGGCTAGAGAAGCACAAAGCCCCAGTGTTGCTGCGCCTGTGAAAGCCCTTCCAAGGAAGGCTGCTGGCTAGCAACAGCTTTCAGTGCTGGCACTTTTCATCTCTGAGCAATTGGTGGACGTTTGCAATTTCTCACCTGAGCTCTCTTTAGAGTGCGCGAGAGGATGAGCAGAAGATTAGGTGGCTAGAGAAGCCCAGAGCCCCAGTGTTCTTAGGCCTACAAAAGCGCTTCCAAGGAAGGGGGCTGGCTAGCAACAGCTTTCAGTGCTGGCACTTTTCATCTCTGAGCAATTGCTCGACGTTTGCAATTTCTCAGCTCGTGTCTACGAGACGGAGAGATAGTGACCGTGACGTTTGGTGGGTAGAGAAGCGCAAAGCCCCAGTGTTGCTGCGCCTGTGAAAGCGCTTCCAAGGAAGGGGGCTGGCTAGCAAGAGCTTTCACTGCTGGCACTTTTCATCTCTGAGCAATTGCTCGACGTTTGCAATTTCTCACCTGAGCTCTCTTTAGAGTGCGCGAGAGGATGAGCAGAAGATTAGGTGGCTAGAGAAGCCCAGAGCCCCAGTGTTCTTAGGCCTACAAAAGCGCTTCCAAGGAAGGGGGCTGGCTAGCAACAGCTTTCAGGGCTGGCACTTTTCATCTCTGAGCAATTGCTCAACGTTTGCAATTTCTCAGCTCGTGTCTACGAGACGGAAAGAGAATGACCGTGACGTTTGGTGGCTAGAGAAGCGCAAAGCCCCAGTGTTGCTGCGCCTGTGAAAGCGCTTCCAAGGAAGGGGGCTGGCTAGCAACAGCTTTCAGTGCTGGCACTTTTCATCTCTGAGCAATTGCTCGACCTCTGCAATTTCTCAGCTCGTGTCTAGGAGACGGAGAGATAGTGACCGTGACGTTTGGTGGGTAGAGAAGCGCAAAGCCCCAGTGTTGCTGCGCCTGTGAAAGCGCTTCCAAGGAAGGGTGCTGTCTAGCAACAGCTTTCAGTGCTGGCACTTTTCATCTCTGAGCAATTGCTCGACGTTTGCAATTTCTCACCTGAGCTCTCTTTAGAGTGTGCGAGAGGATGACCAGAAGATTAGGTGGCTAGAGAAGCCCAGAGCCCCAGTGTTCTAAGGGCTACAAAAGCGCTTCCAAGGAAGGGGGCTGGCTAGCAACAGCTTTCAGGGCTGGCACTTTTCATCTCTGAGCAATTGCTCGACGTTTGCAATTTCTCAGCCCGTGTCTACGAGACGGAAAGAGAATGACCGTGACATTTGGTGGCTAGAGAAGCGCAAAGCCCCAGTGTTGCTGCGCCTGTGAAAGCGCTTCCAAGGAAGGGGGCTGGCTAGCAAGAGCTTTCAGTGCTGGCACTTTTCATCTCTGAGCAATTGCTCGACGTTTGCAATTTCTCAGCTTGTGTCTACGAGACAGAAAGAGAATGACCGTGACGTTTGGTGGGTAGAGAAGCGCAAAGCCCCAGTGTTGCTGCGCCTGTGAAAGCGCTTCCAAGGAAGGGTGCTGGCTAGCAACAGCTTTCAGTGCTGGCACTTTTCATCTCTGAGCAATTGCTCGACGTTTGCAATTTCTCACCTGAGCTCTCTTTAGAGTGTGCGAGAGGATGAGCAGAAGATTAGGTGGCTAGAGAAGCCCAGAGCCCCAGTGTTCTTAGGCCTACAAAAGCGCTTCCAAGGAAGGGTGCTGGCTAGCAACTGCTTTCAGTGCTGGCACTTTTCATCTCTGAGCAATTGCTCGACGTTTGCAATTTCTCACCTGAGCTCTCTTTAGAGTGCGCGAGAGGATGAGCAGAAGATTAGGTGGCTAGAGAAGCCGAGAGCCCCAGTGTTCTAAGGGCTACAAAAGCGCTTCCAAGGAAGGGTGCTGGCGAGCAACAGCTTTCAGGGCTGGCACTTTTCATCTCTGAGCAATTGCTCGACGTTTGCAATTTCTCAGCTCGTGTCTACGAGACGGAAAGAGAAGGACCGTGACGTTTGGTGGCTAGAGAAGCGCAAAGCCCCAGTGTTGCTGCGCCTGTGAAAGCGCTTCCAAGGAAGGCTGCTGGCTAGCAAGAGCTTTCAGTGCTGGCACTTTTCATCTCTGAGCAATTGCTCGACATTTGCAATTTCTCACCTGAGCTCTCTTTAGAGTGCGCGAGAGGATGAGCACAAGATTAGGTGGCTAGAGAAGCCCAGAGCCCCAGTGTTCTTAGGCCTACAAAAGCGCTTCCAAGGAAGGGGGCTGGCTAGCAACAGCTTTCAGTGCTGGCACTTTTCATCTCTGAGCAATTGCTCGACGTTTGCAATTTCTCAGCTCGTGTCTACGAGACGCAAAGAGAATGACCGTGACGTTTGGTGGGTAGAGAAGCGCAAAGCCCCAGTGTTGCTGCGCCTGTGAAAGCGCTTCCAAGGAAGGGTGCTGGCTAGCAACAGCTTTCAGTGCTGGCACTTTTCATCTCTGAGCAATTGCTCGACGTTTGCAATTTCTCAGCTCGTGTCTACGAGACGGAAAGAGAATGACCGTGACATTTGGTGGCTAGAGAAGCGCAAAGCCCCAGTGTTGCTGCGCCTGTGAAAGCGCTTCCAAGGAAGGGTGCTGGCTAGCAACAGCTTTCAGTGCTGGCACTTTTCATCTCTGAGCAATTGCTCGACGTTTGCAATTTCTCAGCTCGTGTCTACGAGACAGAAAGAGAATGACCGTGACGTTTGCTGGGCAGAGAAGCGCAAAGCCCCAGTGTTGCTGCGCCTGTGAAAGCGCTTCCAAGGAAGGGTGCTGGCTAGCAAGAGCTTTCAGTGCTGGCACTTTTCATCTCTGAGCAATTGCTCGACGTTTGCAATTTCTCACCTGAGCTCTCTTTAGAGTGCGCGAGAGGATGAGCAGAAGATTAGGTGGCTAGAGAAGCCCAGAGCCCCACTGTTCTAAGGCCTACAAAAGCGCTTCCAAGGAAGGGGGCTGGCTAGCAACAGCTTTCAGGGCTGGCACTTTTCATCTCTGAGCAATTGCTCAACGTTTGCAATTTCTCAGCTCGTGTCTACGAGACGGAAAGAGAATGACCGTGACGTTTGGTGGGTAGAGAAGCGCAAAGCCCCAGTGTTGCTGCGCCTGTGAAAGCGCTTCCAAGGAAGGGTGCTGGCTAGCAAGAGCTTTCAGTGCTGGCACTTTTCATCTCTGAGCAATTGCTCGACGTTTGCAATTTCTCACCTGAGCTCTCTTTAGAGTGCGCGAGAGGATGAGCAGAAGATTAGGTGGCTAGAGAAGCCCAGAGCCCCAGTGTTCTAAGGGCTACAAAAGCGCTTCCAAGGAAGGGTGCTGGCTAGCAACAGCTTTCAGTGCTGGCACTTTTCATCTCTGAGCAATTGCTCCACGTTTGCAATTTCTCAGCTCGTGTCTACGAGACGGAAAGAGAATGACCGTGACGTTTGGTGGCTAGAGAAGCGCAAAGCCCCAGTGTTGCTGCGCCTGTGAAAGCGCTTCCAAGGAAGGGGGCTGGCTAGCAAGAGCTTTCAGTGCTGGCACTTTTCATCTCTGAGCAATTGCTCGACGTTTGCAATTTCTCAGCTCGTGTCTACGAGACGGAAAGAGAATGACCGTGACGTTTGGTGGGTAGAGAAGCGCAAAGCCCCAGTGTTGCTGCGCCTGTGAAAGCGCTTCCAAGGAAGGCTGCTGGCTAGCAACAGCTTTCAGGGCTGGCACTTTTCATCTCTGAGCAATTGCTCGACGTTTGCAATTTCTCAGCTCGTGTCTACGAGACGGAAAGAGAATGACCGTGACGTTTGGTGGCTAGAGAAGCGCAAAGCCCCAGTGTTGCTGCGCCTCTGAAAGCGCTTCCAAGGAAGGGTGCTGGCTAGCAACAGCTTTCAGTGCTGGCACTTTTCATCTCTGAGCAATTGCTCGACGTTTGCAATTTCTCACCTGAGCTCTCTTCAGAGTGCGCGAGAGGATGAGCAGAAGATGAGGTGGCTAGAGAAGCCCAGAGCCCCAGTGTTCTTAGGCCTACAAAAGCGCTTCCAAGGAAGGGGGCTGGCTAGCAACAGCTTTCAGGGCTGGCACTTTTCATCTCTGAGCAATTGCTCGACGTTTGCAATTTCTCAGGTCGTGTCTACGAGACGGAAAGAGAATGACTGTGACGTTTGGTGGCTAGAGAAGCGCAAAGCCCCAGTGTTGCTGCGCCTGTGAAAGCGCTTCCAAGGAAGGGGGCTGGCTAGCAACAGCTTTCAGTGCTGGCACTTTTCATCTCTGAGCAATTGCTCAACGTTTGCAATTTCTCAGCTCGTGTCTACGAGACGGAAAGAGAATGACCGTGACGTTTGGTGGGTAGAGAAGCGCAAAGCCCCAGTGTTGCTGCGCCTGTGAAAGCGCTTCCAAGGAAGGGTGCTGGCTAGCAACAGCTTTCAGGGCTGGCACTTTTCATCTCTGAGCAATTGCTCGACGTTTGCAATTTCTCAGCTCGTGTCTACGAGACGGAAAGAGAATGACCGTGACGTTTGGTGGGTAGAGAAGCGCAAAGCCCCAGTGTTGCTGTGCCTGTGAAAGCGCTTCCAAGGAAGGGTGCTGGCTAGCAACAGCTTTCAGTGCTGGCACTTTTCATCTCTGAGCAATTGCTCGACGTTTGCAATTTCTCACCTGAGCTCTCTTCAGAGTGCGCGAGAGGATGAGCAGAAGATTAGGTGGCTAGAGAAGCCCAGAGCCCCAGTGTTCTAAGGGCTACAAAAGCGCTTCCAAGGAAGGGGGCTGGCTAGCAACAGCTTTCAGTGCTGGCACTTTTCATCTCTGAGCAATTGCTCCACGTTTGCAATTTCTCAGCTCGTGTCTACGAGACGGAAAGAGAATGACCGTGACGTTTGGTGGGTAGAGAAGCGCAAAGCCCCAGTGTTGCTGCACCTGTGAAAGCGCTTCCAAGGAAGGGGGCTGGCTAGCAAGAGCTTTCAGTGCTGGCACTTTTCATCTCTGAGCAATTGCTCGACGTTTGCAATTTCTCAGCTCGTGTCTACGAGACGGAAAGAGAATGACCGTGACGTTTGGTGGGTAGAGAAGCGCAAAGCCCCAGTGTTGCTGCGCCTGTGAAAGCGCTTCCAAGGAAGGGTGGTGGCTAGCAACAGCTTTCAGTGCTGGCACTTTTCATCTCTGAGCAATTGCTCGACGTTTGCAATTTCTCAGCTCGTGTCTACGAGACGGAAAGAGAATGACCGTGACGTTTGGTGGCTAGAGAAGTGCAAAGCCCCAGTGTTGCTGCGCCTCTGAAAGCGCTTCCAAGGAAGGGTGCTGGCTAGCAACAGCTTTCAGTGCTGGCACTTTTCATCTCTGAGCAATTGCTCGACGTTTGCAATTTCTCACCTGAGCTCTCTTCAGAGTGCGCGAGAGGATGAGCAGAAGATGAGGTGGCTAGAGAAGCCCAGAGCCCCAGTGTTCTTAGGCCTACAAAAGCGCTTCCAAGGAAGGGGGCTGGCTAGCAAGAGCTTTCAGGGCTGGCACTTTTCATCTCTGAGCAATTGCTCGACGTTTGCAATTTCTCAGCTCGTGTCTACGAGACGGAAAGAGAATGACTGTGACGTTTGGTGGCTAGAGAAGCGCAAAGCCCCAGTGTTGCTGCGCCTGTGAAAGCGCTTCCAAGGAAGGGTGCTGGCTAGCAACAGCTTTCAGTGCTGGCACTTTTCATCTCTGAGCAATTGCTCAACGTTTGCAATTTCTCAGCTCGTGTCTACGAGACGGAAAGAGAATGACCGTGACGTTTGGTGGCTAGAGAAGCGCAAAGCCCCAGTGTTGCTGCGCCTCTGAAAGCGCTTCCAAGGAAGGGTGCTGGCTAGCAAGAGCTTTCAGTGCTGGCACTTTTCATCTCTGAGCAATTGCTCGACGTTTGCAATTTCTCACCTGAGCTCTCTTTAGAGTACGCGAGAGGATGAGCAGAAGATTAGGTGGCTAGAGATGCCCAGAGCCCCAGTGTTCTAAGGCCTACAAAAGCGCTTCCAAGGAAGGGGGCTGGCTAGCAACAGCTTTCAGGGCTGGCACTTTTCATCTCTGAGCAATTGGTGGACATTTACAATTTCTCAGCTCGTGTCTACGAGACGGAGAGATAGTGACCGTGACGTTTGGTGGGTAGAGAAGCGCAAAGCCCCAGTGTTGCTGCGCCTGTGAAAGCGCTTCCAAGGAAGGGTGCTGGCTAGCAACAGCTTTCACTGCTGGCACTTTTCATCTTGAGAAATTTGAAGACATTTTGAATTTCTCACCTGAGCTCTCTTTAGACTGCACGAGAGGATGAGCAGAAGATTAGGTGGCTAGAGATGCCCAGAGCCCCAGTGTTCTAACGGCTACAAAAGCGCTTCCAAGGAAGGGGGCTGGCTAGCAACAGCTTTCAGGGCTGGCACTTTTCATCTCTGAGCAATTGCTCGACGTTTGCAATTTCTCAGGTCGTGTCCACGAGACGGAAAGAGAATGACCGTGACGTTTGGTGGGTAGAGAAGCGCAAAGCCCCAGTGTTGCTGCGCCTGTGAAAGCCCTTCCAAGGAAGGCTGCTGGCTAGCAACAGCTTTCAGTGCTGGCACTTTTCATCTCTGAGCAATTGGTGGACGTTTGCAATTTCTCACCTGAGCTCTCTTTAGAGTGCGCGAGAGGATGAGCAGAAGATTAGGTGGCTAGAGAAGCCCAGAGCCCCACTGTTCTAAGGCCTACAAAAGCGCTTCCAAGGAAGGGGGCTGGCTAGCAACAGCTTTCAGTGCTGGCACTTTTCATCTCTGAGCAATTGCTCGACGTTTGCAATTTCTCAGCTCGTGTCTACGAGACGGAGAGATAGTGACCGTGACGTTTGGTGGCTAGAGAAGCGCAAAGCCCCAGTGTTGCTGCGCCTGTGAAAGCGCTTCCAAGGAAGGGTGCTGGCTAGCAACAGCTTTCAGTGCTGGCACTTTTCATCTCTGAGCAATTGCTCGACGTTTGCAATTTCTCACCTGAGCTCTCTTTAGAGTGCGCGAGAGGATGAGCAGAAGATTAGGTGGCTAGAGAAGCCCAGAGCCCCAGTGTTCTTAGGCCTACAAAAGCGCTTCCAAGGAAGGGTGCTGGCTAGCAACAGCTTTCAGGGCTGGCACTTTTCATCTCTGAGCAATTGCTCAACGTTTGCAATTTCTCAGCTCGTGTCTACGAGACGGAAAGAGAATGACCGTGACGTTTTGTGGCTAGAGAAGCGCAAAGCCCCAGTGTTGCTGCGCCTGTGAAAGCGCTTCCAAGGAAGGGGGCTGGCTAGCAAGAGCTTTCAGTGCTGGCACTTTTCATCTCTGAGCAATTGCTCGACGTTTGCAATTTCTCAGCTTGTGTCTACGAGACAGAAAGAGAATGACCGTGACGTTTGGTGGGTAGAGAAGCGCAAAGCCCCAGTGTTGCTGCGCCTGTGAAAGCGCTTCCAAGGAAGGGTGCTGGCTAGCAACAGCTTTCAGTGCTGGCACTTTTCATCTCTGAGCAATTGCTCGACGTTTGCAATTTCTCACCTGAGCTCTCTTTAGAGTGTGCGAGAGGATGAGCAGAAGATTAGGTGGCTAGAGAAGCCCAGAGCCCCAGTGTTCTTAGGCCTACAAAAGCGCTTCCAAGGAAGGGTGCTGGCTAGCAACTGCTTTCAGTGCTGGCACTTTTCATCTCTGAGCAATTGCTCGACGTTTGCAATTTCTCACCTGAGCTCTCTTTAGAGTGCGCGAGAGGATGAGCAGAAGATTAGGTGGCTAGAGAAGCCCAGAGCCCCAGTGTTCTTAGGCCTACAAAAGCGCTTCCAAGGAAGGGGGCTGGCTAGCAACAGCTTTCAGTGCTGGCACTTTTCATCTCTGAGCAATTGCTCGACGTTTGCAATTTCTCAGCTCGTGTCTACGAGACGGAAAGAGAAGGACCGTGACGTTTGGTGGCTAGAGAAGCGCAAAGCCCCAGTGTTGCTGCGCCTGTGAAAGCGCTTCCAAGGAAGGGTGCTGGCTAGCAACAGCTTTCAGTGCTGGCACTTTTCATCTCTGAGCAATTGCTCGACCTTTGCAATTTCTCACCTGAGCTCTCTTTAGAGTGCGCGAGAGGATGAGCAGAAGATTAGGTGGCTAGAGAAGCCCAGAGCCCCAGTGTTCTTAGGCCTACAAAAGCGCTTCCAAGGAAGGGGGCTGGCTAGCAACAGCTTTCAGGGCTGGCACTTTTCATCTCTGAGCAATTGCTCGACGTTTGCAATTTCTCAGCTCGTGTCTACGAGACGCAAAGAGAATGACCGTGACGTTTGGTGGGTAGAGAAGCGCAAAGCCCCAGTGTTGCTGCGCCTGTGAAAGCGCTTCCAAGGAAGGGTGCTGGCTAGCAACAGCTTTCAGTGCTGGCACTTTTCATCTCTGAGCAATTGCTCGACGTTTGCAATTTCTCAGCTCGTGTCTACGAGACGGAAAGAGAATGACCGTGACGTTTGGTGGGTAGAGAAGCGCAAAGCCCCAGGGTTGCTGCGCCTGTGAAAGCGCTTCCAAGGAAGGGTGCTGGCTAGCAACAGCTTTCAGTGCTGGCACTTTTCATCTCTGAGCAATTGCTCGACGTTTGCAATTTCTCAGCTCGTGTCTACGAGACAGAAAGAGAATGACCGTGACGTTTGCTGGGCAGAGAAGCGCAAAGCCCCAGTGTTGCTGCGCCTGTGAAAGCGCTTCCAAGGAAGGGTGCTGGCTAGCAAGAGCTTTCAGTGCTGGCACTTTTCATCTCTGAGCAATTGCTCGACGTTTGCAATTTCTCACCTGAGCTCTCTTTAGAGTGCGCGAGAGGATGAGCAGAAGATTAGGTGGCTAGAGAAGCCCAGAGCCCCACTGTTCTAAGGCCTACAAAAGCGCTTCCAAGGAAGGGGGCTGGCTAGCAACAGCTTTCAGGGCTGGCACTTTTCATCTCTGAGCAATTGCTCAACGTTTGCAATTTCTCAGCTCGTGTCTACGAGACGGAAAGAGAATGACCGTGACGTTTGGTGCGTATAGAAGCGCAAAGCCCCAGTGTTGCTGCGCCTGTGAAAGCGCTTCCAAGGAAGGGTGCTGGCTAGCAAGAGCTTTCAGTGCTGGCACTTTTCATCTCTGAGCAATTGCTCGACGTTTGCAATTTCTCAGCTCGTGTCTACGAGACGGAAAGAGAATGACCGTGACGTTTGGTGGGTAGAGAAGCGCAAAGCCCCAGTGTTGCTGCGCCTGTGAAAGCGCTTCCAAGGAAGGGTGCTGGCTAGCAACAGCTTTCAGGGCTGGCACTTTTCATCTCTGAGCAATTGCTCGACGTTTGCAATTTCTCAGCTCGTGTCTACGAGACGGAAAGAGAATGACCGTGACGTTTGGTGGGTAGAGAAGCGCAAAGCCCCAGTGTTGCTGCGCCTGTGAAAGCGCTT
Source organism: Sarcoramphus papa (assembly GCA_037962945.1). Taxonomy (NCBI): domain Eukaryota; kingdom Metazoa; phylum Chordata; class Aves; order Accipitriformes; family Cathartidae; genus Sarcoramphus; species Sarcoramphus papa. The sequence continues at coordinate 380,926 of JBBMRM010000079.1, read as the reverse complement.
CCAAGGAAGGCTGCTGGCTAGCAACAGCTTTCAGTGCTGGCACTTTTCATCTCTGAGCAATTGCTCGACGTTTGCAATTTCTCACCTGAGCTCTCTTCAGAGTGCGCGAGAGGATGAGCAGAAGATTAGGTGGCTAGAGAAGCCCAGAGCCCCAGTGTTCTAAGGGCTACAAAAGCGCTTCCAAGGAAGGGGGCTGGCTAGCAACAGCTTTCAGTGCTGGCACTTTTCATCTCTGAGCAATTGCTCCACGTTTGCAATTTCTCAGCTCGTGTCTACGAGACGGAAAGAGAAGGACCGTGACGTTTGGTGGGTAGAGAAGCGCAAAGCCCCAGTGTTGCTGCACCTGTGAAAGCGCTTCCAAGGAAGGGGGCTGGCTAGCAAGAGCTTTCAGTGCTGGCACTTTTCATCTCTGAGCAATTGCTCGACGTTTGCAATTTCTCAGCTCGTGTCTACGAGACGGAAAGAGAATGACCGTGACGTTTGGTGGGTAGAGAAGCGCAAAGCCCCAGGGTTGCTGCGCCTGTGAAAGCGCTTCCAAGGAAGGCTGCTGGCTAGCAACAGCTTTCAGGGCTGGCACTTTTCATCTCTGAGCAATTGCTCGACGTTTGCAATTTCTCAGCTCGTGTCTACGAGACGGAAAGAGAATGACCGTGACGTTTGGTGGGTAGAGAAGCGCAAAGCCCCAGTGTTGCTGCGCCTCTGAAAGCGCTTCCAAGGAAGGGTGCTGGCTAGCAACAGCTTTCAGTGCTGGCACTTTTCATCTCTGAGCAATTGCTCGACGTTTGCAATTTCTCACCTGAGCTCTCTTCAGAGTGCGCGAGAGGATGAGCAGAAGATGAGGTGGCTAGAGAAGCCCAGAGCCCCAGTGTTCTTAGGCCTACAAAAGCGCTTCCAAGGAAGGGGGCTGGCTAGCAACAGCTTTCAGGGCTGGCACTTTTCATCTCTGAGCAATTGCTCGACGTTTGCAATTTCTCAGCCCGTGTCTACGAGACGGAAAGAGAATGACTGTGACGTTTGGTGGCTAGAGAAGCGCAAAGCCCCAGTGTTGCTGCGCCTGTGAAAGCGCTTCCAAGGAAGGGTGCTGGCTAGCAACAGCTTTCACTGCTGGCACTTTTCATCTTGAGAAATTTGAAGACATTTTGAATTTCTCACCTGAGCTCTCTTTAGACTGCACGAGAGGATGAGCAGAAGATTAGGTGGCTAGAGATGCCCAGAGCCCCAGTGTTCTAACGGCTACAAAAGCGCTTCCAAGGAAGGGGGCTGGCTAGCAACAGCTTTCAGGGCTGGCACTTTTCATCTCTGAGCAATTGCTCGACGTTTGCAATTTCTCAGGTCGTGTCCACGAGACGGAAAGAGAATGACCGTGACGTTTGGTGGGTAGAGAAGCGCAAAGCCCCAGTGTTGCTGCGCCTGTGAAAGCCCTTCCAAGGAAGGCTGCTGGCTAGCAACAGCTTTCAGTGCTGGCACTTTTCATCTCTGAGCAATTGGTGGACGTTTGCAATTTCTCACCTGAGCTCTCTTTAGAGTGCGCGAGAGGATGAGCAGAAGATTAGGTGGCTAGAGAAGCCCAGAGCCCCACTGTTCTAAGGCCTACAAAAGCGCTTCCAAGGAAGGGGGCTGGCTAGCAACAGCTTTCAGTGCTGGCACTTTTCATCTCTGAGCAATTGCTCGACGTTTGCAATTTCTCAGCTCGTGTCTACGAGACGGAGAGATAGTGACCGTGACGTTTGGTGGCTAGAGAAGCGCAAAGCCCCAGTGTTGCTGCGCCTGTGAAAGCGCTTCCAAGGAAGGCTGCTGGCTAGCAACAGCTTTCACTGCTGGCACTTTTCATCTCTGAGCAATTGCTCGACGTTTGCAATTTCTCACCTGAGCTCTCTTTAGAGTGCGCGAGAGGATGAGCAGAAGATTAGGTGGCTAGAGAAGCCCAGAGCCCCAGTGTTCTTAGGCCTACAAAAGCGCTTCCAAGGAAGGGTGCTGGCTAGCAACAGCTTTCAGGGCTGGCACTTTTCATCTCTGAGCAATTGCTCAACGTTTGCAATTTCTCAGCTCGTGTCTACGAGACGGAAAGAGAATGACCGTGACGTTTTGTGGCTAGAGAAGCGCAAAGCCCCAGTGTTGCTGCGCCTGTGAAAGCGCTTCCAAGGAAGGGGGCTGGCTAGCAAGAGCTTTCAGTGCTGGCACTTTTCATCTCTGAGCAATTGCTCGACGTTTGCAATTTCTCAGCTTGTGTCTACGAGACAGAAAGAGAATGACCGTGACGTTTGGTGGGTAGAGAAGCGCAAAGCCCCAGTGTTGCTGCGCCTGTGAAAGCGCTTCCAAGGAAGGGTGCTGGCTAGCAACAGCTTTCAGTGCTGGCACTTTTCATCTCTGAGCAATTGCTCGACGTTTGCAATTTCTCACCTGAGCTCTCTTTAGAGTGTGCGAGAGGATGAGCAGAAGATTAGGTGGCTAGAGAAGCCCAGAGCCCCAGTGTTCTTAGGCCTACAAAAGCGCTTCCAAGGAAGGGTGCTGGCTAGCAACTGCTTTCAGTGCTGGCACTTTTCATCTCTGAGCAATTGCTCGACGTTTGCAATTTCTCACCTGAGCTCTCTTTAGAGTGCGCGAGAGGATGAGCAGAAGATTAGGTGGCTAGAGAAGCCCAGAGCCCCAGTGTTCTTAGGCCTACAAAAGCGCTTCCAAGGAAGGGGGCTGGCTAGCAACAGCTTTCAGTGCTGGCACTTTTCATCTCTGAGCAATTGCTCGACGTTTGCAATTTCTCAGCTCGTGTCTACGAGACGGAAAGAGAAGGACCGTGACGTTTGGTGGCTAGAGAAGCGCAAAGCCCCAGTGTTGCTGCGCCTGTGAAAGCGCTTCCAAGGAAGGGTGCTGGCTAGCAACAGCTTTCAGTGCTGGCACTTTTCATCTCTGAGCAATTGCTCGACCTTTGCAATTTCTCACCTGAGCTCTCTTTAGAGTGCGCGAGAGGATGAGCAGAAGATTAGGTGGCTAGAGAAGCCCAGAGCCCCAGTGTTCTTAGGCCTACAAAAGCGCTTCCAAGGAAGGGGGCTGGCTAGCAACAGCTTTCAGGGCTGGCACTTTTCATCTCTGAGCAATTGCTCGACGTTTGCAATTTCTCAGCTCGTGTCTACGAGACGCAAAGAGAATGACCGTGACGTTTGGTGGGTAGAGAAGCGCAAAGCCCCAGTGTTGCTGCGCCTGTGAAAGCGCTTCCAAGGAAGGGGGCTGGCTAGCAACAGCTTTCAGTGCTGGCACTTTTCATCTCTGAGCAATTGCTCGACGTTTGCAATTTCTCAGCTCGTGTCTACGAGACGGAAAGAGAATGACCGTGACATTTGGTGGCTAGAGAAGCGCAAAGCCCCAGTGTTGCTGCGCCTGTGAAAGCGCTTCCAAGGAAGGGTGCTGGCTAGCAACAGCTTTCAGTGCTGGCACTTTTCATCTCTGAGCAATTGCTCGACGTTTGCAATTTCTCAGCTCGTGTCTACGAGACAGAAAGAGAATGACCGTGACGTTTGCTGGGCAGAGAAGCGCAAAGCCCCAGTGTTGCTGCGCCTGTGAAAGCGCTTCCAAGGAAGGGTGCTGGCTAGCAAGAGCTTTCAGTGCTGGCACTTTTCATCTCTGAGCAATTGCTCGACGTTTGCAATTTCTCACCTGAGCTCTCTTTAGAGTGCGCGAGAGGATGAGCAGAAGATTAGGTGGCTAGAGAAGCCCAGAGCCCCAGTGTTCTAACGGCTACAAAAGCGCTTCCAAGGAAGGGTGCTGGCTAGCAACAGCTTTCAGGGCTGGCACTTTTCATCTCTGAGCAATTGCTCAACGTTTGCAATTTCTCAGCTCGTGTCTACGAGACGGAAAGAGAATGACCGTGACGTTTGGTGCGTATAGAAGCGCAAAGCCCCAGTGTTGCTGCGCCTGTGAAAGCGCTTCCAAGGAAGGGTGCTGGCTAGCAAGAGCTTTCAGTGCTGGCACTTTTCATCTCTGAGCAATTGCTCGACGTTTGCAATTTCTCAGCTCGTGTCTACGAGACGGAAAGAGAATGACCGTGACGTTTGGTGGGTAGAGAAGCGCAAAGCCCCAGTGTTGCTGCGCCTGTGAAAGCGCTTCCAAGGAAGGGTGCTGGCTAGCAACAGCTTTCAGGGCTGGCACTTTTCATCTCTGAGCAATTGCTCGACGTTTGCAATTTCTCAGCTCGTGTCTACGAGACGGAAAGAGAATGACCGTGACGTTTGGTGGGTAGAGAAGCGCAAAGCCCCAGTGTTGCTGCGCCTGTGAAAGCGCTTCCAAGGAAGGCTGCTGGCTAGCAACAGCTTTCAGTGCTGGCACTTTTCATCTCTGAGCAATTGCTCGACGTTTGCAATTTCTCACCTGAGCTCTCTTCAGAGTGCGCGAGAGGATGAGCAGAAGATTAGGTGGCTAGAGAAGCCCAGAGCCCCAGTGTTCTAAGGGCTACAAAAGCGCTTCCAAGGAAGGGGGCTGGCTAGCAACAGCTTTCAGTGCTGGCACTTTTCATCTCTGAGCAATTGCTCCACGTTTGCAATTTCTCAGCTCGTGTCTACGAGACGGAAAGAGAAGGACCGTGACGTTTGGTGGGTAGAGAAGCGCAAAGCCCCAGTGTTGCTGCACCTGTGAAAGCGCTTCCAAGGAAGGGGGCTGGCTAGCAAGAGCTTTCAGTGCTGGCACTTTTCATCTCTGAGCAATTGCTCGACGTTTGCAATTTCTCAGCTCGTGTCTACGAGACGGAAAGAGAATGACCGTGACGTTTGGTGGGTAGAGAAGCGCAAAGCCCCAGGGTTGCTGCGCCTGTGAAAGCGCTTCCAAGGAAGGCTGCTGGCTAGCAACAGCTTTCAGGGCTGGCACTTTTCATCTCTGAGCAATTGCTCGACGTTTGCAATTTCTCAGCTCGTGTCTACGAGACGGAAAGAGAATGACCGTGACGTTTGGTGGGTAGAGAAGCGCAAAGCCCCAGTGTTGCTGCGCCTCTGAAAGCGCTTCCAAGGAAGGGTGCTGGCTAGCAACAGCTTTCAGTGCTGGCACTTTTCATCTCTGAGCAATTGCTCGACGTTTGCAATTTCTCACCTGAGCTCTCTTCAGAGTGCGCGAGAGGATGAGCAGAAGATGAGGTGGCTAGAGAAGCCCAGAGCCCCAGTGTTCTTAGGCCTACAAAAGCGCTTCCAAGGAAGGGGGCTGGCTAGCAACAGCTTTCAGGGCTGGCACTTTTCATCTCTGAGCAATTGCTCGACGTTTGCAATTTCTCAGCCCGTGTCTACGAGACGGAAAGAGAATGACTGTGACGTTTGGTGGCTAGAGAAGCGCAAAGCCCCAGTGTTGCTGCGCCTGTGAAAGCGCTTCCAAGGAAGGGTGCTGGCTAGCAACAGCTTTCAGTGCTGGCACTTTTCATCTCTGAGCAATTGCTCAACGTTTGCAATTTCTCAGCTCGTGTCTACGAGACGGAAAGAGAATGACCGTGACTTTTGGTGGCTAGAGAAGCGCAAAGCCCCAGTGTTGCTGCGCCTCTGAAAGCGCTTCCAAGGAAGGGTGCTGGCTAGCAAGAGCTTTCAGTGCTGGCACTTTTCATCTCTGAGCAATTGCTCGACGTTTGCAATTTCTCACCTGAGCTCTCTTTAGAGTGCGCGAGAGGATGAGCAGAAGATTAGGTGGCTAGAGAAGCCCAGAGCCCCAGTGTTCTAAGGCCTACAAAAGCGCTTCCAAGGAAGGGGGCTGGCTAGCAACAGCTTTCAGGGCTGGCACTTTTCATCTCTGAGCAATTGGTGGACATTTACAATTTCTCAGCTCGTGTCTACGAGACGGAGAGATAGTGACCGTGACGTTTGGTGGGTAGAGAAGCGCAAAGCCCCAGTGTTGCTGCGCCTGTGAAAGCGCTTCCAAGGAAGGGTGCTGGCTAGCAACAGCTTTCACTGCTGGCACTTTTCATCTGTGAGCAATTGCTCGACGTTTGCAATTTCTCAGGTCGTGTCCACGAGACGGAAAGAGAATGACCGTGACGTTTGGTGGGTAGAGAAGCGCAAAGCCCCAGTGTTGCTGCGCCTGTGAAAGCCCTTCCAAGGAAGGCTGCTGGCTAGCAACAGCTTTCAGTGCTGGCACTTTTCATCTCTGAGCAATTGCTCGACGTTTGCAATTTCTCACCTGAGCTCTCTTTAGAGTGCGCGAGAGGATGAGCAGAAGATTAGGTGGCTAGAGAAGCCCAGAGCCCCAGTGTTCTAAGGCCTACAAAAGCGCTTCCAAGGAAGGGGGCTGGCTAGCAACAGCTTTCAGTGCTGGCACTTTTCATCTCTGAGCAATTGCTCGACGTTTGCAATTTCTCAGCTCGTGTCTACGAGACGGAGAGATAGTGACCGTGACGTTTGGTGGGTAGAGAAGCGCAAAGCCCCAGTGTTGCTGCGCCTGTGAAAGCGCTTCCAAGGAAGGCTGCTGGCTAGCAAGAGCTTTCACTGCTGGCACTTTTCATCTCTGAGCAATTGCTCGACGTTTGCAATTTCTCACCTGAGCTCTCTTTAGAGTGCGCGAGAGGATGAGCAGAAGATTAGGTGGCTAGAGAAGCCCAGAGCCCCAGTGTTCTTAGGCCTACAAAAGCGCTTCCAAGGAAGGGGGCTGGCTAGCAACAGCTTTCAGGGCTGGCACTTTTCATCTCTGAGCAATTGCTCAACGTTTGCAATTTCTCAGCTCGTGTCTACGAGACGGAAAGAGAATGACCGTGACGTTTGGTGGCTAGAGAAGCGCAAAGCCCCAGTGTTGCTGCGCCTGTGAAAGCGCTTCCAAGGAAGGGTGCTGGCTAGCAACAGCTTTCAGGGCTGGCACTTTTCATCTCTGAGCAATTGCTCGACGTTTGCAATTTCTCAGCTCGTGTCTACGAGACGGAAAGAGAATGACCGTGACGTTTGGTGGGTAGAGAAGCGCAAAGCCCCAGTGTTGCTGCGCCTGTGAAAGCGCTTCCAAGGAAGGGTGCTGGCTAGCAACAGCTTTCAGTGCTGGCACTTTTCATCTCTGAGCAATTGCTCGACGTTTGCAATTTCTCACCTGAGCTCTCTTCAGAGTGCGCGAGAGGATGAGCAGAAGATTAGGTGGCTAGAGAAGCCCAGAGCCCCAGTGTTCTAAGGGCTACAAAAGCGCTTCCAAGGAAGGGGGCTGGCTAGCAACAGCTTTCAGTGCTGGCACTTTTCATCTCTGAGCAATTGCTCGACGTTTGCAATTTCTCAGCTCGTGTCTACGAGACGGAAAGAGAAGGACCGTGACGTTTGGTGGCTAGAGAAGCGCAAAGCCCCAGTGTTGCTGCGCCTGTGAAAGCGCTTCCAAGGAAGGGTGCTGGCTAGCAAGAGCTTTCAGTGCTGGCACTTTTCATCTCTGAGCAATTGCTCAACGTTTGCAATTTCTCAGCTCGTGTCTACGAGACGGAAAGAGAATGACCGTGACGTTTGGTGGGTAGAGAAGCGCAAAGCCCCAGTGTTGCTGCGCCTGTGAAAGCGCTTCCAAGGAAGGGTGCTGGCTAGCAACAGCTTTCAGTGCTGGCACTTTTCATCTCTGAGCAATTGCTCGACGTTTGCAATTTCTCACCTGAGCTCTCTTCAGAGTGCGCGAGAGGATGAGCAGAAGATGAGGTGGCTAGAGAAGCCCAGAGCCCCAGTGTTCTTAGGCCTACAAAAGCGCTTCCAAGGAAGGGGGCTGGCTAGCAACAGCTTTCAGGGCTGGCACTTTTCATCTCTGAGCAATTGCTGGACGTTTGCAATTTCTCAGGTCGTGTCTACGAGACGGAAAGAGAATGACTGTGACGTTTGGTGGCTAGAGAAGCGCAAAGCCCCAGTGTTGCTGCGCCTGTGAAAGCGCTTCCAAGGAAGGGTGCTGGCTAGCAACAGCTTTCAGTGCTGGCACTTTTCATCTCTGAGCAATTGCTCAACGTTTGCAATTTCTCAGCTCGTGTCTACGAGACGGAAAGAGAATGACCGTGACGTTTGGTGGCTAGAGAAGCGCAAAGCCCCAGTGTTGCTGCGCCTCTGAAAGCGCTTCCAAGGAAGGGTGCTGGCTAGCAAGAGCTTTCAGTGCTGGCACTTTTCATCTCTGAGCAATTGCTCGACGTTTGCAATTTCTCACCTGAGCTCTCTTCAGAGTGCGCGAGAGGATGAGCAGAAGATTAGGTGGCTAGAGAAGCCCAGAGCCCCAGTGTTCTAAGGCCTACAAAAGCGCTTCCAAGGAAGGGGGCTGGCTAGCAACAGCTTTCAGGGCTGGCACTTTTCATCTCTGAGCAATTGGTGGACATTTACAATTTCTCAGCTCGTGTCTACGAGACGGAGAGATAGTGACCGTGACGTTTGGTGGGTAGAGAAGCGCAAAGCCCCAGTGTTGCTGCGCCTGTGAAAGCGCTTCCAAGGAAGGGTGCTGGCTAGCAACAGCTTTCACTGCTGGCACTTTTCATCTTGAGAAATTTGAAGACATTTTGAATTTCTCACCTGAGCTCTCTTTAGACTGCACGAGAGGATGAGCAGAAGATTAGGTGGCTAGAGATGCCCAGAGCCCCAGTGTTCTAACGGCTACAAAAGCGCTTCCAAGGAAGGGGGCTGGCTAGCAACAGCTTTCAGGGCTGGCACTTTTCATCTCTGAGCAATTGCTCGACGTTTGCAATTTCTCAGGTCGTGTCCACGAGACGGAAAGAGAATGACCGTGACGTTTGGTGGGTAGAGAAGCGCAAAGCCCCAGTGTTGCTGCGCCTGTGAAAGCCCTTCCAAGGAAGGCTGCTGGCTAGCAACAGCTTTCAGTGCTGGCACTTTTCATCTCTGAGCAATTGGTGGACGTTTGCAATTTCTCACCTGAGCTCTCTTTAGAGTGCGCGAGAGGATGAGCAGAAGATTAGGTGGCTAGAGAAGCCCAGAGCCCCAGTGTTCTAAGGCCTACAAAAGCGCTTCCAAGGAAGGGGGCTGGCTAGCAACAGCTTTCAGTGCTGGCACTTTTCATCTCTGAGCAATTGCTCGACGTTTGCAATTTCTCAGCTCGTGTCTACGAGACGGAGAGATAGTGACCGTGACGTTTGGTGGGTAGAGAAGCGCAAAGCCCCAGTGTTGCTGCGCCTGTGAAAGCGCTTCCAAGGAAGGCTGCTGGCTAGCAAGAGCTTTCAGTGCTGGCACTTTTCATCTCTGAGCAATTGCTCGACGTTTGCAATTTCTCACCTGAGCTCTCTTTAGAGTGCGCGAGAGGATGAGCAGAAGATTAGGTGGCTAGAGAAGCCCAGAGCCCCAGTGTTCTTAGGCCTACAAAAGCGCTTCCAAGGAAGGGGGCTGGCTAGCAACAGCTTTCAGGGCTGGCACTTTTCATCTCTGAGCAATTGCTCAACGTTTGCAATTTCTCAGCTCGTGTCTACGAGACGGAAAGAGAATGACCGTGACGTTTGGTGGCTAGAGAAGCGCAAAGCCCCAGTGTTGCTGCGCCTGTGAAAGCGCTTCCAAGGAAGGGGGCTGGCTAGCAAGAGCTTTCAGTGCTGGCACTTTTCATCTCTGAGCAATTGCTCGACCTCTGCAATTTCTCAGCTCGTGTCTAGGAGACGGAGAGATAGTGACCGTGACGTTTGGTGGGTAGAGAAGCGCAAAGCCCCAGTGTTGCTGCGCCTGTGAAAGCGCTTCCAAGGAAGGCTGCTGGCTAGCAACAGCTTTCAGTGCTGGCACTTTTCATCTCTGAGCAATTGCTCGACGTTTGCAATTTCTCACCTGAGCTCTCTTTAGAGTGTGCGAGAGGATGAGCAGAAGATTAGGTGGCTAGAGAAGCCCAGAGCCCCAGTGTTCTAAGGGCTACAAAAGCGCTTCCAAGGAAGGGGGCTGGCTAGCAACAGCTTTCAGTGCTGGCACTTTTCATCTCTGAGCAATTGCTCGACGTTTGCAATTTCTCAGCCCGTGTCTACGAGACGGAAAGAGAATGACCGTGACATTTGGTGGCTAGAGAAGCGCAAAGCCCCAGTGTTGCTGCGCCTGTGAAAGCGCTTCCAAGGAAGGGTGCTGGCTAGCAAGAGCTTTCAGTGCTGGCACTTTTCATCTCTGAGCAATTGCTCGACGTTTGCAATTTCTCAGCTTGTGTCTACGAGACAGAAAGAGAATGACCGTGACGTTTGGTGGGTAGAGAAGCGCAAAGCCCCAGTGTTGCTGCGCCTGTGAAAGCGCTTCCAAGGAAGGGTGCTGGCTAGCAACAGCTTTCAGTGCTGGCACTTTTCATCTCTGAGCAATTGCTCGACGTTTGCAATTTCTCACCTGAGCTCTCTTTAGAGTGTGCGAGAGGATGAGCAGAACATTAGGTGGCTAGAGAAGCCCAGAGCCCCAGTGTTCTTAGGCCTACAAAAGCGCTTCCAAGGAAGGGTGCTGGCTAGCAACAGCTTTCAGTGCTGGCACTTTTCATCTCTGAGCAATTGCTCGACCTTTGCAATTTCTCACCTGAGCTCTCTTTAGAGTGCGCGAGAGGATGAGCAGAAGATTAGGTGGCTAGAGAAGCCCAGAGCCCCAGTGTTCTTAGGCCTACAAAAGCGCTTCCAAGGAAGGGTGCTGGCTAGCAACAGCTTTCAGTGCTGGCACTTTTCATCTCTGAGCAATTGCTCGACGTTTGCAATTTCTCAGCTCGTGTCTACGAGACGGAAAGAGAAGGACCGTGACGTTTGGTGGGTAGAGAAGCGCAAAGCCCCAGTGTTGCTGCGCCTGTGAAAGCGCTTCCAAGGAAGGGTGCTGGCTAGCAAGAGCTTTCAGTGCTGGCACTTTTCATCTCTGAGCAATTGCTCGACGTTTGCAATTTCTCACCTGAGCTCTCTTTAGAGTGCGCGAGAGGATGAGCAGAAGATTAGGTGGCTAGAGAAGCCCAGAGCCCCAGTGTTCTTAGGCCTACAAAAGCGCTTCCAAGGAAGGGGGCTGGCTAGCAACAGCTTTCAGGGCTGGCACTTTTCATCTCTGAGCAATTGCTCAACGTTTGCAATTTCTCAGCTCGTGTCTACGAGACGGAAAGAGAATGACCGTGACGTTTGGTGGGTAGAGAAGCGCAAAGCCCCAGTGTTGCTGCGCCTGTGAAAGCGCTTCCAAGGAAGGGGGCTGGCTAGCAAGAGCTTTCAGTGCTGGCACTTTTCATCTCTGAGCAATTGCTCGACCTCTGCAATTTCTCAGCTCGTGTCTAGGAGACGGAGAGATAGTGACCGTGACGTTTGGTGGGTAGAGAAGCGCAAAGCCCCAGTGTTGCTGCGCCTGTGAAAGCGCTTCCAAGGAAGGCTGCTGGCTAGCAACAGCTTTCAGTGCTGGCACTTTTCATCTCTGAGCAATTGCTCGACGTTTGCAATTTCTCACCTGAGCTCTCTTTAGAGTGTGCGAGAGGATGAGCAGAAGATTAGGTGGCTAGAGAAACCCAGAGCCCCAGTGTTCTAAGGCCTACAAAAGCGCTTCCAAGGAAGGGGGCTGGCTAGCAACAGCTTTCAGTGCTGGCACTTTTCATCTCTGAGCAATTGCTCGACGTTTGCAATTTCTCAGCCCGTGTCTACGAGACGGAAAGAGAATGTCCGTGACATTTGGTGGCTAGAGAAGCGCAAAGCCCCAGTGTTGCTGCGCCTGTGAAAGCGCTTCCAAGGAAGGGTGCTGGCTAGCAACAGCTTTCAGTGCTGGCACTTTTCATCTCTGAGCAATTGCTCGACGTTTGCAATTTCTCAGCTTGTGTCTACGAGACAGAAAGAGAATGACCGTGACGTTTGGTGGGTAGAGAAGCGCAAAGCCCCAGTGTTGCTGCGCCTGTGAAAGCCCTTCCAAGGAAGGGTGCTGGCTAGCAACAGCTTTCAGTGCTGGCACTTTTCATCTCTGAGCAATTGCTCGACGTTTGCAATTTCTCACCTGAGCTCTCTTTAGAGTGTGCGAGAGGATGAGCAGAAGATTAGGTGGCTAGAGAAGCCCAGAGCCCCAGTGTTCTTAGGCCTACAAAAGCGCTTCCAAGGAAGGGTGCTGGCTAGCAACAGCTTTCAGTGCTGGCACTTTTCATCTCTGAGCAATTGCTCGACCTTTGCAATTTCTCACCTGAGCTCTCTTTAGAGTGCGCGAGAGGATGAGCAGAAGATTAGGTGGCTAGAGAAGCCCAGAGCCCCAGTGTTCTTAGGCCTACAAAAGCGCTTCCAAGGAAGGGTGCTGGCTAGCAACAGCATTCAGTGCTGGCACTTTTCATCTCTGAGCAATTGCTCGACGTTTGCAATTTCTCAGCTCGTGTCTACGAGACGGAAAGAGAAGGACCGTGACGTTTGGTGGGTAGAGAAGCGCAAAGCCCCAGTGTTGCTGCGCCTGTGAAAGCGCTTCCAAGGAAGGGTGCTGGCTAGCAAGAGCTTTCAGTGCTGGCACTTTTCATCTCTGAGCAATTGCTCGACGTTTGCAATTTCTCACCTGAGCTCTCTTTAGAGTGCGCGAGAGGATGAGCAGAAGATTAGGTGGCTAGAGAAGCCCAGAGCCCCAGTGTTCTTAGGCCTACAAAAGCGCTTCCAAGGAAGGGGGCTGGCTAGCAACAGCTTTCAGTGCTGGCACTTTTCATCTCTGAGCAATTGCTCGACGTTTGCAATTTCTCAGCTCGTGTCTACGAGACGCAAAGAGAATGACCGTGACGTTTGGTGGGTAGAGAAGCGCAAAGCCCCAGTGTTGCTGCGCCTGTGAAAGCGCTTCCAAGGAAGGGTGCTGGCTAGCAACAGCTTTCACTGCTGGCACTTTTCATCTTGAGAAATTTGAAGACATTTTGAATTTCTCACCTGAGCTCTCTTTAGACTGCACGAGAGGATGAGCAGAAGATTAGGTGGCTAGAGATGCCCAGAGCCCCAGTGTTCTAACGGCTACAAAAGCGCTTCCAAGGAAGGGGGCTGGCTAGCAACAGCTTTCAGGGCTGGCACTTTTCATCTCTGAGCAATTGCTCGACGTTTGCAATTTCTCAGGTCGTGTCCACGAGACGGAAAGAGAATGACCGTGACGTTTGGTGGGTAGAGAAGCGCAAAGCCCCAGTGTTGCTGCGCCTGTGAAAGCCCTTCCAAGGAAGGCTGCTGGCTAGCAACAGCTTTCAGTGCTGGCACTTTTCATCTCTGAGCAATTGCTCGACGTTTGCAATTTCTCACCTGAGCTCTCTTTAGAGTGCGCGAGAGGATGAGCAGAAGATTAGGTGGCTAGAGAAGCCCAGAGCCCCAGTGTTCTAAGGCCTACAAAAGCGCTTCCAAGGAAGGGGGCTGGCTAGCAACAGCTTTCAGGGCTGGCACTTTTCATCTCTGAGCAATTGCTCGACGTTTGCAATTTCTCAGCTCGTGTCTACGAGACGGAGAGATAGTGACCGTGACGTTTGGTGGGTAGAGAAGCGCAAAGCCCCAGTGTTGCTGCGCCTGTGAAAGCGCTTCCAAGGAAGGCTGCTGGCTAGCAAGACCTTTCACTGCTGGCACTTTTCATCTCTGAGCAATTGCTCGACGTTTGCAATTTCTCACCTGAGCTCTCTTTAGAGTGCGCGAGAGGATGAGCAGAAGATTAGGTGGCTAGAGAAGCCCAGAGCCCCAGTGTTCTTAGGCCTACAAAAGCGCTTCCAAGGAAGGGGGCTGGCTAGCAACAGCTTTCAGGGCTGGCACTTTTCATCTCTGAGCAATTGCTCAACGTTTGCAATTTCTCAGCTCGTGTCTACGAGACGGAAAGAGAATGACCGTGACGTTTGGTGGCTAGAGAAGCGCAAAGCCCCAGTGTTGCTGCGCCTGTGAAAGCGCTTCCAAGGAAGGGTGCTGGCTAGCAACAGCTTTCAGTGCTGGCACTTTTCATCTCTGAGCAATTGCTCGACCTCTGCAATTTCTCAGCTCGTGTCTAGGAGACGGAGAGATAGTGACCGTGACGTTTGGTGGCTAGAGAAGCGCAAAGCCCCAGTGTTGCTGCGCCTGTGAAAGCGCTTCCAAGGAAGGGTGCTGGCTAGCAACAGCTTTCAGTGCTGGCACTTTTCATCTCTGAGCAATTGCTCGACCTTTGCAATTTCTCACCTGAGCTCTCTTTAGAGTGTGCGAGAGGATGACCAGAAGATTAGGTGGCTAGAGAAGCCCAGAGCCCCAGTGTTCTAACGGCTACAAAAGCGCTTCCAAGGAAGGGGGCTGGCTAGCAACAGCTTTCAGTGCTGGCACTTTTCATCTCTGAGCAATTGCTCGACGTTTGCAATTTCTCAGCCCGTGTCTACGAGACGGAAAGAGAATGACCGTGACATTTGGTGGCTAGAGAAGCGCAAAGCCCCAGTGTTGCTGCGCCTGTGAAAGCGCTTCCAAGGAAGGGGGCTGGCTAGCAAGAGCTTTCAGTGCTGGCACTTTTCATCTCTGAGCAATTGCTCAACGTTTGCAATTTCTCAGCTTGTGTCTACGAGACAGAAAGAGAATGACCGTGACGTTTGGTGGGTAGAGAAGCGCAAAGCCCCAGTGTTGCTGTGCCTGTGAAAGCGCTTCCAAGGAAGGGTGCTGGCTAGCAACAGCTTTCAGTGCTGGCACTTTTCATCTCTGAGCAATTGCTCGACGTTTGCAATTTCTCACCTGAGCTCTCTTTAGAGTGTGCGAGAGGATGAGCAGAAGATTAGGTGGCTAGAGAAGCCCAGAGCCCCAGTGTTCTTAGGCCTACAAAAGCGCTTCCAAGGAAGGGTGCTGGCTAGCAACTGCTTTCAGTGCTGGCACTTTTCATCTCTGAGCAATTGCTCGACCTTTGCAATTTCTCACCTGAGCTCTCTTTAGAGTGCGCGAGAGGATGAGCAGAAGATTAGGTGGCTAGAGAAGCCCAGAGCCCCAGTGTTCTTAGGCCTACAAAAGGGCTTCCAAGGAAGGGGGCTGGCTAGCAACAGCTTTCAGTGCTGGCACTTTTCATCTCTGAGCAATTGCTCGACGTTTGCAATTTCTCAGCTCGTGTCTACGAGACGGAGAGATAGTGACCGTGACGTTTGGTGGGTAGAGAAGCGCAAAGCCCCAGTGTTGCTGCGCCTGTGAAAGCGCTTCCAAGGAAGGGGGCTGGCTAGCAAGAGCTTTCACTGCTGGCACTTTTCATCTCTGAGCAATTGCTCGACGTTTGCAATTTCTCACCTGAGCTCTCTTTAGAGTGCGCGAGAGGATGAGCAGAAGATTAGGTGGCTAGAGAAGCCCAGAGCCCCAGTGTTCTTAGGCCTACAAAAGCGCTTCCAAGGAAGGGGGCTGGCTAGCAACAGCTTTCAGGGCTGGCACTTTTCATCTCTGAGCAATTGCTCAACGTTTGCAATTTCTCAGCTCGTGTCTACGAGACGGAAAGAGAATGACCGTGACGTTTGGTGGGTAGAGAAGCGCAAAGCCCCAGTGTTGCTGCGCCTGTGAAAGCGCTTCCAAGGAAGGGTGCTGGCTAGCAACAGCTTTCAGTGCTGGCACTTTTCATCTCTGAGCAATTGCTCGACCTCTGCAATTTCTCAGCTCGTGTCTAGGAGACGGAGAGATAGTGACCGTGACGTTTGGTGGCTAGAGAAGCGCAAAGCCCCAGTGTTGCTGCGCCTGTGAAAGCGCTTCCAAGGAAGGGTGCTGGCTAGCAACAGCTTTCAGTGCTGGCACTTTTCATCTCTGAGCAATTGCTCGACCTTTGCAATTTCTCACCTGAGCTCTCTTTAGAGTGTGCGAGAGGATGAGCAGAAGATTAGGTGGCTAGAGAAGCCCAGAGCCCCAGTGTTCTAACGGCTACAAAAGCGCTTCCAAGGAAGGGGGCTGGCTAGCAACAGCTTTCAGTGCTGGCACTTTTCATCTCTGAGCAATTGCTCGACGTTTGCAATTTCTCAGCCCGTGTCTACGAGACGGAAAGAGAATGACCGTGACATTTGGTGGCTAGAGAAGCGCAAAGCCCCAGTGTTGCTGCGCCTGTGAAAGCGCTTCCAAGGAAGGGGGCTGGCTAGCAAGAGCTTTCAGTGCTGGCACTTTTCATCTCTGAGCAATTGCTCAACGTTTGCAATTTCTCAGCTTGTGTCTACGAGACAGAAAGAGAATGACCGTGACGTTTGGTGGGTAGAGAAGCGCAAAGCCCCAGTGTTGCTGCGCCTGTGAAAGCGCTTCCAAGGAAGGGTGCTGGCTAGCAACAGCTTTCAGTGCTGGCACTTTTCATCTCTGAGCAATTGCTCGACGTTTGCAATTTCTCACCTGAGCTCTCTTTAGAGTGTGCGAGAGGATGAGCAGAAGATTAGGTGGCTAGAGAAGCCCAGAGCCCCAGTGTTCTTAGGCCTACAAAAGCGCTTCCAAGGAAGGGTGCTGGCTAGCAACTGCTTTCAGTGCTGGCACTTTTCATCTCTGAGCAATTGCTCGACCTTTGCAATTTCTCACCTGAGCTCTCTTTAGAGTGCGCGAGAGGATGAGCAGAAGATTAGGTGGCTAGAGAAGCCCAGAGCCCCAGTGTTCTTAGGCCTACAAAAGGGCTTCCAAGGAAGGGGGCTGGCTAGCAACAGCTTTCAGTGCTGGCACTTTTCATCTCTGAGCAATTGCTCGACGTTTGCAATTTCTCAGCTCGTGTCTACGAGACGGAAAGAGAAGGACCGTGACGTTTGGTGGGTAGAGAAGCGCAAAGCCCCAGTGTTGCTGCGCCTGTGAAAGCGCTTCCAAGGAAGGGGGCTGGCTAGCAACAGCTTTCAGTGCTGGCACTTTTCATCTCTGAGCAATTGCTCGACCTTTGCAATTTCTCACCTGAGCTCTCTTTAGAGTGCGCGAGAGGATGAGCAGAAGATTAGGTGGCTAGAGAAGCCCAGAGCCCCAGTGTTCTTAGGCCTACAAAAGCGCTTCCAAGGAAGGGGGCTGGCTAGCAACAGCTTTCAGGGCTGGCACTTTTCATCTCTGAGCAATTGCTCGACGTTTGCAATTTCTCAGCTCGTGTCTACGAGACGCAAAGAGAATGACCGTGACGTTTGGTGGGTAGAGAAGCGCAAAGCCCCAGTGTTGCTGCGCCTGTGAAAGCGCTTCCAAGGAAGGGTGCTGGCTAGCAACAGCTTTCAGTGCTGGCACTTTTCATCTCTGAGCAATTGCTCGACGTTTGCAATTTCTCAGCTCGTGTCTACGAGACGGAAAGAGAATGACCGTGACATTTGGTGGGTAGAGAAGCGCAAAGCCCCAGTGTTGCTGCGCCTGTGAAAGCGCTTCCAAGGAAGGGTGCTGGCTAGCAAGAGCTTTCAGTGCTGGCACTTTTCATCTCTGAGCAATTGCTCGACGTTTGCAATTTCTCAGCTCGTGTCTACGAGACAGAAAGAGAATGACCGTGACGTTTGCTGGGCAGAGAAGCGCAAAGCCCCAGTGTTGCTGCGCCTGTGAAAGCGCTTCCAAGGAAGGGTGCTGGCTAGCAAGAGCTTTCAGTGCTGGCACTTTTCATCTCTGAGCAATTGCTCGACGTTTGCAATTTCTCACCTGAGCTCTCTTCAGAGTGCGCGAGAGGATGAGCAGAAGATTAGGTGGCTAGAGAAGCCCAGAGCCCCAGTGTTCTAAGGGCTACAAAAGCGCTTCCAAGGAAGGGGGCTGGCTAGCAACAGCTTTCAGTGCTGGCACTTTTCATCTCTGAGCAATTGCTCCACGTTTGCAATTTCTCAGCTCGTGTCTACGAGACGGAAAGAGAAGGACCGTGACGTTTGGTGGCTAGAGAAGCGCAAAGCCCCAGTGTTGCTGCGCCTCTGAAAGCGCTTCCAAGGAAGGGTGCTGGCTAGCAACAGCTTTCAGTGCTGGCACTTTTCATCTCTGAGCAATTGCTCGACGTTTGCAATTTCTCACCTGAGCTCTCTTCAGAGTGCGCGAGAGGATGAGCAGAAGATGAGGTGGCTAGAGAAGCCCAGAGCCCCAGTGTTATTAGGCCTACAAAAGCGCTTCCAAGGAAGGGTGCTGGCTAGCAACAGCTTTCAGGGCTGGCACTTTTCATCTCTGAGCAATTGCTCGACGTTTGCAATTTCTCAGCTCGTGTCTACGAGACGGAAAGAGAATGACTGTGACGTTTGGTGGCTAGAGAAGCGCAAAGCCCCAGTGTTGCTGCGCCTGTGAAAGCGCTTCCAAGGAAGGGTGCTGGCTAGCAACAGCTTTCAGTGCTGGCACTTTTCATCTCTGAGCAATTGCTCAACGTTTGCAATTTCTCAGCTCGTGTCTACGAGACGGAAAGAGAATGACCGTGACGTTTGGTGGCTAGAGAAGCGCAAAGCCCCAGTGTTGCTGCGCCTCTGAAAGCGCTTCCAAGGAAGGGGGCTGGCTAGCAACAGCTTTCAGGGCTGGCACTTTTCATCTCTGAGCAATTGGTGGACATTTACAATTTCTCAGCTCGTGTCTACGAGACGGAGAGATAGTGACCGTGACGTTTGGTGGGTAGAGAAGCGCAAAGCCCCAGTGTTGCTGCGCCTGTGAAAGCGCTTCCAAGGAAGGGTGCTGGCTAGCAACAGCTTTCACTGCTGGCACTTTTCATCTTGAGAAATTTGAAGACATTTTGAATTTCTCACCTGAGCTCTCTTTAGACTGCACGAGAGGATGAACAGAAGATTAGGTGGCTAGAGATGCCCAGAGCCCCAGTGTTCTAATGGCTACAAAAGCGCTTCCAAGGAAGGGGGCTGGCTAGCAACAGCTTTCAGGGCTGGCACTTTTCATCTCTGAGCAATTGCTCGACGTTTGCAATTTCTCAGGTCGTGTCCACGAGACGGAAAGAGAATGACCGTGACGTTTGGTGGGTAGAGAAGCGCAAAGCCCCAGTGTTGCTGCGCCTGTGAAAGCCCTTCCAAGGAAGGCTGCTGGCTAGCAACAGCTTTCAGTGCTGGCACTTTTCATCTCTGAGCAATTGCTCGACGTTTGCAATTTCTCACCTGAGCTCTCTTTAGAGTGCGCGAGACGATGAGCAGAAGATTAGGTGGCTAGAGAAGCCCAGAGCCCCAGTGTTCTAAGGGCTACAAAAGCGCTTCCAAGGAAGGGGGCTGGCTAGCAACAGCTTTCAGTGCTGGCACTTTTCATCTCTGAGCAATTGCTCGACGTTTGCAATTTCTCAGCTCGTGTCTACGAGACGGAGAGATAGTGACCGTGACGTTTGGTGGGTAGAGAAGCGCAAAGCCCCAGTGTTGCTGCGCCTGTGAAAGCGCTTCCAAGGAAGGCTGCTGGCTAGCAAGAGCTTTCAGTGCTGGCACTTTTCATCTCTGAGCAATTGCTCGACGTTTGCAATTTCTCACCTGAGCTCTCTTTAGAGTGCGCGAGAGGATGAGCAGAAGATTAGGTGGCTAGAGAAGCCCAGAGCCCCAGTGTTCTTAGGCCTACAAAAGCGCTTCCAAGGAAGGGGGCTGGCTAGCAACAGCTTTCAGGGCTGGCACTTTTCATCTCTGAGCAATTGCTCAACGTTTGCAATTTCTCAGCTCGTGTCTACGAGACGGAAAGAGAATGACCGTGACGTTTGGTGGCTAGAGAAGCGCAAAGCCCCAGTGTTGCTGCGCCTGTGAAAGCGCTTCCAAGGAAGGGGGCTGGCTAGCAACAGCTTTCAGTGCTGGCACTTTTCATCTCTGAGCAATTGCTCGACCTCTGCAATTTTTCAGCTCGTGTCTAGGAGACGGAGAGATAGTGACCGTGACGTTTGGTGGCTAGAGAAGCGCAAAGCCCCAGTGTTGCTGCGCCTCTGAAAGCGCTTCCAAGGAAGGCTGCTGGCTAGCAACAGCTTTCAGTGCTGGCACATTTCATCTCTGAGCAATTGCTCGACGTTTGCAATTTCTCACCTGAGCTCTCTTTAGAGTGTGCGAGAGGATGAGCAGAAGATTAGGTGGCTAGAGAAGCCCAGAGCCCCAGTGTTCTAACGGCTACAAAAGCGCTTCCAAGGAAGGGGGCTGGCTAGCAAGAGCTTTCAGTGCTGGCACTTTTCATCTCTGAGCAATTGCTCGACGTTTGCAATTTCTCAGCCCGTGTCTACGAGACGGAAAGAGAATGACCGTGACATTTGGTGGCTAGAGAAGCGCAAAGCCCCAGTGTTGCTGCGCCTGTGAAAGCGCTTCCAAGGAAGGGGGCTGGCTAGCAAGAGCTTTCAGTGCTGGCACTTTTCACCTCTGAGCAATTGCTCGACGTTTGCAATTTCTCAGCTTGTGTCTACGAGACGGAAAGAGAATGACCGTGACGTTTGGTGGGTAGAGAAGCGCAAAGCCCCAGTGTTGCTGCGCCTACAAAAGCGCTTCCAAGGAAGGGTGCTGGCTAGCAACAGCTTTCAGTGCTGGCACTTTTCATCTCTGAGCAATTGCTCGACGTTTGCAATTTCTCACCTGAGCTCTCTTTAGAGTGCGCGAGAGGATGAGCAGAAGATTAGGTGGCTAGAGAAGCCCAGAGCCCCAGTGTTCTAAGGCCTACAAAAGCGCTTCCAAGGAAGGGGGCTGGCTAGCAACAGCTTTCAGTGCTGGCACTTTTCATCTCTGAGCAATTGCTCGACGTTTGCAATTTCTCAGCTCGTGTCTACGAGACGGAGAGATAGTGACCGTGACGTTTGGTGGGTAGAGAAGCGCAAAGCCCCAGTGTTGCTGCGCCTGTGAAAGCGCTTCCAAGGAAGGCTGCTGGCTAGCAAGAGCTTTCACTGCTGGCACTTTTCATCTCTGAGCAATTGCTCGACGTTTGCAATTTCTCACCTGAGCTCTCTTTAGAGTGCGCGAGAGGATGAGCAGAAGATTAGGTGGCTAGAGAAGCCCAGAGCCCCAGTGTTCTTAGGCCTACAAAAGCGCTTCCAAGGAAGGGGGCTGGCTAGCAACAGCTTTCAGGGCTGGCACTTTTCATCTCTGAGCAATTGCTCAACGTTTGCAATTTCTCAGCTCGTGTCTACGAGACGGAAAGAGAATGACCGTGACGTTTGGTGGCTAGAGAAGCGCAAAGCCCCAGTGTTGCTGCGCCTGTGAAAGCGCTTCCAAGGAAGGGTGCTGGCTAGCAACAGCTTTCAGTGCTGGCACTTTTCATCTCTGAGCAATTGCTCGACCTCTGCAATTTCTCAGCTCGTGTCTAGGAGACGGAGAGATAGTGACCGTGACGTTTGGTGGGTAGAGAAGCGCAAAGCCCCAGTGTTGCTGCACCTGTGAAAGCGCTTCCAAGGAAGGGGGCTGGCTAGCAACAGCTTTCAGTGCTGGCACTTTTCATCTCTGAGCAATTGCTCGACGTTTGCAATTTCTCACCTGAGCTCTCTTTAGAGTGTGCGAGAGGATGAGCAGAAGATTAGGTGGCTAGAGAAGCCCAGAGCCCCAGTGTTCTAACGGCTACAAAAGCGCTTCCAAGGAAGGGGGCTGGCTAGCAACAGCTTTCAGTGCTGGCACTTTTCATCTCTGAGCAATTGCTCGACGTTTGCAATTTCTCAGCCCGTGTCTACGAGACGGAAAGAGAATGACCGTGACGTTTGGTGGCTAGAGAAGCGCAAAGCCCCAGTGTTGCTGCGCCTGTGAAAGCGCTTCCAAGGAAGGGGGCTGGCTAGCAAGAGCTTTCAGTGCTGGCACTTTTCATCTCTGAGCAATTGCTCGACGTTTGCAATTTCTCAGCTTGTGTCTACGAGACAGAAAGAGAATGACCGTGACGTTTGGTGGGTAGAGAAGCGCAAAGCCCCAGTGTTGCTGCGCCTGTGAAAGCGCTTCCAAGGAAGGGTGCTGGCTAGCAACAGCTTTCAGTGCTGGCACTTTTCATCTCTGAGCAATTGCTCGACGTTTGCAATTTCTCACCTGAGCTCTCTTTAGAGTGCGCGAGAGGATGAGCAGAAGATTAGGTGGCTAGAGAAGCCCAGAGCCCCAGTGTTCTAAGGCCTACAAAAGCGCTTCCAAGGAAGGGGGCTGGCTAGCAACAGCTTTCAGTGCTGGCACTTTTCATCTCTGAGCAATTGCTCCACGTTTGCAATTTCTCAGCTCGTGTCTACGAGACGGAAAGAGAAGGACCGTGACGTTTGGTGCGTATAGAAGCGCAAAGCCCCAGTGTTGCTGCACCTGTGAAAGCGCTTCCAAGGAAGGGTGCTGGCTAGCAACAGCTTTCAGGGCTGGCACTTTTCATCTCTGAGCAATTGCTCGACGTTTGCAATTTCTCAGCTCGTGTCTACGAGACGGAAAGAGAAGGACCGTGACGTTTGGTGGGTAGAGAAGCGCAAAGCCCCAGTGTTGCTGCGCCTGTGAAAGCGCTTCCAAGGAAGGCTGCTGGCTAGCAACAGCTTTCAGTGCTGGCACTTTTCATCTCTGAGCAATTGCTCGACGTTTGCAATTTCTCACCTGAGCTCTCTTTAGAGTGCGCGAGAGGATGAGCAGAAGATTAGGTGGCTAGAGAAGCCCAGAGCCCCAGTGTTCTAAGGCCTACAAAAGCGCTTCCAAGGAAGGGGGCTGGCTAGCAACAGCTTTCAGTGCTGGCACTTTTCATCTCTGAGCAATTGCTCGACGTTTGCAATTTCTCAGCTCGTGTCTACGAGACGGAGAGATAGTGACCGTGACGTTTGGTGGGTAGAGAAGCGCAAAGCCCCAGTGTTGCTGCGCCTGTGAAAGCGCTTCCAAGGAAGGCTGCTGGCTAGCAAGAGCTTTCAGTGCTGGCACTTTTCATCTCTGAGCAATTGCTCGACGTTTGCAATTTCTCACCTGAGCTCTCTTTAGAGTGCGCGAGAGGATGAGCAGAAGATTAGGTGGCTAGAGAAGCCCAGAGCCCCAGTGTTCTAACGGCTACAAAAGCGCTTCCAAGGAAGGGGGCTGGCTAGCAACAGCTTTCAGGGCTGGCACTTTTCATCTCTGAGCAATTGCTCGACGTTTGCAATTTCTCAGATCGTGTCTAGGAGACGGAGAGATAGTGACCGTGACGTTTGGTGGGTAGAGAAGCGCAAAGCCCCAGTGTTGCTGCGCCTGTGAAAGCGCTTCCAAGGAAGGCTGCTGGCTAGCAACAGCTTTCAGTGCTGGCACTTTTCATCTCTGAGCAATTGCTCGACGTTTGCAATTTCTCAGCTTGTGTCTACGAGACGGAAAGAGAAGGACCGTGACGTTTGGTGGGCAGAGAAGCGCAAAGCCCCAGTGTTGCTGCGCCTGTGAAAGCGCTTCCAAGGAAGGCTGCTGGCTAGCAAGAGCTTTCAGTGCTGGCACTTTTCATCTCTGAGCAATTGCTCGACGTTTGCAATTTCTCAGCTCGTGTCCACGAGACGGAAAGAGAATGACCGTGACGTTTGGTGCGTATAGAAGCGCAAAGCCCCAGTGTTGCTGCGCCTCTGAAAGCGCTTCCAAGGAAGGGTGCTGGCTAGCAACAGCTTTCAGTGCTGGCACTTTTCATCTCTGAGCAATTGCTCGACGTTTGCAATTTCTCAGGTCGTGTCTACGAGACGGAAAGAGAAGGACCGTGACGTTTGGTGGCTAGAGAAGCGCAAAGCCCCAGTGTTGCTGCGCCTCTGAAAGCGCTTCCAAGGAAGGGTGCTGGCTAGCAACAGCTTTCAGTGCTGGCACTTTTCACCTCTGAGCAATTGCTCGACGTTTGCAATTTCTCACCTGAGCTCTCTTTAGAGTGCGCGAGAGGATGAGCAGAAGATCAGGTGGCTAGAGAAGCCCAGAGCCCCAGTGTTCTAAGGCCTACAAAAGCGCTTCCAAGGAAGGGTGCTGGCTAGCAAGAGCTTTCAGGGCTGGCACTTTTCATCTCTGAGAAATTGCTCGACGTTTGCAATTTCTCACCTGAGCTCTCTTTAGAGTGCGCGAGAGGATGAGCAGAAGATTAGGTGGCTAGAGAAGGCCAGAGCCCCAGTGTTCTAAGGCCTACAAAAGCGCTTCCAAGGAAGGGTGCTGGCTAGCAACAGCTTTCAGTGCTGGCACTTTTCATCTCTGAGCAATTGCTCAACGTTTGCAATTTCTCAGCTCGTGTCTACGAGACGGAAAGAGAATGACCGTGACGTTTGGTGGCTAGAGAAGCGCAAAGCCCCAGTGTTGCTGCGCCTGTGAAAGCGCTTCCAAGGAAGGGTGCTGGCTAGCAACAGCTTTCAGGGCTGGCACTTTTCACCTCTGAGCAATTGCTCGACGTTTGCAATTTCTCAGCTCGTGTCTAGGAGACGGAGAGATAGTGACCGTGACGTTTGGTGGCTAGAGAAGCGCAAAGCCCCAGTGTTGCTGCGCCTGTGAAAGCGCTTCCAAGGAAGGGTGCTGGCTAGCAACAGCTTTCAGTGCTGGCACTTTTCATCTCTGAGCAATTGCTCGACGTTTGCAATTTCTCACCTGAGCTCTCTTTAGAGTGTGCGAGAGGATGAGCAGAAGATTAGGTGGCTAGAGAAGCCCAGAGCCCCAGTGTTCTAACGGCTACAAAAGCGCTTCCAAGGAAGGGGGCTGGCTAGCAACAGCTTTCAGTGCTGGCACTTTTCACCTCTGAGCAATTGCTCGACGTTTGCAATTTCTCCCCTGAGCTCTCTTTAGAGTGCGCGAGAGGATGAGCAGAAGATTAGGTGGCTAGAGAAGCCCAGAGCCCCAGTGTTCTAAGGCCTACAAAAGCGCTTCCAAGGAAGGGGGCTGGCTAGCAACAGCTTTCAGGGCTGGCACTTTTCATCTCTGAGCAATTGCTCAACGTTTGCAATTTCTCAGCTCGTGTCTACGAGACGGAAAGAGAATGACCGTTACATTTGGTGGGTAGAGAAGCGCAAAGCCCCAGTGTTGCTGCGCCTGTGAAAGCGCTTCCAAGGAAGGGTGCTGGCTAGCAACAGCTTTCAGGGCTGGCACTTTTCATCTCTGAGCAATTGCTCGACGTTTGCAATTTCTCAGCCCGTGTCTACGAGACGGAAAGAGAATGACCGTGACATTTGGTGGGTAGAGAAGCGCAAAGCGCCAGTGTTGCTGCGCCTGTGAAAGCGCTTCCAAGGAAGGGTGCTGGCTAGCAAGAGCTTTCAGTGCTGGCACTTTTCATCTCTGAGCAATTGCTCGACGTTTGCAATTTCTCACCTGAGCTCTCTTTAGAGTGCGCGAGAGGATGAGCACAAGATTAGGTGGCTAGAGAAGCCCAGAGCCCCACTGTTCTAAGGGCTACAAAAGCGCTTCCAAGGAAGGGGGCTGGCTAGCAACAGCTTTCAGGGCTGGCACTTTTCATCTCTGAGCAATTGCTCAACGTTTGCAATTTCTCAGCTCGTGTCTACGAGACGGAAAGAGAATGACCGTGACGTTTGGTGCGTATAGAAGCGCAAAGCCCCAGTGTTGCTGCGCCTGTGAAAGCGCTTCCAAGGAAGGGTGCTGGCTAGCAACAGCTTTCAGTGCTGGCACTTTTCATCTCTGAGCAATTGCTCGACGTTTGCAATTTCTCAGCTCGTGTCTACGAGACGGAAAGAGAATGACCGTGACGTTTGGTGGGTAGAGAAGCGCAAAGCCCCAGTGTTGCTGCGCCTGTGAAAGCGCTTCCAAGGAAGGGTGCTGGCTAGCAACAGCTTTCAGGGCTGGCACTTTTCATCTCTGAGCAATTGCTCGACGTTTGCAATTTCTCAGCTCGTGTCTACGATACGGAAAGAGAATGACCGTGACATTTGGTGGGTAGAGAAGCGCAAAGCCCCAGTGTTGCTGCGCCTCTGAAAGCGCTTCCAAGGAAGGGTGCTGGCTAGCAAGAGCTTTCAGTGCTGGCACTTTTCATCTCTGAGCAATTGCTCGACGTTTGCAATTTCTCACCTGAGCTCTCTTCAGAGTGCGCGAGAGGATGAGCAGAAGATTAGGTGGCTAGAGAAGCCCAGAGCCCCAGTGTTCTAAGGCCTACAAAAGCGCTTCCAAGGAAGGGGGCTGGCTAGCAACAGCTTTCAGTGCTGGCACTTTTCATCTCTGAGCAATTGCTCGACGTTTGCAATTTCTCAGCTCGTGTCTACGAGACGGAAAGAGAATGACCGTGACGTTTGGTGCGTATAGAAGCGCAAAGCCCCAGTGTTGCTGCGCCTGTGAAAGCGCTTCCAAGGAAGGGTGCTGGCTAGCAACAGCTTTCAGTGCTGGCACTTTTCATCTCTGAGCAATTGCTCGACGTTTGCAATTTGTCAGCTCGTCTCTACGAGACGGAAAGAGAATGACCGTGACGTTTGGTGGGTAGAGAAGCGCAAAGCCCCAGTGTTGCTGCGCCTGTGAAAGCGCTTCCAAGGAAGGGTGCTGGCTAGCAACAGCTTTCAGTGCTGGCACTTTTCATCTCTGAGCAATTGCTCAACGTTTGCAATTTCTCAGCTCGTGTCTACGAGACGGAAAGAGAATGACCGTGACGTTTGGTGGGTAGAGAAGCGCAAAGCCCCAGTGTTGCTGCGCCTGTGAAAGCGCTTCCAAGGAAGGGTGCTGGCTAGCAACAGCTTTCAGTGCTGGCACTTTTCATCTCTGAGCAATTGCTCGACCTCTGCAATTTCTCAGCTCGTGTCTAGGAGACGGAGAGATAGTGACCGTGACGTTTGGTGGGTAGAGAAGCGCAAAGCCCCAGTGTTGCTGCACCTGTGAAAGCGCTTCCAAGGAAGGCTGCTGGCTAGCAAGAGCTTTCAGTGCTGGCACTTTTCATCTCTGAGCAATTGCTCGACGTTTGCAATTTCTCACCTGAGCTCTCTTTAGAGTGTGCGAGAGGATGAGCAGAAGATTAGGTGGCTAGAGAAGCCCAGAGCCCCAGTGTTCTAACGGCTACAAAAGCGCTTCCAAGGAAGGGGGCTGGCTAGCAACAGCTTTCAGTGCTGGCACTTTTCATCTCTGAGCAATTGCTCGACGTTTGCAATTTCTCAGCCCGTGTCTACGAGACGGAAAGAGAATGACCGTGACGTTTGGTGGCTAGAGAAGCGCAAAGCCCCAGTGTTGCTGCGCCTGTGAAAGCGCTTCCAAGGAAGGGGGCTGGCTAGCAAGAGCTTTCAGTGCTGGCACTTTTCATCTCTGAGCAATTGCTCGACGTTTGCAATTTCTCAGCTTGTGTCTACGAGACAGAAAGAGAATGACCGTGACGTTTGGTGGGTAGAGAAGCGCAAAGCCCCAGTGTTGCTGCGCCTGTGAAAGCGCTTCCAAGGAAGGGTGCTGGCTAGCAACAGCTTTCAGTGCTGGCACTTTTCATCTCTGAGCAATTGCTCGACGTTTGCAATTTCTCACCTGAGCTCTCTTTAGAGTGCGCGAGAGGATGAGCAGAAGATTAGGTGGCTAGAGAAGCCCAGAGCCCCAGTGTTCTAAGGGCTACAAAAGCGCTTCCAAGGAAGGGGGCTGGCTAGCAAGAGCTTTCAGTGCTGGCACTTTTCATCTCTGAGCAATTGCTCCACGTTTGCAATTTCTCAGCTCGTGTCTACGAGACGCAAAGAGAATGACCGTGACGTTTGGTGCGTATAGAAGCGCAAAGCCCCAGTGTTGCTGCACCTGTGAAAGCGCTTCCAAGGAAGGGTGCTGGCTAGCAACAGCTTTCAGGGCTGGCACTTTTCATCTCTGAGCAATTGCTCGACGTTTGCAATTTCTCAGCTCGTGTCTACGAGACGGAAAGAGAAGGACCGTGACGTTTGGTGGGTAGAGAAGCGCAAAGCCCCAGTGTTGCTGCGCCTGTGAAAGCGCTTCCAAGGAAGGCTGCTGGCTAGCAACAGCTTTCAGTGCTGGCACTTTTCATCTCTGAGCAATTGCTCGACGTTTGCAATTTCTCACCTGAGCTCTCTTCAGAGTGCGCGAGAGGATGAGCAGAAGATTAGGTGGCTAGAGAAGCCCAGAGCCCCAGTGTTCTAAGGCCTACAAAAGCGCTTCCAAGGAAGGGGGCTGGCTAGCAACAGCTTTCAGTGCTGGCACTTTTCATCTCTGAGCAATTGCTCGACGTTTGCAATTTCTCAGCTCGTGTCTACGAGACGGAGAGATAGTGACCGTGACGTTTGGTGGGTAGAGAAGCGCAAAGCCCCAGTGTTGCTGCGCCTGTGAAAGCGCTTCCAAGGAAGGCTGCTGGCTAGCAAGAGCTTTCAGTGCTGGCACTTTTCATCTCTGAGCAATTGCTCGACGTTTGCAATTTCTCACCTGAGCTCTCTTTAGAGTGCGCGAGAGGATGAGCAGAAGATTAGGTGGCTAGAGAAGCCCAGAGCCCCAGTGTTCTAACGGCTACAAAAGCGCTTCCAAGGAAGGGGGCTGGCTAGCAACAGCTTTCAGGGCTGGCACTTTTCATCTCTGAGCAATTGCTCGACGTTTGCAATTTCTCAGATCGTGTCTAGGAGACGGAGAGATAGTGACCGTGACGTTTGGTGGGTAGAGAAGCGCAAAGCCCCAGTGTTGCTGCGCCTGTGAAAGCGCTTCCAAGGAAGGCTGCTGGCTAGCAACAGCTTTCAGTGCTGGCACTTTTCATCTCTGAGCAATTGCTCGACGTTTGCAATTTCTCAGCTTGTGTCTACGAGACGGAAAGAGAATGACCGTGACGTTTGGTGGGCAGAGAAGCGCAAAGCCCCAGTGTTGCTGCGCCTGTGAAAGC
The DNA here is from genome assembly GCA_037962945.1 of Sarcoramphus papa. NCBI lineage: Eukaryota > Metazoa > Chordata > Aves > Accipitriformes > Cathartidae > Sarcoramphus > Sarcoramphus papa. The sequence continues at coordinate 352,608 of JBBMRM010000079.1, read as the reverse complement.
GCTTCCAAGGAAGGCTGCTGGCTAGCAACAGCTTTCAGTGCTGGCACTTTTCATCTCTGAGCAATTGCTCGACGTTTGCAATTTCTCAGCTCGTGTCCACGAGACGGAAAGAGAATGACCGTGACGTTTGGTGCGTATAGAAGCGCAAAGCCCCAGTGTTGCTGCGCCTCTGAAAGCGCTTCCAAGGAAGGGTGCTGGCTAGCAACAGCTTTCAGTGCTGGCACTTTTCATCTCTGAGCAATTGCTCGACGTTTGCAATTTCTCAGCTCGTGTCTACGAGACGGAAAGAGAATGACCGTGACGTTTGGTGGGTAGAGAAGCGCAAAGCCCCAGTGTTACTGCGCCTCTGAAAGCGCTTCCAAGGAAGGCTGCTGGCTAGCAAGAGCTTTCAGTGCTGGCACTTTTCATCTCTGAGCAATTGCTCGACGTTTGCAATTTCTCACCTGAGCTCTCTTTAGAGTGCGCGAGAGGATGAGCAGAAGATTAGGTGGCTAGAGAAGGCCAGAGCCCCAGTGTTCTAAGGCCTACAAAAGCGCTTCCAAGGAAGGGTGCTGGCTAGCAACAGCTTTCAGTGCTGGCACTTTTCATCTCTGAGCAATTGCTCAACGTTTGCAATTTCTCAGCTCGTGTCTACGAGACGGAAAGAGAATGACCGTGACGTTTGGTGGCTAGAGAAGCGCAAAGCCCCAGTGTTGCTGCGCCTGTGAAAGCGCTTCCAAGGAAGGCTGCTGGCTAGCAACAGCTTTCAGGGCTGGCACTTTTCACCTCTGAGCAATTGCTCGACGTTTGCAATTTCTCAGCTCGTGTCTAGGAGACGGAGAGATAGTGACCGTGACGTTTGGTGGGTAGAGAAGCGCAAAGCCCCAGTGTTGCTGCGCCTGTGAAAGCGCTTCCAAGGAAGGGTGCTGGCTAGCAACAGCTTTCAGTGCTGGCACTTTTCATCTCTGAGCAATTGCTCGACGTTTGCAATTTCTCACCTGAGCTCTCTTTAGAGTGTGCGAGAGGATGAGCAGAAGATTAGGTGGCTAGAGAAGCCCAGAGCCCCAGTGTTCTAAGGGCTACAAAAGCGCTTCCAAGGAAGGGGGCTGGCTAGCAACAGCTTTCAGTGCTGGCACTTTTCACCTCTGAGCAATTGCTCGACGTTTGCAATTTCTCCCCTGAGCTCTCTTTAGAGTGCGCGAGAGGATGAGCAGAAGATTAGGTGGCTAGAGAAGCCCAGAGCCCCAGTGTTCTAAGGCCTACAAAAGCGCTTCCAAGGAAGGGGGCTGGCTAGCAACAGCTTTCAGGGCTGGCACTTTTCATCTCTGAGCAATTGCTCAACGTTTGCAATTTCTCAGCTCGTGTCTACGAGACGGAAAGAGAATGACCGTGACGTTTGGTGGCTAGAGAAGCGCAAAGCCCCAGTGTTGCTGCGCCTGTGAAAGCGCTTCCAAGGAAGGGTGCTGGCTAGCAACAGCTTTCAGGGCTGGCACTTTTCATCTCTGAGCAATTGCTCGACGTTTGCAATTTCTCAGCCCGTGTCTACGAGACGGAAAGAGAATGACCGTGACATTTGGTGGGTAGAGAAGCGCAAAGCCCCAGTGTTGCTGCGCCTGTGAAAGCGCTTCCAAGGAAGGGTGCTGGCTAGCAAGAGCTTTCAGTGCTGGCACTTTTCATCTCTGAGCAATTGCTCGACGTTTGCAATTTCTCACCTGAGCTCTCTTTAGAGTGCGCGAGAGGATGAGCAGAAGATTAGGTGGCTAGAGAAGCCCAGAGCCCCACTGTTCTAAGGGCTACAAAAGCGCTTCCAAGGAAGGGGGCTGGCTAGCAACAGCTTTCAGGGCTGGCACTTTTCATCTCTGAGCAATTGCTCAACGTTTGCAATTTCTCAGCTCGTGTCTACGAGACGGAAAGAGAATGACCTTGACGTTTGGTGCGTATAGAAGCGCAAAGCCCCAGTGTTGCTGCGCCTGTGAAAGCGCTTCCAAGGAAGGGTGCTGGCTAGCAACAGCTTTCAGTGCTGGCACTTTTCATCTCTGAGCAATTGCTCGACGTTTGCAATTTCTCAGCTCGTGTCTACGAGACGGAAAGAGAATGACCGTGACGTTTGGTGGCTAGAGAAGCGCAAAGCCCCAGTGTTGCTGCGCCTGTGAAAGCGCTTCCAAGGAAGGGTGCTGGCTAGCAACAGCTTTCAGTGCTGGCACTTTTCATCTCTGAGCAATTGCTCGACGTTTGCAATTTCTCAGCTCGTGTCTACGAGACGGAAAGAGAATGACCGTGACATTTGGTGGGTAGAGAAGCGCAAAGCCCCAGTGTTGCTGCGCCTCTGAAAGCGCTTCCAAGGAAGGGTGCTGGCTAGCAAGAGCTTTCAGTGCTGGCACTTTTCATCTCTGAGCAATTGCTCGACGTTTGCAATTTCTCACCTGAGCTCTCTTCAGAGTGCGCGAGAGGATGAGCAGAAGATTAGGTGGCTAGAGAAGCCCAGAGCCCCAGTGTTCTAAGGGCTACAAAAGCGCTTCCAAGGAAGGGGGCTGGCTAGCAACAGCTTTCAGTGCTGGCACTTTTCATCTCTGAGCAATTGCTCGACGTTTGCAATTTCTCACCTGAGCTCTCTTTAGAGTGCGCGAGAGGATGAGCAGAAGATTAGCTGGCTAGAGAAGCCCAGAGCCCCAGTGTTCTAAGGCCTACAAAAGCGCTTCCAAGGAAGGGTGCTGGCTAGCAAGAGCTTTCAGTGCTGGCACTTTTCATCTCTGAGCAATTGCTCGACGTTTGCAATTTCTCACCTGAGCTCTCTTTAGAGTGCGCGAGAGGATGAGCACAAGATTAGGTGGCTAGAGAAGCCCAGAGCCCCACTGTTCTAAGGGCTACAAAAGCGCTTCCAAGGAAGGGGGCTGGCTAGCAACAGCTTTCAGGGCTGGCACTTTTCATCTCTGAGCAATTGCTCAACGTTTGCAATTTCTCAGCTCGTGTCTACGAGACGGAAAGAGAATGACCGTGACGTTTGGTGCGTATAGAAGCGCAAAGCCCCAGTGTTGCTGCGCCTGTGAAAGCGCTTCCAAGGAAGGGTGCTGGCTAGCAACAGCTTTCAGTGCTGGCACTTTTCCTCTCTGAGCAATTGCTCGACGTTTGCAATTTCTCAGCTCGTGTCTACGAGACGGAAAGAGAATGACCGTGACGTTTGGTGGGTAGAGAAGCGCAAAGCCCCAGTGTTGCTGCGCCTGTGAAAGCGCTTCCAAGGAAGGCTGCTGGCTAGCAACAGCTTTCAGGGCTGGCACTTTTCATCTCTGAGCAATTGCTCGACGTTTGCAATTTCTCAGCTCGTGTCTACGATACGGAAAGAGAATGACCGTGACATTTGGTGGGTAGAGAAGCGCAAAGCCCCAGTGTTGCTGCGCCTCTGAAAGCGCTTCCAAGGAAGGGTGCTGGCTAGCAAGAGCTTTCAGTGCTGGCACTTTTCATCTCTGAGCAATTGCTCGACGTTTGCAATTTCTCACCTGAGCTCTCTTCAGAGTGCGCGAGAGGATGAGCAGAAGATTAGGTGGCTAGAGAAGCCCAGAGCCCCAGTGTTCTAAGGCCTACAAAAGCGCTTCCAAGGAAGGGGGCTGGCTAGCAACAGCTTTCAGTGCTGGCACTTTTCATCTCTGAGCAATTGCTCGACGTTTGCAATTTCTCAGCTCGTGTCTACGAGACGGAAAGAGAATGACCGTGACGTTTGGTGCGTATAGAAGCGCAAAGCCCCAGTGTTGCTGCGCCTGTGAAAGCGCTTCCAAGGAAGGGTGCTGGCTAGCAAGAGCTTTCAGTGCTGGCACTTTTCATCTCTGAGCAATTGCTCGACGTTTGCAATTTGTCAGCTCGTCTCTACGAGACGGAAAGAGAATGACCGTGACGTTTGGTGGGTAGAGAAGCGCAAAGCCCCAGTGTTGCTGCGCCTGTGAAAGCGCTTCCAAGGAAGGGTGCTGGCTAGCAACAGCTTTCAGTGCTGGCACTTTTCATCTCTGAGCAATTGCTCAACGTTTGCAATTTCTCAGCTCGTGTCTACGAGACGGAAAGAGAATGACCGTGACATTTGGTGGGTAGAGAAGCGCAAAGCCCCAGTGTTGCTGCGCCTCTGAAAGCGCTTCCAAGGAAGGGTGCTGGCTAGCAAGAGCTTTCAGTGCTGGCACTTTTCATCTCTGAGCAATTGCTCGACGTTTGCAATTTCTCACCTGAGCTCTCTTCAGAGTGCGCGAGAGGATGAGCAGAAGATTAGGTGGCTAGAGAAGCCCAGAGCCCCAGTGTTCTAAGGGCTACAAAAGCGCTTCCAAGGAAGGGGGCTGGCTAGCAACAGCTTTCAGTGCTGGCACTTTTCATCTCTGAGCAATTGCTCGACGTTTGCAATTTCTCACCTGAGCTCTCTTTAGAGTGCGCGAGAGGATGAGCAGAAGATTAGCTGGCTAGAGAAGCCCAGAGCCCCAGTGTTCTAAGGCCTACAAAAGCGCTTCCAAGGAAGGGTGCTGGCTAGCAAGAGCTTTCAGTGCTGGCACTTTTCATCTCTGAGCAATTGCTCGACGTTTGCAATTTCTCACCTGAGCTCTCTTTAGAGTGCGCGAGAGGATGAGCACAAGATTAGGTGGCTAGAGAAGCCCAGAGCCCCACTGTTCTAAGGGCTACAAAAGCGCTTCCAAGGAAGGGGGCTGGCTAGCAACAGCTTTCAGGGCTGGCACTTTTCATCTCTGAGCAATTGCTCAACGTTTGCAATTTCTCAGCTCGTGTCTACGAGACGGAAAGAGAATGACCGTGACGTTTGGTGCGTATAGAAGCGCAAAGCCCCAGTGTTGCTGCGCCTGTGAAAGCGCTTCCAAGGAAGGGTGCTGGCTAGCAACAGCTTTCAGTGCTGGCACTTTTCCTCTCTGAGCAATTGCTCGACGTTTGCAATTTCTCAGCTCGTGTCTACGAGACGGAAAGAGAATGACCGTGACGTTTGGTGGGTAGAGAAGCGCAAAGCCCCAGTGTTGCTGCGCCTGTGAAAGCGCTTCCAAGGAAGGCTGCTGGCTAGCAACAGCTTTCAGGGCTGGCACTTTTCATCTCTGAGCAATTGCTCGACGTTTGCAATTTCTCAGCTCGTGTCTACGATACGGAAAGAGAATGACCGTGACATTTGGTGGGTAGAGAAGCGCAAAGCCCCAGTGTTGCTGCGCCTCTGAAAGCGCTTCCAAGGAAGGGTGCTGGCTAGCAAGAGCTTTCAGTGCTGGCACTTTTCATCTCTGAGCAATTGCTCGACGTTTGCAATTTCTCACCTGAGCTCTCTTCAGAGTGCGCGAGAGGATGAGCAGAAGATTAGGTGGCTAGAGAAGCCCAGAGCCCCAGTGTTCTAAGGCCTACAAAAGCGCTTCCAAGGAAGGGGGCTGGCTAGCAACAGCTTTCAGTGCTGGCACTTTTCATCTCTGAGCAATTGCTCGACGTTTGCAATTTCTCAGCTCGTGTCTACGAGACGGAAAGAGAATGACCGTGACGTTTGGTGCGTATAGAAGCGCAAAGCCCCAGTGTTGCTGCGCCTGTGAAAGCGCTTCCAAGGAAGGGTGCTGGCTAGCAAGAGCTTTCAGTGCTGGCACTTTTCATCTCTGAGCAATTGCTCGACGTTTGCAATTTGTCAGCTCGTCTCTACGAGACGGAAAGAGAATGACCGTGACGTTTGGTGGGTAGAGAAGCGCAAAGCCCCAGTGTTGCTGCGCCTGTGAAAGCGCTTCCAAGGAAGGGTGCTGGCTAGCAACAGCTTTCAGTGCTGGCACTTTTCATCTCTGAGCAATTGCTCAACGTTTGCAATTTCTCAGCTCGTGTCTACGAGACGGAAAGAGAATGACCGTGACGTTTGGTGGGTAGAGAAGCGCAAAGCCCCAGTGTTGCTGCGCCTGTGAAAGCGCTTCCAAGGAAGGGTGCTGGCTAGCAACAGCTTTCAGTGCTGGCACTTTTCATCTCTGAGCAATTGCTCGACCTCTGCAATTTCTCAGCTCGTGTCTAGGAGACGGAGAGATAGTGACCGTGACGTTTGGTGGGTAGAGAAGCGCAAAGCCCCAGTGTTGCTGCACCTGTGAAAGCGCTTCCAAGGAAGGCTGCTGGCTAGCAACAGCTTTCAGTGCTGGCACTTTTCATCTCTGAGCAATTGCTCGACGTTTGCAATTTCTCACCTGAGCTCTCTTTAGAGTGCGCGAGAGGATGAGCAGAAGATTAGGTGGCTAGAGAAGCCCAGAGCCCCAGTGTTCTAACGGCTACAAAAGCGCTTCCAAGGAAGGGGGCTGGCTAGCAACAGCTTTCAGTGCTGGCACTTTTCATCTCTGAGCAATTGCTCGACGTTTGCAATTTCTCAGCCCGTGTCTACGAGACGGAAAGAGAATGACCGTGACGTTTGGTGGCTAGAGAAGCGCAAAGCCCCAGTGTTGCTGCGCCTGTGAAAGCGCTTCCAAGGAAGGGGGCTGGCTAGCAAGAGCTTTCAGTGCTGGCACTTTTCATCTCTGAGCAATTGCTCGACGTTTGCAATTTCTCAGCTTGTGTCTACGAGACAGAAAGAGAATGACCGTGACGTTTGGTGGGTAGAGAAGCGCAAAGCCCCAGTGTTGCTGCGCCTGTGAAAGCGCTTCCAAGGAAGGCTGCTGGCTAGCAACAGCTTTCAGTGCTGGCACTTTTCATCTCTGAGCAATTGCTCGACGTTTGCAATTTCTCACCTGAGCTCTCTTTAGAGTGCGCGAGAGGATGAGCAGAAGATTAGGTGGCTAGAGAAGCCCAGAGCCCCAGTGTTCTAAGGGCTACAAAAGCGCTTCCAAGGAAGGGGGCTGGCTAGCAAGAGCTTTCAGTGCTGGCACTTTTCATCTCTGAGCAATTGCTCCACGTTTGCAATTTCTCAGCTCGTGTCTACGAGACGCAAAGAGAATGACCGTGACGTTTGGTGCGTATAGAAGCGCAAAGCCCCAGTGTTGCTGCACCTGTGAAAGCGCTTCCAAGGAAGGGTGCTGGCTAGCAACAGCTTTCAGGGCTGGCACTTTTCATCTCTGAGCAATTGCTCGACGTTTGCAATTTCTCAGCTCGTGTCTACGAGACGGAAAGAGAAGGACCGTGACGTTTGGTGGGTAGAGAAGCGCAAAGCCCCAGTGTTGCTGCGCCTGTGAAAGCGCTTCCAAGGAAGGCTGCTGGCTAGCAACAGCTTTCAGTGCTGGCACTTTTCATCTCTGAGCAATTGCTCGACGTTTGCAATTTCTCACCTGAGCTCTCTTCAGAGTGCGCGAGAGGATGAGCAGAAGATTAGGTGGCTAGAGAAGCCCAGAGCCCCAGTGTTCTAAGGGCTACAAAAGCGCTTCCAAGGAAGGGGGCTGGCTAGCAACAGCTTTCAGTGCTGGCACTTTTCATCTCTGAGCAATTGCTCGACGTTTGCAATTTCTCAGCTCGTGTCTACGAGACGGAGAGATAGTGACCGTGACGTTTGGTGGGTAGAGAAGCGCAAAGCCCCAGTGTTGCTGCGCCTGTGAAAGCGCTTCCAAGGAAGGCTGCTGGCTAGCAAGAGCTTTCAGTGCTGGCACTTTTCATCTCTGAGCAATTGCTCGACGTTTGCAATTTCTCACCTGAGCTCTCTTCAGAGTGCGCGAGAGGATGAGCAGAAGATTAGGTGGCTAGAGAAGCCCAGAGCCCCAGTGTTCTAACGGCTACAAAAGCGCTTCCAAGGAAGGGGGCTGGCTAGCAACAGCTTTCAGGGCTGGCGCTTTTCATCTCTGAGCAATTGCTCGACGTTTGCAATTTCTCAGATCGTGTCTAGGAGACGGAGAGATAGTGACCGTGACGTTTGGTGGGTAGAGAAGCGCAAAGCCCCAGTGTTGCTGCGCCTGTGAAAGCGCTTCCAAGGAAGGCTGCTGGCTAGCAACAGCTTTCAGTGCTGGCACTTTTCATCTCTGAGCAATTGCTCGACGTTTGCAATTTCTCAGCTTGTGTCTACGAGACGGAAAGAGAATGACCGTGACGTTTGGTGGGCAGAGAAGCGCAAAGCCCCAGTGTTGCTGCGCCTGTGAAAGCGCTTCCAAGGAAGGCTGCTGGCTAGCAACAGCTTTCAGTGCTGGCACTTTTCATCTCTGAGCAATTGCTCGACGTTTGCAATTTCTCAGGTCGTGTCCACGAGACGGAAAGAGAATGACCGTGACGTTTGGTGCGTATAGAAGCGCAAAGCCCCAGTGTTGCTGCGCCTCTGAAAGCGCTTCCAAGGAAGGGTGCTGGCTAGCAACAGCTTTCAGTGCTGGCACTTTTCATCTCTGAGCAATTGCTCGACGTTTGCAATTTCTCAGCTCGTGTCTACGAGACGGAAAGAGAATGACCGTGACGTTTGGTGGGTAGAGAAGCGCAAAGCCCCAGTGTTACTGCGCCTCTGAAAGCGCTTCCAAGGAAGGCTGCTGGCTAGCAAGAGCTTTCAGTGCTGGCACTTTTCATCTCTGAGCAATTGCTCGACGTTTGCAATTTCTCACCTGAGCTCTCTTTAGAGTGCGCGAGAGGATGAGCAGAAGATTAGGTGGCTAGAGAAGGCCAGAGCCCCAGTGTTCTAAGGCCTACAAAAGCGCTTCCAAGGAAGGGTGCTGGCTAGCAACAGCTTTCAGTGCTGGCACTTTTCATCTCTGAGCAATTGCTCAACGTTTGCAATTTCTCAGCTCGTGTCTACGAGACGGAAAGAGAATGACCGTGACGTTTGGTGGCTAGAGAAGCGCAAAGCCCCAGTGTTGCTGCGCCTGTGAAAGCGCTTCCAAGGAAGGGTGCTGGCTAGCAACAGCTTTCAGGGCTGGCACTTTTCACCTCTGAGCAATTGCTCGACGTTTGCAATTTCTCAGCTCGTGTCTAGGAGACGGAGAGATAGTGACCGTGACGTTTGGTGGGTAGAGAAGCGCAAAGCCCCAGTGTTGCTGCGCCTGTGAAAGCGCTTCCAAGGAAGGGTGCTGGCTAGCAACAGCTTTCAGTGCTGGCACTTTTCATCTCTGAGCAATTGCTCGACGTTTGCAATTTCTCACCTGAGCTCTCTTTAGAGTGTGCGAGAGGATGAGCAGAAGATTAGGTGGCTAGAGAAGCCCAGAGCCCCAGTGTTCTAAGGGCTACAAAAGCGCTTCCAAGGAAGGGGGCTGGCTAGCAACAGCTTTCAGTGCTGGCACTTTTCACCTCTGAGCAATTGCTCGACGTTTGCAATTTCTCCCCTGAGCTCTCTTTAGAGTGCGCGAGAGGATGAGCAGAAGATTAGGTGGCTAGAGAAGCCCAGAGCCCCAGTGTTCTAAGGCCTACAAAAGCGCTTCCAAGGAAGGGGGCTGGCTAGCAACAGCTTTCAGGGCTGGCACTTTTCATCTCTGAGCAATTGCTCAACGTTTGCAATTTCTCAGCTCGTGTCTACGAGACGGAAAGAGAATGACCGTGACGTTTGGTGGCTAGAGAAGCGCAAAGCCCCAGTGTTGCTGCGCCTGTGAAAGCGCTTCCAAGGAAGGGTGCTGGCTAGCAACAGCTTTCAGGGCTGGCACTTTTCATCTCTGAGCAATTGCTCGACGTTTGCAATTTCTCAGCCCGTGTCTACGAGACGGAAAGAGAATGACCGTGACATTTGGTGGGTAGAGAAGCGCAAAGCCCCAGTGTTGCTGCGCCTGTGAAAGCGCTTCCAAGGAAGGGTGCTGGCTAGCAAGAGCTTTCAGTGCTGGCACTTTTCATCTCTGAGCAATTGCTCGACGTTTGCAATTTCTCACCTGAGCTCTCTTTAGAGTGCGCGAGAGGATGAGCAGAAGATTAGGTGGCTAGAGAAGCCCAGAGCCCCACTGTTCTAAGGGCTACAAAAGCGCTTCCAAGGAAGGGGGCTGGCTAGCAACAGCTTTCAGGGCTGGCACTTTTCATCTCTGAGCAATTGCTCAACGTTTGCAATTTCTCAGCTCGTGTCTACGAGACGGAAAGAGAATGACCTTGACGTTTGGTGCGTATAGAAGCGCAAAGCCCCAGTGTTGCTGCGCCTGTGAAAGCGCTTCCAAGGAAGGGTGCTGGCTAGCAACAGCTTTCAGTGCTGGCACTTTTCATCTCTGAGCAATTGCTCGACGTTTGCAATTTCTCAGCTCGTGTCTACGAGACGGAAAGAGAATGACCGTGACGTTTGGTGGCTAGAGAAGCGCAAAGCCCCAGTGTTGCTGCGCCTGTGAAAGCGCTTCCAAGGAAGGGTGCTGGCTAGCAACAGCTTTCAGGGCTGGCACTTTTCATCTCTGAGCAATTGCTCGACGTTTGCAATTTCTCAGCTCGTGTCTACGATACGGAAAGAGAATGACCGTGACATTTGGTGGGTAGAGAAGCGCAAAGCCCCAGTGTTGCTGCGCCTCTGAAAGCGCTTCCAAGGAAGGGTGCTGGCTAGCAAGAGCTTTCAGTGCTGGCACTTTTCATCTCTGAGCAATTGCTCGACGTTTGCAATTTCTCACCTGAGCTCTCTTCAGAGTGCGCGAGAGGATGAGCAGAAGATTAGGTGGCTAGAGAAGCCCAGAGCCCCAGTGTTCTAAGGGCTACAAAAGCGCTTCCAAGGAAGGGGGCTGGCTAGCAACAGCTTTCAGTGCTGGCACTTTTCATCTCTGAGCAATTGCTCGACGTTTGCAATTTCTCAGCTCGTGTCTACGAGACGGAAAGAGAATGACCGTGACGTTTGGTGCGTATAGAAGCGCAAAGCCCCAGTGTTGCTGCGCCTGTGAAAGCGCTTCCAAGGAAGGGTGCTGGCTAGCAAGAGCTTTCAGTGCTGGCACTTTTCATCTCTGAGCAATTGCTCGACGTTTGCAATTTGTCAGCTCGTCTCTACGAGACGGAAAGAGAATGACCGTGACGTTTGGTGGGTAGAGAAGCGCAAAGCCCCAGTGTTGCTGCGCCTGTGAAAGCGCTTCCAAGGAAGGGTGCTGGCTAGCAACAGCTTTCAGTGCTGGCACTTTTCATCTCTGAGCAATTGCTCAACGTTTGCAATTTCTCAGCTCGTGTCTACGAGACGGAAAGAGAATGACCGTGACGTTTGGTGGGTAGAGAAGCGCAAAGCCCCAGTGTTGCTGCGCCTGTGAAAGCGCTTCCAAGGAAGGCTGCTGGCTAGCAACAGCTTTCAGTGCTGGCACTTTTCATCTCTGAGCAATTGCTCGACGTTTGCAATTTCTCACCTGAGCTCTCTTCAGAGTGCGCGAGAGGATGAGCAGAAGATTAGGTGGCTAGAGAAGCCCAGAGCCCCAGTGTTCTAAGGCCTACAAAAGCGCTTCCAAGGAAGGGGGCTGGCTAGCAACAGCTTTCAGGGCTGGCACTTTTCATCTCTGAGCAATTGCTCGACGTTTGCAATTTCTCAGCTCGTGTCTACGAGACGGAGAGATAGTGACCGTGACGTTTGGTGGGTAGAGAAGCGCAAAGCCCCAGTGTTGCTGTGCCTGTGAAAGCGCTTCCAAGGAAGGCTGCTGGCTAGCAAGAGCTTTCAGTGCTGGCACTTTTCATCTCTGAGAAATTTGAAGACATTTTGAATTTCTCACCTGAGCTCTCTTTAGAGTGCGCGAGAGGATGAGCAGAAGATTAGGTGGCTAGAGATGCCCAGAGCCCCAGTGTTCTAACGGCTACAAAAGCGCTTCCAAGGAAGGGAGCTGGCTAGCAACAGCTTTCAGGGCTGGCACTTTTCATCTCTGAGCAATTGCTCGACGTTTGCAATTTCTCAGCTCGTGTCCACGAGACGGAAAGAGAATGACCGTGACGTTTGGTGGGTAGAGAAGCGCAAAGCCCCAGTGTTGCTGCGCCTGTGAAAGCGCTTCCAAGGAAGGGTGCTGGCTAGCAACAGCTTTCAGTGCTGGCACTTTTCATCTCTGAGCAATTGCTCAACGTTTGCAATTTCTCAGCTCGTGTCTACGAGACGGAGAGATAGTGACCGTGACATTTGGTGGGTAGAGAAGCGCAAATCCCCAGTGTTGCTGCGCCTGTGAAAGCGCTTCCAAGGAAGGCTGCTGGCTAGCAACAGCTTTCAGTGCTGGCACTTTTCATCTCTGAGCAATTGCTCGACGTTTGCAATTTCTCACCTGAGCTCTCTTTAGAGTGCGCGAGAGGATGAGCAGAAGATTAGGTGGCTAGAGAAGCCCAGAGCCCCAGTGTTCTTAGGCCTACAAAAGCGCTTCCAAGGAAGGGGGCTGGCTAGCAAGAGCTTTCAGGGCTGGCACTTTTCATCTCTGAGCAATTGCTGGACGTTTGCAATTTCTCAGCTCGTGTCTACGAGACGGAAAGAGAAGGACCGTGACGTTTGGTGGGTAGAGAAGCGCAAAGCCCCAGTGTTGCTGCGCCTGTGAAAGCGCTTCCAAGGAAGGGTGCTGGCTAGCAAGAGCTTTCAGTGCTGGCACTTTTCACCTCTGAGCAATTGCTCGACGTTTGCAATTTCTCAGCTCGTGTCTAGGAGACGGAGAGATAGTGACCGTGACGTTTGGTGGCTAGAGAAGCGCAAAGCCCCAGTGTTGCTGCGCCTGTGAAAGCGCTTCCAAGGAAGGCTGCTGGCTAGCAACAGCTTTCAGTGCTGGCACTTTTCATCTCTGAGCAATTGCTCGACGTTTGCAATTTCTCACCTGAGCTCTCTTTAGAGTGTGCGAGAGGATGAGCAGAAGATTAGGTGGCTAGAGAAGCCCAGAGCCCCAGTGTTCTAAGGGCTACAAAAGCGCTTCCAAGGAAGGGGGCTGGCTAGCAACAGCTTTCAGTGCTGGCACTTTTCATCTCTGAGCAATTGCTCGACGTTTGCAATTTCTCCCCTGAGCTCTCTTCAGAGTGCGCGAGAGGATGAGCAGAAGATTAGGTGGCTAGAGAAGCCCAGAGCCCCAGTGTTCTTAGGCCTACAAAAGCGCTTCCAAGGAAGGGTGCTGGCTAGCAACAGCTTTCAGGGCTGGCACTTTTCATCTCTGAGCAATTGCTCGACGTTTGCAATTTCTCAGCCCGTGTCTACGAGACGGAAAGAGAATGACCATGACGTTTGGTGGCTAGAGAAGCGCAAATCCCCAGTGTTGCTGTGCCTGTGAAAGCGCTTCCAAGGAAGGGTGCTGGCTAGCAACAACTTTCAGTGCTGGCACTTTTCATCTCTGAGCAATTGCTCAACGTTTGCAATTTCTCAGCTCGTGTCTACGAGACGGAAAGAGAATGACCGTGACGTTTGGTGGCTAGAGAAGCGCAAAGCCCCAGTGTTGCTGCGCCTCTGAAAGCGCTTCCAAGGAAGGGTGCTGTCTAGCAACAGCTTTCAGTGCTGGCACTTTTCATCTCTGAGCAATTGCTCGACGTTTGCAATTTCTCACCTGAGCTCTCTTTAGAGTGCGCGAGAGGATGAGCAGAAGATTAGGTGGCTAGAGAAGCCCAGAGCCCCAGTGTTCTAAGGCCTACAAAAGCGCTTCCAAGGAAGGGTGCTGGCTAGCAACAGCTTTCAGGGCTGGCACTTTTCATCTCTGAGCAATTGGTGGACATTTGCAATTTCTCAGCTCGTGTCTACGAGACGGAGAGATAGTGACCGTGACGTTTGGTGGGTAGAGAAGCGCAAAGCCCCAGTGTTGCTGTGCCTGTGAAAGCGCTTCCAAGGAAGGCTGCTGGCTAGCAAGAGCTTTCAGTGCTGGCACTTTTCATCTCTGAGAAATTTGAAGACATTTTGAATTTCTCACCTGAGCTCTCTTTAGACTGCACGAGAGGATGAGCAGAAGATTAGGTGGCTAGAGATGCCCAGAGCCCCAGTGTTCTAACGGCTACAAAAGCGCTTCCAAGGAAGGGGGCTGGCTAGCAACAGCTTTCAGGGCTGGCACTTTTCATCTCTGAGCAATTGCTCGACGTTTGCAATTTCTCAGCTCGTGTCCACGAGACGGAAAGAGAATGACCGTGACGTTTGGTGGCTAGAGAAGCGCAAAGCCCCAGTGTTGCTGCGCCTCTGAAAGCGCTTCCAAGGAAGGGTGCTGGCTAGCAACAGCTTTCAGTGCTGGCACTTTTCATCTCTGAGCAATTGCTCAACGTTTGCAATTTCTCAGCTCGTGTCTACGAGACGGAAAGAGAATGACCGTGACATTTGGTGGGTAGAGAAGCGCAAAGCCCCAGTGTTGCTGCGCCTGTGAAAGCGCTTCCAAGGAAGGGTGCTGGCTAGCAACAGCTTTCAGTGCTGGCACTTTTCATCTCTGAGCAATTGCTCGACGTTTGCAATTTCTCACCTGAGCTCTCTTTAGAGTGCGCGAGAGGATGAGCAGAAGATTAGGTGGCTAGAGAAGCCCAGAGCCCCAGTGTTCTAAGGGCTACAAAAGCGCTTCCAAGGAAGGGGGCTGGCTAGCAACAGCTTTCAGTGCTGGCACTTTTCATCTCTGAGCAATTGCTCAACGTTTGCAATTTCTCAGCTCGTGTCTACGAGACGGAGAGATAGTGACCGTGACGTTTGGTGGGTAGAGAAGCGCAAAGCCCCAGTGTTGCTGCGCCTCTGAAAGCGCTTCCAAGGAAGGCTGCTGGCTAGCAACAGCTTTCAGTGCTGGCACTTTTCATCTCTGAGCAATTGCTCGACGTTTGCAATTTCTCACCTGAGCTCTCTTTAGAGTGCGCGAGAGGATGAGCAGAAGATTAGGTGGCTAGAGAAGCCCAGATCCCCAGTGTTCTTAGGCCTACAAAAGCGCTTCCAAGGAAGGGTGCTGGCTAGCAAGAGCTTTCAGGGCTGGCACTTTTCATCTCTGAGCAATTGCTCAACGTTTGCAATTTCTCAGCTCGTGTCTACGAGACGGAAAGAGAATGACCGTGACGTTTGGTGGCTAGAGAAGCGCAAAGCCCCAGTGTTGCTGCGCCTGTGAAAGCGCTTCCAAGGAAGGGTGCTGGCTAGCAACAGCTTTCAGGGCTGGCACTTTTCATCTCTGAGCAATTGCTCGACGTTTGCAATTTCTCAGCCCGTGTCTACGAGACGGAAAGAGAATGACCGTGACATTTGGTGGGTAGAGAAGCGCAAAGCCCCAGTGTTGCTGCGCCTGTGAAAGCGCTTCCAAGGAAGGGTGCTGGCTAGCAAGAGCTTTCAGTGCTGGCACTTTTCATCTCTGAGCAATTGCTCGACGTTTGCAATTTCTCACCTGAGCTCTCTTTAGAGTGCGCGAGAGGATGAGCAGAAGATTAGGTGGCTAGAGAAGCCCAGAGCCCCACTGTTCTAAGGGCTACAAAAGCGCTTCCAAGGAAGGGGGCTGGCTAGCAACAGCTTTCAGGGCTGGCACTTTTCATCTCTGAGCAATTGCTCAACGTTTGCAATTTCTCAGCTCGTGTCTACGAGACGGAAAGAGAATGACCTTGACGTTTGGTGCGTATAGAAGCGCAAAGCCCCAGTGTTGCTGCGCCTGTGAAAGCGCTTCCAAGGAAGGGTGCTGGCTAGCAACAGCTTTCAGTGCTGGCACTTTTCATCTCTGAGCAATTGCTCGACGTTTGCAATTTCTCAGCTCGTGTCTACGAGACGGAAAGAGAATGACCGTGACGTTTGGTGGCTAGAGAAGCGCAAAGCCCCAGTGTTGCTGCGCCTGTGAAAGCGCTTCCAAGGAAGGCTGCTGGCTAGCAACAGCTTTCAGGGCTGGCACTTTTCATCTCTGAGCAATTGCTCGACGTTTGCAATTTCTCAGCTCGTGTCTACGATACGGAAAGAGAATGACCGTGACATTTGGTGGGTAGAGAAGCGCAAAGCCCCAGTGTTGCTGCGCCTCTGAAAGCGCTTCCAAGGAAGGGTGCTGGCTAGCAAGAGCTTTCAGTGCTGGCACTTTTCATCTCTGAGCAATTGCTCGACGTTTGCAATTTCTCACCTGAGCTCTCTTCAGAGTGCGCGAGAGGATGAGCAGAAGATTAGGTGGCTAGAGAAGCCCAGAGCCCCAGTGTTCTAAGGGCTACAAAAGCGCTTCCAAGGAAGGGGGCTGGCTAGCAACAGCTTTCAGTGCTGGCACTTTTCATCTCTGAGCAATTGCTCGACGTTTGCAATTTCTCAGCTCGTGTCTACGAGACGGAAAGAGAATGACCGTGACGTTTGGTGCGTATAGAAGCGCAAAGCCCCAGTGTTGCTGCGCCTGTGAAAGCGCTTCCAAGGAAGGGTGCTGGCTAGCAAGAGCTTTCAGTGCTGGCACTTTTCATCTCGGAGCAATTGCTCGACGTTTGCAATTTCTCAGCTCGTCTCTACGAGACGGAAAGAGAATGACCGTGACGTTTGGTGGGTAGAGAAGCGCAAAGCCCCAGTGTTGCTGCGCCTGTGAAAGCGCTTCCAAGGAAGGGTGCTGGCTAGCAACAGCTTTCAGTGCTGGCACTTTTCATCTCTGAGCAATTGCTCAACGTTTGCAATTTCTCAGCTCGTGTCTACGAGACGGAAAGAGAATGACCGTGACGTTTGGTGGGTAGAGAAGCGCAAAGCCCCAGTGTTGCTGCGCCTGTGAAAGCGCTTCCAAGGAAGGCTGCTGGCTAGCAACAGCTTTCAGTGCTGGCACTTTTCATCTCTGAGCAATTGCTCGACGTTTGCAATTTCTCACCTGAGCTCTCTTCAGAGTGCGCGAGAGGATGAGCAGAAGATTAGGTGGCTAGAGAAGCCCAGAGCCCCAGTGTTCTAAGGCCTACAAAAGCGCTTCCAAGGAAGGGGGCTGGCTAGCAACAGCTTTCAGGGCTGGCACTTTTCATCTCTGAGCAATTGCTCGACGTTTGCAATTTCTCAGCTCGTGTCTACGAGACGGAGAGATAGTGACCGTGACGTTTGGTGGGTAGAGAAGCGCAAAGCCCCAGTGTTGCTGTGCCTGTGAAAGCGCTTCCAAGGAAGGCTGCTGGCTAGCAAGAGCTTTCAGTGCTGGCACTTTTCATCTCTGAGAAATTTGAAGACATTTTGAATTTCTCACCTGAGCTCTCTTTAGAGTGCGCGAGAGGATGAGCAGAAGATTAGGTGGCTAGAGATGCCCAGAGCCCCAGTGTTCTAACGGCTACAAAAGCGCTTCCAAGGAAGGGAGCTGGCTAGCAACAGCTTTCAGGGCTGGCACTTTTCATCTCTGAGCAATTGCTCGACGTTTGCAATTTCTCAGCTCGTGTCCACGAGACGGAAAGAGAATGACCGTGACGTTTGGTGGGTAGAGAAGCGCAAAGCCCCAGTGTTGCTGCGCCTGTGAAAGCGCTTCCAAGGAAGGGTGCTGGCTAGCAACAGCTTTCAGTGCTGGCACTTTTCATCTCTGAGCAATTGCTCAACGTTTGCAATTTCTCAGCTCGTGTCTACGAGACGGAGAGATAGTGACCGTGACATTTGGTGGGTAGAGAAGCGCAAAGCCCCAGTGTTGCTGCGCCTCTGAAAGCGCTTCCAAGGAAGGCTGCTGGCTAGCAACAGCTTTCAGTGCTGGCACTTTTCATCTCTGAGCAATTGCTCGACGTTTGCAATTTCTCACCTGAGCTCTCTTTAGAGTGCGCGAGAGGATGAGCAGAAGATTAGGTGGCTAGAGAAGCCCAGAGCCCCAGTGTTCTTAGGCCTACAAAAGCGCTTCCAAGGAAGGGGGCTGGCTAGCAAGAGCTTTCAGGGCTGGCACTTTTCATCTCTGAGCAATTGCTGGACGTTTGCAATTTCTCAGCTCGTGTCTACGAGACGGAAAGAGAAGGACCGTGACGTTTGGTGGGTAGAGAAGCGCAAAGCCCCAGTGTTGCTGCGCCTGTGAAAGCGCTTCCAAGGAAGGGTGCTGGCTAGAAACAGCTTTCAGTGCTGGCACTTTTCACCTCTGAGCAATTGCTCGACGTTTGCAATTTCTCAGCTCGTGTCTAGGAGACGGAGAGATAGTGACCGTGACGTTTGGTGGCTAGAGAAGCGCAAAGCCCCAGTGTTGCTGCGCCTGTGAAAGCGCTTCCAAGGAAGGCTGCTGGCTAGCAACAGCTTTCAGTGCTGGCACTTTTCATCTCTGAGCAATTGCTCGACGTTTGCAATTTCTCACCTGAGCTCTCTTTAGAGTGTGCGAGAGGATGAGCAGAAGATTAGGTGGCTAGAGAAGCCCAGAGCCCCAGTGTTCTAAGGGCTACAAAAGCGCTTCCAAGGAAGGGGGCTGGCTAGCAAGAGCTTTCAGTGCTGGCACTTTTCATCTCTGAGCAATTGCTCGACGTTTGCAATTTCTCACCTGAGCTCTCTTCAGAGTGCGCGAGAGGATGAGCAGAAGATTAGGTGGCTAGAGAAGCCCAGAGCCCCAGTGTTCTTAGGCCTACAAAAGCGCTTCCAAGGAAGGGTGCTGGCTAGCAACAGCTTTCAGGGCTGGCACTTTTCATCTCTGAGCAATTGCTCGACGTTTGCAATTTCTCAGCCCGTGTCTACGAGACGGAAAGAGAATGACCATGACGTTTGGTGGCTAGAGAAGCGCAAATCCCCAGTGTTGCTGTGCCTGTGAAAGCGCTTCCAAGGAAGGGTGCTGGCTAGCAACAACTTTCAGTGCTGGCACTTTTCATCTCTGAGCAATTGCTCAACGTTTGCAATTTCTCAGCTCGTGTCTACGAGACGGAAAGAGAATGACCGTGACGTTTGGTGGCTAGAGAAGCGCAAAGCCCCAGTGTTGCTGCGCCTGTGAAAGCGCTTCCAAGGAAGGGTGCTGTCTAGCAACAGCTTTCAGTGCTGGCACTTTTCATCTCTGAGCAATTGCTCGACGTTTGCAATTTCTCACCTGAGCTCTCTTTAGAGTGCGCGAGAGGATGAGCAGAAGATTAGGTGGCTAGAGAAGCCCAGAGCCCCAGTGTTCTAAGGCCTACAAAAGCGCTTCCAAGGAAGGGTGCTGGCTAGCAACAGCTTTCAGGGCTGGCACTTTTCATCTCTGAGCAATTGCTCGACGTTTGCAATTTCTCAGCTCGTGTCTACGAGACGGAGAGATAGTGACCGTGACGTTTGGTGGGTAGAGAAGCGCAAAGCCCCAGTGTTGCTGTGCCTGTGAAAGCGCTTCCAAGGAAGGCTGCTGGCTAGCAAGAGCTTTCACTGCTGGCACTTTTCATCTCTGAGAAATTTGAAGACATTTTGAATTTCTCACCTGAGCTCTCTTTAGACTGCACGAGAGGATGAGCAGAAGATTAGGTGGCTAGAGATGCCCAGAGCCCCAGTGTTCTAACGGCTACAAAAGCGCTTCCAAGGAAGGGGGCTGGCTAGCAACAGCTTTCAGGGCTGGCACTTTTCATCTCTGAGCAATTGCTCGACGTTTGCAATTTCTCAGCTCGTGTCCACGAGACGGAAAGAGAATGACCGTGACGTTTGGTGGGTAGAGAAGCGCAAAGCCCCAGTGTTGCTGCGCCTCTGAAAGCGCTTCCAAGGAAGGGTGCTGGCTAGCAACAGCTTTCAGTGCTGGCACTTTTCATCTCTGAGCAATTGCTCAACGTTTGCAATTTCTCAGCTCGTGTCTACGAGACGGAAAGAGAATGACCGTGACATTTGGTGGGTAGAGAAGCGCAAAGCCCCAGTGTTGCTGCGCCTGTGAAAGCGCTTCCAAGGAAGGGTGCTGGCTAGCAACAGCTTTCAGTGCTGGCACTTTTCATCTCTGAGCAATTGCTCGACGTTTGCAATTTCTCACCTGAGCTCTCTTTAGAGTGCGCGAGAGGATGAGCAGAAGATTAGGTGGCTAGAGAAGCCCAGAGCCCCAGTGTTCTAAGGGCTACAAAAGCGCTTCCAAGGAAGGGGGCTGGCTAGCAAGAGCTTTCAGTGCTGGCACTTTTCATCTCTGAGCAATTGCTCAACGTTTGCAATTTCTCAGCTCGTGTCTACGAGACGGAGAGATAGTGACCGTGACGTTTGGTGGGTAGAGAAGCGCAAAGCCCCAGTGTTGCTGCGCCTCTGAAAGCGCTTCCAAGGAAGGCTGCTGGCTAGCAAGAGCTTTCAGTGCTGGCACTTTTCATCTCTGAGCAATTGCTCGACGTTTGCAATTTCTCACCTGAGCTCTCTTTAGAGTGCGCGAGAGGATGAGCAGAAGATTAGGTGGCTAGAGAAGCCCAGATCCCCAGTGTTCTTAGGCCTACAAAAGCGCTTCCAAGGAAGGGTGCTGGCTAGCAAGAGCTTTCAGGGCTGGCACTTTTCATCTCTGAGCAATTGCTCAACGTTTGCAATTTCTCAGCTCGTGTCTACGAGACGGAAAGAGAATGACCGTGACGTTTGGTGGCTAGAGAAGCGCAAAGCCCCAGTGTTGCTGCGCCTGTGAAAGCGCTTCCAAGGAAGGGTGCTGGCTAGCAACAGCTTTCAGTGCTGGCACTTTTCATCTCTGAGAAATTGCTCGACGTTTGCAATTTCTCAGCTCGTGTCTAGGAGACGGAGAGATAGTGACCGTGACGTTTGGTGGCTAGAGAAGCGCAAAGCCCCAGTGTTGCTGCGCCTGTGAAAGCGCTTCCAAGGAAGGCTGCTGGCTAGCAACAGCTTTCAGTGCTGGCACTTTTCATCTCTGAGCAATTGCTCGACGTTTGCAATTTCTCACCTGAGCTCTCTTTAGAGTGTGCGAGAGGATGAGCAGAAGATTAGGTGGCTAGAGAAGCCCAGAGCCCCAGTGTTCTAACGGCTACAAAAGCGCTTCCAAGGAAGGGTGCTGGCTAGCAACAGCTTTCAGGGCTGGCACTTTTCATCTCTGAGCAATTGCTCGACGTTTGCAATTTCTCAGATCGTGTCTAGGAGACGGAGAGATAGTGACCGTGACGTTTGGTGGGTAGAGAAGCGCAAAGCCCCAGTGTTGCTGCGCCTGTGAAAGCGCTTCCAAGAAAGGCTGCTGGCTAGCAACAGCTTTCAGTGCTGGCACTTTTCATCTCTGAGAAATTGCTCGACGTTTGCAATTTCTCAGCTTGTGTCTACGAGACGGAAAGAGAATGACCGTGACGTTTGGTGGGCAGAGAAGCGCAAAGCCCCAGTGTTGCTGCGCCTGTGAAAGCGCTTCCAAGGAAGGCTGCTGGCTAGCAACAGCTTTCAGTGCTGGCACTTTTCATCTCTGAGCAATTGCTCGACGTTTGCAATTTCTCAGGTCGTGTCCACGAGACGGAAAGAGAATGACCGTGACGTTTGGTGCGTATAGAAGCGCAAAGCCCCAGTGTTGCTGCGCCTCTGAAAGCGCTTCCAAGGAAGGGTGCTGGCTAGCAACAGCTTTCAGTGCTGGCACTTTTCATCTCTGAGCAATTGCTCGACGTTTGCAATTTCTCAGCTCGTGTCTACGAGACGGAAAGAGAAGGACCGTGACGTTTGGTGGGTAGAGAAGCGCAAAGCCCCAGTGTTGCTGCGCCTGTGAAAGCGCTTCCAAGGAAGGGTGCTGGCTAGCAACAGCTTTCAGGGCTGGCACTTTTCACCTCTGAGCAATTGCTCGACGTTTGCAATTTCTCAGCTCGTGTCTAGGAGACGGAGAGATAGTGACCGTGACGTTTGGTGGCTAGAGAAGCGCAAAGCCCCAGTGTTGCTGCGCCTGTGAAAGCGCTTCCAAGGAAGGGTGCTGGCTAGCAACAGCTTTCAGTGCTGGCACTTTTCATCTCTGAGCAATTGCTCGACGTTTGCAATTTCTCACCTGAGCTCTCTTTAGAGTGTGCGAGAGGATGAGCAGAAGATTAGGTGGCTAGAGAAGCCGAGAGCCCCAGTGTTCTAACGGCTACAAAAGCGCTTCCAAGGAAGGGGGCTGGCTAGCAACAGCTTTCAGTGCTGGCACTTTTCATCTCTGAGCAATTGCTCGACGTTTGCAATTTCTCAGCCCGTGTCTACGAGACGGAAAGAGAATGACCGTGACGTTTGGTGGCTAGAGAAGCGCAAAGCCCCAGTGTTGCTGCGCCTGTGAAAGCGCTTCCAAGGAAGGGTGCTGGCTAGCAACAGCTTTCAGTGCTGGCACTTTTCATCTCTGAGCAATTGCTCGACGTTTGCAATTTCTCACCTGAGCTCTCTTTAGAGTGCGCGAGAGGATCAGCAGAAGATTAGGTGGCTAGAGAAGCCCAGAGCCCCAGTGTTCTTAGGCCTACAAAAGCGCTTCCAAGGAAGGGGGCTGGCTAGCAACAGCTTTCAGTGCTGGCACTTTTCATCTCTGAGCAATTGCTCGACGTTTGCAATTTCTCAGCTCGTGTCTACGAGACGGAAAGAGAAGGACCGTGACGTTTGGTGCGTATAGAAGCGCAAAGCCCCAGTGTTGCTGCACCTGTGAAAGCGCTTCCAAGGAAGGGTGCTGGCTAGCAACAGCTTTCAGGGCTGGCACTTTTCATCTCTGAGCAATTGCTCGACGTTTGCAATTTCTCAGCTCGTGTCTACGAGACGGAAAGAGAATGACCGTGACGTTTGGTGGGTAGAGAAGCGCAAAGCCCCAGTGTTGCTGCGCCTCTGAAAGCGCTTCCAAGGAAGGGGGCTGGCTAGCAACAGCTTTCAGTGCTGGCACTTTTCATCTCTGAGCAATTGCTCGACGTTTGCAATTTCTCACCTGAGCTCTCTTCAGAGTGCGCGAGAGGATGAGCAGAAGATTAGGTGGCTAGAGAAGCCCAGAGCCCCAGTGTTCTAAGGCCTACAAAAGCGCTTCCAAGGAAGGGGGCTGGCTAGCAACAGCTTTCAGTGCTGGCACTTTTCATCTCTGAGCAATTGCTCGACGTTTGCAATTTCTCAGCTCGTGTCTAGGAGACGGAGAGATAGTGACCGTGACGTTTGGTGGCTAGAGAAGCGCAAAGCCCCAGTGTTGCTGCGCCTGTGAAAGCGCTTCCAAGGAAGGGTGCTGGCTAGCAACAGCTTTCAGTGCTGGCACTTTTCATCTCTGAGCAATTGCTCGACGTTTGCAATTTCTCACCTGAGCTCTCTTCAGAGTGCGCGAGAGGATGAGCAGAAGATTAGGTGGCTAGAGAAGCCCAGAGCCCCAGTGTTCTAACGGCTACAAAAGCGCTTCCAAGGAAGGGGGCTGGCTAGCAACAGCTTTCAGGGCTGGCACTTTTCATCTCTGAGCAATTGCTCGACGTTTGCAATTTCTCAGATCGTGTCTAGGAGACGGAGAGATAGTGACCGTGACGTTTGGTGGGTAGAGAAGCGCAAAGCCCCAGTGTTGCTGCGCCTGTGAAAGCGCTTCCAAGAAAGGCTGCTGGCTAGCAACAGCTTTCAGTGCTGGCACTTTTCATCTCTGAGAAATTGCTCGACGTTTGCAATTTCTCAGCTTGTGTCTACGAGACGGAAAGAGAATGACCGTGACGTTTGGTGGGCAGAGAAGCGCAAAGCCCCAGTGTTGCTGCGCCTGTGAAAGCGCTTCCAAGGAAGGGTGCTGGCTAGCAACAGCTTTCAGTGCTGGCACTTTTCATCTCTGAGCAATTGCTCGACGTTTGCAATTTCTCAGCTCGTGTCCACGAGACGGAAAGAGAATGACCGTGACGTTTGGTGCGTATAGAAGCGCAAAGCCCCAGTGTTGCTGCGCCTCTGAAAGCGCTTCCAAGGAAGGGTGCTGGCTAGCAACAGCTTTCAGTGCTGGCACTTTTCATCTCTGAGCAATTGCTCGACGTTTGCAATTTCTCAGGTCGTGTCTACGAGACGGAAAGAGAATGACCGTGACGTTTGGTGGGTAGAGAAGCGCAAAGCCCCAGTGTTGCTGCGCCTGTGAAAGCGCTTCCAAGGAAGGCTGCTGGCTAGCAACAGCTTTCAGGGCTGGCACTTTTCACCTCTGAGCAATTGCTCGACGTTTGCAATTTCTCAGCTCGTGTCTAGGAGACGGAGAGATAGTGACCGTGACGTTTGGTGGGTAGAGAAGCGCAAAGCCCCAGTGTTGCTGCGCCTGTGAAAGCGCTTCCAAGGAAGGGTGCTGGCTAGCAACAGCTTTCAGTGCTGGCACTTTTCATCTCTGAGCAATTGCTCGACGTTTGCAATTTCTCACCTGAGCTCTCTTTAGAGTGTGCGAGAGGATGAGCAGAAGATTAGGTGGCTAGAGAAGCCCAGAGCCCCAGTGTTCTAAGGCCTACAAAAGCGCTTCCAAGGAAGGGTGCTGGCTAGCAACAGCTTTCAGTGCTGGCACTTTTCACCTCTGAGCAATTGCTCGACGTTTGCAATTTCTCCCCTGAGCTCTCTTTAGAGTGCGCGAGAGGATGAGCAGAAGATTAGGTGGCTAGAGAAGCCCAGAGCCCCAGTGTTCTAAGGCCTACAAAAGCGCTTCCAAGGAAGGGGGCTGGCTAGCAACAGCTTTCAGGGCTGGCACTTTTCATCTCTGAGCAATTGCTCAACGTTTGCAATTTCTCAGCTCGTGTCTACGAGACGGAAAGAGAATGACCGTGACGTTTGGTGGGTAGAGAAGCGCAAAGCCCCAGTGTTGCTGCGCCTGTGAAAGCGCTTCCAAGGAAGGGTGCTGGCTAGCAACAGCTTTCAGGGCTGGCACTTTTCATCTCTGAGCAATTGCTCGACGTTTGCAATTTCTCAGCTCGTGTCTACGAGACGGAAAGAGAATGACCGTGACATTTGGTGGGTAGAGAAGCGCAAAGCCCCAGTGTTGCTGCGCCTGTGAAAGCGCTTCCAAGGAAGGGTGCTGGCTAGCAAGAGCTTTCAGTGCTGGCACTTTTCATCTCTGAGCAATTGCTCGACGTTTGCAATTTCTCAGCTTGTGTCTACGAGACAGAAAGAGAATGACCGTGACGTTTGGTGGGCAGAGAAGCGCAAAGCCCCAGTGTTGCTGCGCCTGTGAAAGCGCTTCCAAGGAAGGCTGCTGGCTAGCAACAGCTTTCAGTGCTGGCACTTTTCATCTCTGAGCAATTGCTCGACGTTTGCAATTTCTCACCTGAGCTCTCTTTAGAGTGCGCGAGAGGATGAGCACAAGATTAGGTGGCTAGAGAAGCCCAGAGCCCCAGTGTTCTAAGGCCTACAAAAGCGCTTCCAAGGAAGGGGGCTGGCTAGCAAGAGCTTTCAGTGCTGGCACTTTTCATCTCTGAGCAATTGCTCGACGTTTGCAATTTCTCAGCTCGTGTCTACGAGACGGAAAGAGAATGACCGTGACGTTTGGTGCGTATAGAAGCGCAAAGCCCCAGTGTTGCTGCGCCTGTGAAAGCGCTTCCAAGGAAGGGTGCTGGCTAGCAACAGCTTTCAGTGCTGGCACTTTTCATCTCTGAGCAATTGCTCGACGTT
Source organism: Sarcoramphus papa (assembly GCA_037962945.1). NCBI lineage: Eukaryota > Metazoa > Chordata > Aves > Accipitriformes > Cathartidae > Sarcoramphus > Sarcoramphus papa. The sequence continues at coordinate 327,605 of JBBMRM010000079.1, read as the reverse complement.
TGCAATTTCTCAGCTCGTGTCTACGAGACGGAAAGAGAATGACCGTGACGTTTGGTGGGTAGAGAAGCGCAAAGCCCCAGTGTTGCTGCGCCTGTGAAAGCGCTTCCAAGGAAGGGTGCTGGCTAGCAACAGCTTTCAGGGCTGGCACTTTTCATCTCTGAGCAATTGCTCGACGTTTGCAATTTCTCAGCTCGTGTCTACGAGACGGAAAGAGAATGACCGTGACATTTGGTGGGTAGAGAAGCGCAAAGCCCCAGTGTTGCTGCGCCTGTGAAAGCACTTCCAAGGAAGGGTGCTGGCTAGCAAGAGCTTTCAGTGCTGGCACTTTTCATCTCTGAGCAATTGCTCGACGTTTGCAATTTCTCACCTGAGCTCTCTTCAGAGTGCGCGAGAGGATGAGCAGAAGATTAGGTGGCTAGAGAAGCCCAGAGCCCCAGTGTTCTAAGGGCTACAAAAGCGCTTCCAAGGAAGGGGGCTGGCTAGCAACAGCTTTCAGTGCTGGCACTTTTCATCTCTGAGCAATTGCTCGACGTTTGCAATTTCTCAGCTCGTGTCTACGAGACGGAAAGAGAATGACCGTGACGTTTGGTGCGTATAGAAGCGCAAAGCCCCAGTGTTGCTGCGCCTGTGAAAGCGCTTCCAAGGAAGGGTGCTGGCTAGCAAGAGCTTTCAGTGCTGGCACTTTTCATCTCTGAGCAATTGCTCAACGTTTGCAATTTCTCAGCTCGTGTCTACGAGACGGAAAGAGAATGACCGTGACGTTTGGTGGGTAGAGAAGCGCAAAGCCCCAGTGTTGCTGCGCCTGTGAAAGCGCTTCCAAGGAAGGGTGCTGGCTAGCAACAGCTTTCAGTGCTGGCACTTTTCATCTCTGAGCAATTGCTCGACGTTTGCAATTTCTCAGCTCGTGTCTACGAGACGGAAAGAGAATGACCGTGACGTTTGGTGGGTAGAGAAGCGCAAAGCCCCAGTGTTGCTGCGCCTGTGAAAGCGCTTCCAAGGAAGGGGGCTGGCTAGCAACAGCTTTCAGTGCTGGCACTTTTCATCTCTGAGCAATTGCTCCACGTTTGCAATTTCTCACCTGAGCTCTCTTCAGAGTGCGCGAGAGGATGAGCAGAAGATTAGGTGGCTAGAGAAGCCCAGAGCCCCAGTGTTCTTAGGCCTACAAAAGCGCTTCCAAGGAAGGGGGCTGGCTAGCAAGAGCTTTCAGTGCTGGCACTTTTCATCTCTGAGCAATTGCTCGACGTTTGCAATTTCTCAGCCCGTGTCTACGAGACGGAAAGAGAATGACCATGACGTTTGGTGGCTAGAGAAGCGCAAAGCCCCAGTGTTGCTGTGCCTGTGAAAGCGCTTCCAAGGAAGGGTGCTGGCTAGCAACAACTTTCAGGGCTGGCACTTTTCATCTCTGAGCAATTGCTCAACGTTTGCAATTTCTCAGCTCGTGTCTACGAGACGGAAAGAGAATGACCGTGACGTTTGGTGGGTAGAGAAGCGCAAAGCCCCAGTGTTGCTGCGCCTGTGAAAGCGCTTCCAAGGAAGGCTGCTGGCTAGCAACAGCTTTCAGTGCTGGCACTTTTCATCTCTGAGCAATTGCTCGACGTTTGCAATTTCTCACCTGAGCTCTCTTTAGAGTGCGCGAGAGGATGAGCAGAAGATTAGGTGGCTAGAGAAGCCCAGAGCCCCAGTGTTCTAAGGCCTACAAAAGCGCTTCCAAGGAAGGGGGCTGGGTAGCAACAGCTTTCAGGGCTGGCACTTTTCATCTCTGAGCAATTGGTGGACATTTGCAATTTCTCAGCTCGTGTCTACGAGACGGAGAGATAGTGACCGTGACGTTTGGTGGGTAGAGAAGCGCAAAGCCCCAGTGTTGCTGTGCCTGTGAAAGCGCTTCCAAGGAAGGCTGCTGGCTAGCAAGAGCTTTCACTGCTGGCACTTTTCATCTCTGAGAAATTTGAAGACATTTTGAATTTCTCACCTGAGCTCTCTTTAGACTGCACGAGAGGATGAGCAGAAGATTAGGTGGCTAGAGATGCCCAGAGCCCCAGTGTTCTAACGGCTACAAAAGCGCTTCCAAGGAAGGGGGCTGGCTAGCAACAGCTTTCAGGGCTGGCACTTTTCATCTCTGAGCAATTGCTCGACGTTTGCAATTTCTCAGCTCGTGTCCACGAGACGGAAAGAGAATGACCGTGACGTTTGGTGGGTAGAGAAGCGCAAAGCCCCAGTGTTGCTGCGCCTGTGAAAGCGCTTCCAAGGAAGGGTGCTGGCTAGCAACAGCTTTCAGTGCTGGCACTTTTCATCTCTGAGCAATTGCTCAACATTTGCAATTTCTCAGCTCGTGTCTACGAGACGGAAAGAGAATGACCGTGACGTTTGGTGGGTAGAGAAGCGCAAAGCCCCAGTGTTGCTGCGCCTGTGAAAGCGCTTCCAAGGAAGGCTGCTGGCTAGCAACAGCTTTCAGTGCTGGCACTTTTCATCTCTGAGCAATTGCTCGACGTTTGCAATTTCTCACCTGAGCTCTCTTTAGAGTGCGCGAGAGGATGAGCAGAAGATTAGGTGGCTAGAGAAGCCCAGAGCCCCAGTGTTCTTACGCCTACAAAAGCGCTTCCAAGGAAGGGGGCTGGCTAGCAAGAGCTTTCAGGGCTGGCACTTTTCATCTCTGAGCAATTGCTCAACGTTTGCAATTTCTCAGCTCGTGTCTACGAGACGGAGAGATAGTGACCGTGACGTTTGGTGGGTAGAGAAGCGCAAAGCCCCAGTGTTGCTGCGCCTCTGAAAGCGCTTCCAAGGAAGGGTGCTGGCTAGCAACAGCTTTCAGTGCTGGCACTTTTCATCTCTGAGCAATTGCTCGACGTTTGCAATTTCTCACCTGAGCTCTCTTTAGAGTGCGCGAGAGGATGAGCAGAAGATTAGGTGGCTAGAGAAGCCCAGAGCCCCAGTGTTCTTAGGCCTACAAAAGCGCTTCCAAGGAAGGGTGCTGGCTAGCAACAGCTTTCAGGGCTGGCACTTTTCATCTCTGAGCAATTGCTCAACGTTTGCAATTTCTCAGCTCGTGTCTACGAGACGGAAAGAGAAGGACCGTGACGTTTGGTGGGTAGAGAAGCGCAAAGCCCCAGTGTTGCTGCGCCTGTGAAAGCGCTTCCAAGGAAGGGTGCTGGCTAGAAACAGCTTTCAGTGCTGGCACTTTTCACCTCTGAGCAATTGCTCGACGTTTGCAATTTCTCAGCTCGTGTCTAGGAGACGGAGAGATAGTGACCGTGACGTTTGGTGGCTAGAGAAGCGCAAAGCCCCAGTGTTGCTGCGCCTGTGAAAGCGCTTCCAAGGAAGGCTGCTGGCTAGCAACAGCTTTCAGTGCTGGCACTTTTCATCTCTGAGCAATTGCTCGACGTTTGCAATTTCTCACCTGAGCTCTCTTTAGAGTGTGCGAGAGGATGAGCAGAAGATTAGGTGGCTAGAGAAGCCCAGAGCCCCAGTGTTCTAAGGGCTACAAAAGCGCTTCCAAGGAAGGGGGCTGGCTAGCAACAGCTTTCAGTGCTGGCACTTTTCATCTCTGAGCAATTGCTCGACGTTTGCAATTTCTCAGCTCGTGTCTACGAGACGGAAAGAGAATGACCGTGACGTTTGGTGGGTAGAGAAGCGCAAAGCCCCAGTGTTGCTGCGCCTGTGAAAGCGCTTCCAAGGAAGGGTGCTCGCTAGCAAGAGCTTTCAGTGCTGGCACTTTTCATCTCTGAGCAATTGCTCGACGTTTGCAATTTCTCAGCTTGTGTCTACGAGACAGAAAGAGAATGACCGTGACGTTTGGTGGCTAGAGAAGCGCAAAGCCCCAGTGTTGCTGCGCCTCTGAAAGCGCTTCCAAGGAAGGCTGCTGGCTAGCAACAGCTTTCAGTGCTGGCACTTTTCATCTCTGAGCAATTGCTCGACGTTTGCAATTTCTCACCTGAGCTCTCTTTAGAGTGTGCGAGAGGATGAGCAGAAGATTAGGTGGCTAGAGAAGCCCAGAGCCCCAGTGTTCTAACGGCTACAAAAGCGCTTCCAAGGAAGGGGGCTGGCTAGCAACAGCTTTCAGGGCTGGCACTTTTCATCTCTGAGCAATTGCTCGACGTTTGCAATTTCTCAGCCCGTGTCTACGAGACGGAAAGAGAATGACCGTGACGTTTGGTGGGTAGAGAAGCGCAAAGCCCCAGTGTTGCTGCGCCTGTGAAAGCGCTTCCAAGGAAGGGTGCTGGCTAGCAACAGCTTTCAGTGCTGGCACTTTTCATCTCTGAGCAATTGCTCAACATTTGCAATTTCTCAGCTCGTGTCTACGAGACGGAAAGAGAATGACCGTTACATTTGGTGGGTAGAGAAGCGCAAAGCCCCAGTGTTGCTGCGCTTGTGAAAGCGCTTCCAAGGAAGGGTGCTGGCTAGCAACAGCTTTCAGTGCTGGCACTTTTCATCTCTGAGCAATTGCTCGACGTTTGTAATTTCTCACCTGAGCTCTCTTTAGAGTGCGCGAGAGGATGAGCAGAAGATTAGGTGGCTAGAGAAGCCCAGAGCCCCAGTGTTCTAAGGGCTACAAAAGCGCTTCCAAGGAAGGGGGCTGGCTAGCAACAGCTTTCAGGGCTGGCACTTTTCATCTCTGAGCAATTGCTCAACGTTTGCAATTTCTCAGCTCGTGTCTACGAGACGGAGAGATAGTGACCGTGACGTTTGGTGGGTAGAGAAGCGCAAAGCCCCAGTGTTGCTGCGCCTGTGAAAGCGCTTCCAAGGAAGGCTGCTGGCTAGCAACAGCTTTCAGTGCTGGCACTTTTCATCTCTGAGCAATTGCTCGACGTTTGCAATTTCTCACCTGAGCTCTCTTTAGAGTGCGCGAGAGGATGAGCAGAAGATTAGGTGGCTAGAGAAGCCCAGAGCCCCAGTGTTCTAACGGCTACAAAAGCGCTTCCAAGGAAGGGGGCTGGCTAGCAAGAGCTTTCAGGGCTGGCACTTTTCATCTCTGAGCAATTGCTCGACGTTTGCAATTTCTCAGCTCGTGTCTACGAGACGGAAAGAGAATGACCGTGACGTTTGGTGGGTAGAGAAGCGCAAAGCCCCAGTGTTACTGCGCCTGTGAAAGCGCTTCCAAGGAAGGGTGCTGGCTAGAAACAGCTTTCAGTGCTGGCACTTTTCACCTCTGAGCAATTGCTCGACGTTTGCAATTTCTCAGCTCGTGTCTAGGAGACGGAGAGATAGTGACCGTGACGTTTGGTGGCTAGAGAAGCGCAAAGCCCCAGTGTTGCTGCGCCTGTGAAAGCCCTTCCAAGGAAGGCTGCTGGCTAGCAACAGCTTTCAGTGCTGGCACTTTTCATCTCTGAGCAATTGCTCGACGTTTGCAATTTCTCACCTGAGCTCTCTTTAGAGTGTGCGAGAGGATGAGCAGAAGATTAGGTGGCTAGAGAAGCCCAGAGCCCCAGTGTTCTAACGGCTACAAAAGCGCTTCCAAGGAAGGGGGCTGGCTAGCAACAGCTTTCAGTGCTGGCACTTTTCATCTCTGAGCAATTGCTCGACGTTTGCAATTTCTCAGCCCGTGTCTACGAGACGGAAAGAGAATGACCGTGACGTTTGGTGGCTAGAGAAGCGCAAAGCCCCAGTGTTGCTGCGCCTGTGAAAGCGCTTCCAAGGAAGGGTGCTGGCTAGCAAGAGCTTTCAGTGCTGGCACTTTTCATCTCTGAGCAATTGCTCGACGTTTGCAATTTCTCAGCTTGTGTCTACGAGACAGAAAGAGAATGACCGTGACGTTTGGTGGGTAGAGAAGCGCAAAGCCCCAGTGTTGCTGCGCCTGTGAAAGCGCTTCCAAGGAAGGCTGCTGGCTAGCAACAGCTTTCAGTGCTGGCACTTTTCATCTCTGAGCAATTGCTCGACGTTTGCAATTTCTCACCTGAGCTCTCTTTAGAGTGCGCGAGAGGATGAGCAGAAGATTAGGTGGCTAGAGAAGCCCAGAGCCCCAGTGTTCTAAGGCCTACAAAAGCGCTTCCAAGGAAGGGTGCTGGCTAGCAACAGCTTTCAGTGCTGGCACTTTTCATCTCTGAGCAATTGCTCGACGTTTGCAATTTCTCAGCTCGTGTCTACGAGACGGAAAGAGAATGACCGTGACGTTTGGTGGGTAGAGAAGCGCAAAGCCCCAGTGTTGCTGCGCCTGTGAAAGCGCTTCCAAGGAAGGGTGCTGGCTAGCAACAGCTTTCAGTGCTGGCACTTTTCATCTCTGAGCAATTGCTCGACGTTTGCAATTTCTCAGCTTGTGTCTACGAGACGGAAAGAGAATGACCGTGACGTTTGGTGGGCAGAGAAGCGCAAAGCCCCAGTGTTGCTGCGCCTGTGAAAGCGCTTCCAAGGAAGGGTGCTGGCTAGCAACAGCTTTCAGTGCTGGCACTTTTCATCTCTGAGCAATTGCTCGACGTTTGCAATTTCTCAGCCCGTGTCTACGAGACGGAAAGAGAATGACCGTGACGTTTGGTGGCTAGAGAAGCGCAAAGCCCCAGTGTTGCTGCGCCTGTGAAAGCGCTTCCAAGGAAGGGTGCTGGCTAGCAACAGCTTTCAGTGCTGGCACTTTTCATCTCTGAGCAATTGCTCGACGTTTGCAATTTCTCACCTGAGCTCTCTTTAGAGTGCGCGAGAGGATGAGCAGAAGATTAGGTGGCTAGAGAAGCCCAGAGCCCCAGTGTTCTTAGGCCTACAAAAGCGCTTCCAAGGAAGGGGGCTGGCTAGCAACAGCTTTCAGTGCTGGCACTTTTCATCTCTGAGCAATTGCTCGACGTTTGCAATTTCTCAGCTCGTGTCTACGAGACGGAAAGAGAAGGACCGTGACGTTTGGTGCGTATAGAAGCGCAAAGCCCCAGTGTTGCTGCACCTGTGAAAGCGCTTCCAAGGAAGGGTGCTGGCTAGCAACAGCTTTCAGGGCTGGCACTTTTCATCTCTGAGCAATTGCTCAACGTTTGCAATTTCTCAGCTCGTGTCTACGAGACGGAAAGAGAAGGACCGTGACGTTTGGTGGGTAGAGAAGCGCAAAGCCCCAGTGTTGCTGCGCCTGTGAAAGCGCTTCCAAGGAAGGGGGCTGGCTAGCAACAGCTTTCAGTGCTGGCACTTTTCATCTCTGAGCAATTGCTCGACGTTTGCAATTTCTCACCTGAGCTCTCTTCAGAGTGCGCGAGAGGATGAGCAGAAGATTAGGTGGCTAGAGAAGCCCAGAGCCCCAGTGTTCTAAGGCCTACAAAAGCGCTTCCAAGGAAGGGGGCTGGCTAGCAACAGCTTTCAGTGCTGGCACTTTTCATCTCTGAGCAATTGCTCGACGTTTGCAATTTCTCAGCTCGTGTCTAGGAGACGGAGAGATAGTGACCGTGACGTTTGGTGGGCAGAGAAGCGCAAAGCCCCAGTGTTGCTGCGCCTGTGAAAGCGCTTCCAAGGAAGGGTGCTGGCTAGCAACAGCTTTCAGTGCTGGCACTTTTCATCTCTGAGCAATTGCTCGACGTTTGCAATTTCTCACCTGAGCTCTCTTTAGAGTGCGCGAGAGGATGAGCAGAAGATTAGGTGGCTAGAGAAGCCCAGAGCCCCAGTGTTCTAAGGCCTACAAAAGCGCTTCCAAGGAAGGGTGCTGGGTAGCAACAGCTTTCAGGGCTGGCACTTTTCATCTCTGAGCAATTGCTCGACGTTTGCAATTTCTCAGCTCGTGTCTACGAGACGGAAAGAGAATGACCGTGACGTTTGGTGCGTATAGAAGCGCAAAGCCCCAGTGTTGCTGCGCCTGTGAAAGCGCTTCCAAGGAAGGGTGCTGGCTAGCAACAGCTTTCAGTGCTGGCACTTTTCATCTCTGAGCAATTGCTCGACGTTTGCAATTTCTCAGCTCGTGTCTACGAGACGGAAAGAGAATGACCGTGACGTTTGGTGGGTAGAGAAGCGCAAAGCCCCAGTGTTGCTGCGCCTGTGAAAGCGCTTCCAAGGAAGGGTGCTGGCTAGCAACAGCTTTCAGTGCTGGCACTTTTCATCTCTGAGCAATTGCTCGACGTTTGCAATTTCTCAGCTCGTGTCTACGAGACGGAAAGAGAATGACCGTGACATTTGGTGGGTAGAGAAGCGCAAAGCCCCAGTGTTGCTGCGCCTGTGAAAGCACTTCCAAGGAAGGGTGCTGGCTAGCAAGAGCTTTCAGTGCTGGCACTTTTCATCTCTGAGCGATTGCTCGACGTTTGCAATTTCTCACCTGAGCTCTCTTCAGAGTGCGCGAGAGGATGAGCAGAAGATTAGGTGGCTAGAGAAGCCCAGAGCCCCAGTGTTCTAAGGGCTACAAAAGCGCTTCCAAGGAAGGGGGCTGGCTAGCAACAGCTTTCAGTGCTGGCACTTTTCATCTCTGAGCAATTGCTCGACGTTTGCAATTTCTCAGCTCGTGTCTACGAGACGGAAAGAGAATGACCGTGACGTTTGGTGGGTAGAGAAGCGCAAAGCCCCAGTGTTGCTGCGCCTGTGAAAGCGCTTCCAAGGAAGGGTGCTGGCTAGCAAGAGCTTTCAGTGCTGGCACTTTTCATCTCTGAGCAATTGCTCAACGTTTGCAATTTCTCAGCTCGTGTCTACGAGACGGAAAGAGAATGACCGTGACGTTTGGTGGGTAGAGAAGCGCAAAGCCCCAGTGTTGCTGCGCCTGTGAAAGCGCTTCCAAGGAAGGGTGCTGGCTAGCAACAGCTTTCAGTGCTGGCACTTTTCATCTCTGAGCAATTGCTCGACGTTTGCAATTTCTCAGCTCGTGTCTACGAGACGGAAAGAGAATGACCGTGACGTTTGGTGGGTAGAGAAGCGCAAAGCCCCAGTGTTGCTGCGCCTGTGAAAGCGCTTCCAAGGAAGGGGGCTGGCTAGCAACAGCTTTCAGTGCTGGCACTTTTCATCTCTGAGCAATTGCTCGACGTTTGCAATTTCTCACCTGAGCTCTCTTCAGAGTGCGCGAGAGGATGAGCAGAAGATTAGGTGGCTAGAGAAGCCCAGAGCCCCAGTGTTCTTAGGGCTACAAAAGCGCTTCCAAGGAAGGGGGCTGGCTAGCAACAGCTTTCAGGGCTGGCACTTTTCATCTCTGAGCAATTGCTCGACGTTTGCAATTTCTCAGCCCGTGTCTACGAGACGGAAAGAGAATGACCATGACGTTTGGTGGCTAGAGAAGCGCAAAGCCCCAGTGTTGCTGTGCCTGTGAAAGTGCTTCCAAGGAAGGGTGCTGGCTAGCAACAACTTTCAGGGCTGGCACTTTTCATCTCGGAGCAATTGCTCGACGTTTGCAATTTCTCAGCTCGTGTCTACGAGACGGAAAGAGAATGACCGTGACGTTTGGTGGGTAGAGAAGTGCAAAGCCCCAGTGTTGCTGCGCCTGTGAAAGCGCTTCCAAGGAAGGGTGCTGGCTAGCAAGAGCTTTCAGTGCTGGCACTTTTCATCTCTGAGCAATTGCTCGACGTTTGCAATTTCTCACCTGAGCTCTCTTTAGAGTGCGCGAGAGGATGAGCAGAAGATTAGGTGGCTAGAGAAGCCCAGAGCCCCACTGTTCTTACGCCTACAAAAGCGCTTCCAAGGAAGGGTGCTGGCTAGCAACAGCTTTCAGGGCTGGCACTTTTCATCTCTGAGCAATTGGTGGACATTTGCAATTTCTCAGCTCGTGTCTACGAGACGGAGAGATAGTGACCGTGACGTTTGGTGGGTAGAGAAGCGCAAAGCCCCAGTGTTGCTGTGCCTGTGAAAGCGCTTCCAAGGAAGGCTGCTGGCTAGCAAGAGCTTTCAGTGCTGGCACTTTTCATCTCTGAGAAATTTGAAGACATTTTGAATTTCTCACCTGAGCTCTCTTTAGACTGCACGAGAGGATGAGCAGAAGATTAGGTGGCTAGAGATGCCCAGAGCCCCAGTGTTCTAACGGCTACAAAAGCGCTTCCAAGGAAGGGGGCTGGCTAGCAACAGCTTTCAGGGCTGGCACTTTTCATCTCTGAGCAATTGCTCGACGTTTGCAATTTCTCAGCTCGTGTCCACGAGACGGAAAGAGAATGACCGTGACGTTTGGTGGGTAGAGAAGCGCAAAGCCCCAGTGTTGCTGCGCCTGTGAAAGCGCTTCCAAGGAAGGGTGCTGGCTAGCAACAGCTTTCAGGGCTGGCACTTTTCATCTCTGAGCAATTGCTCAACATTTGCAATTTCTCAGCTCGTGTCTACGAGACGGAAAGAGAATGACCGTTACATTTGGTGGGTAGAGAAGCGCAAAGCCCCAGTGTTGCTGCGCCTGTGAAAGCGCTTCCAAGGAAGGGTGCTGGCTAGCAACAGCTTTCAGTGCTGGCACTTTTCATCTCTGAGCAATTGGTGGACGTTTGCAATTTCTCACCTGAGCTCTCTTTAGAGTGCGCGAGAGGATGAGCAGAAGATTAGGTGGCTAGAGAAGCCCAGAGCCCCACTGTTCTTACGCCTACAAAAGCGCTTCCAAGGAAGGGGGCTGGCTAGCAAGAGCTTTCAGTGCTGGCACTTTTCATCTCTGAGCAATTGCTCAACGTTTGCAATTTCTCAGCTCGTGTCTACGAGACGGAGAGATAGTGACCGTGACGTTTGGTGGGTAGAGAAGCGCAAAGCCCCAGTGTTGCTGCGCCTGTGAAAGCGCTTCCAAGGAAGGCTGCTGGCTAGCAACAGCTTTCAGTGCTGGCACTTTTCATCTCTGAGCAATTGCTCGACGTTTGCAATTTCTCACCTGAGCTCTCTTTAGAGTGTGCGAGAGGATGAGCAGAAGATTAGGTGGCTAGAGAAGCCCAGAGCCCCAGTGTTCTAACGGCTACAAAAGCGCTTCCAAGGAAGGGGGCTGGCTAGCAAGAGCTTTCAGTGCTGGCACTTTTCATCTCTGAGCAATTGCTCGACGTTTGCAATTTCTCAGCTCGTGTCTACGAGACGGAAAGAGAATGACCGTGACGTTTGGTGGCTAGAGAAGCGCAAAGCCCCAGTGTTGCTGCGCCTGTGAAAGCGCTTCCAAGGAAGGGTGCTCGCTAGCAAGAGCTTTCAGGGCTGGCACTTTTCATCTCTGAGCAATTGCTCGACGTTTGCAATTTCTCAGCTTGTGTCTACGAGACAGAAAGAGAATGACCGTGACGTTTGGTGGGTAGAGAAGCGCAAAGCCCCAGTGTTGCTGCGCCTGTGAAAGCGCTTCCAAGGAAGGGTGCTGGCTAGCAACAGCTTTCAGTGCTGGCACTTTTCATCTCTGAGCAATTGCTCGACGTTTGCAATTTCTCACCTGAGCTCTCTTTAGAGTGCGCGAGAGGATGAGCAGAAGATTAGGTGGCTAGAGAAGCCCAGAGCCCCAGTGTTCTAACGGCTACAAAAGCGCTTCCAAGGAAGGGGGCTGGCTAGCAACAGCTTTCAGTGCTGGCACTTTTCATCTCTGAGCAATTGCTCGACGTTTGCAATTTCTCAGCCCGTGTCTACGAGACGGAAAGAGAATGACCGTGACGTTTGGTGGCTAGAGAAGCGCAAAGCCCCAGTGTTGCTGCGCCTGTGAAAGCGCTTCCAAGGAAGGGTGCTCGCTAGCAAGAGCTTTCAGTGCTGGCACTTTTCATCTCTGAGCAATTGCTCGACGTTTGCAATTTCTCAGCTTGTGTCTACGAGACAGAAAGAGAATGACCGTGACGTTTGGTGGCTAGAGAAGCGCAAAGCCCCAGTGTTGCTGCGCCTGTGAAAGCGCTTCCAAGGAAGGGGGCTGGCTAGCAACAGCTTTCAGTGCTGGCACTTTTCATCTCTGAGCAATTGCTCGACGTTTGCAATTTCTCACCTGAGCTCTCTTTAGAGTGCGCGAGAGGATGAGCAGAAGATTAGGTGGCTAGAGAAGCCGAGAGCCCCAGTGTTCTAAGGGCTACAAAAGCGCTTCCAAGGAAGGGGGCTGGCTAGCAACAGCTTTCAGTGCTGGCACTTTTCATCTCTGAGCAATTGCTCGACGTTTGCAATTTCTCAGCTCGTGTCTACGAGACGGAAAGAGAATGACGGTGACGTTTGGTGGGTAGAGAAGCGCAAAGCCCCAGTGTTGCTGCGCCTGTGAAAGCGCTTCCAAGGAAGGGTGCTGGCTAGCAACAGCTTTCAGTGCTGGCACTTTTCACCTCTGAGCAATTGCTCGACGTTTGCAATTTCTCAGCTCGTGTCTAGGAGACGGAGAGATAGTGACCGTGACGTTTGGTGGGCAGAGAAGCGCAAAGCCCCAGTGTTGCTGCGCCTGTGAAAGCGCTTCCAAGGAAGGGTGCTGGCTAGCAACAGCTTTCAGGGCTGGCACTTTTCATCTCTGAGCAATTGCTCGACGTTTGCAATTTCTCACCTGAGCTCTCTTTAGAGTGCGCGAGAGGATGAGCAGAAGATTAGGTGGCTAGAGAAGCCCAGAGCCCCAGTGTTCTAACGGCTACAAAAGCGCTTCCAAGGAAGGGGGCTGGCTAGCAACAGCTTTCAGTGCTGGCACTTTTCATCTCTGAGCAATTGCTCGACGTTTGCAATTTCTCAGCTCGTGTCTACGAGACGGAAAGAGAAGGACCGTGACGTTTGGTGGCTAGAGAAGCGCAAAGCCCCAGTCTTGCTGCGCCTGTGAAAGCGCTTCCAAGGAAGGGGGCTGGCTAGCAACAGCTTTCAGTGCTGGCACTTTTCATCTCTGAGCAATTGCTCGACGTTTGCAATTTCTCAGCTTGTGTCTACGAGACGGAAAGAGAATGACCGTGACGTTTGGTGGGCAGAGAAGCGCAAAGCCCCAGTGTTGCTGCGCCTGTGAAAGCGCTTCCAAGGAAGGGTGCTGGCTAGCAACAGCTTTCAGTGCTGGCACTTTTCATCTCTGAGCAATTGCTCGACGTTTGCAATTTCTCACCTGAGCTCTCTTTAGAGTGCGCGAGAGGATGAGCAGAAGATTAGGTGGCTAGAGAAGCCCAGAGCCCCAGTGTTCTAAGGGCTACAAAAGCGCTTCCAAGGAAGGGTGCTGGCTAGCAACAGCTTTCAGTGCTGGCACTTTTCATCTCTGAGCAATTGCTCGACGTTTGCAATTTCTCAGGTCGTGTCTACGAGACGGAAAGAGAATGACCGTGACGTTTGGTGCGTATAGAAGCGCAAAGCCCCAGTGTTGCTGCGCCTGTGAAAGCGCTTCCAAGGAAGGGTGCTGGCTAGCAACAGCTTTCAGTGCTGGCACTTTTCATCTCTGAGCAATTTGTGGACATTTGCAATTTCTCAGCTCGTGTCTACGAGACGGAAAGAGAATGACCGTGACGTTTGGTGGGTAGAGAAGCGCAAAGCCCCAGTGTTGCTGCGCCTGTGAAAGCGCTTCCAAGGAAGGGTGCTGGTTAGCAACAGCTTTCAGTGCTGGCACTTTTCATCTCTGAGCAATTGCTCGACGTTTGCAATTTCTCAGCTCGTGTCTACGAGACGGAAAGAGAATGACCGTGACGTTTGGTGGGTAGAGAAGCGCAAAGCCCCAGTGTTGCTGCGCCTGTGAAAGCGCTTCCAAGGAAGGGTGCTGGCTAGCAACAGCTTTCAGTGCTGGCACTTTTCATCTCTGAGCAATTGCTCGACGTTTGCAATTTCTCAGCTCGTGTCTACGAGACGCAAAGAGAAGGACCGTGACGTTTGGTGGGTAGAGAAGCGCAAAGCCCCAGTGTTGCTGCGCCTGTGAAAGCGCTTCCAAGGAAGGGTGCTGGCTAGCAACAGCTTTCAGTGCTGGCACTTTTCATCTCTGAGCAATTGCTCGACGTTTGCAATTTCTCACCTGAGCTCTCTTTAGAGTGCGCGAGAGGATGAGCAAGATTAGGTGGCTAGAGAAGCCCAGAGCCCCAGTGTTCTTAGGGGTACAAAAGCGCTTCCAAGGAAGGGGGCTGGCTAGCAACAGCTTTCAGGGCTGGCACTTTTCATCTCTGAGCAATTGCTCGACGTTTGCAATTTCTCAGCCCGTGTCTACGAGACGCAAGGAGAATGACCATGACGTTTGGTGGCTAGAGAAGTGCAAAGCCCCAGTGTTGCTGTGCCTGTGAAACCGCTTCCAAGGAAGGGGGCTGGCTAGCAAGAGCTTTCAGTGCTGGCACTTTTCATCTCTGAGCAATTGCTCAACGTTTGCAATTTCTCAGCTCGTGTCTACGAGACGGAAAGAGAATGACGGTGACGTTTGGTGGGTAGAGAAGCGCAAAGCCCCAGTGTTGCTGCGCCTGTGAAAGCGCTTCCAAGGAAGGGTGCTGGCTAGCAACAGCTTTCAGTGCTGGCACTTTTCATCTCTGAGCAATTGCTCGACGTTTGCAATTTCTCACCTGAGCTCTCTTTAGAGTGCGCGAGAGGATGAGCAGAAGATTAGGTGGCTAGAGAAGCCCAGAGCCCCAGTGTTCTAAGGCCTACAAAAGCGCTTCCAAGGAAGGGGGCTGGCTAGCAACAGCTTTCAGTGCTGGCACTTTTCATCTCTGAGCAATTGCTCGACGTTTGCAATTTCTCAGCTCGTGTCTACGAGACGGAAAGAGAATGACCGTGACGTTTGGTACGCATAGAAGCGCAAAGCCCCAGTGTTGCTGCGCCTGTGAAAGCGCTTCCAAGGAAGGGTGCTGGCTAGCAACAGCTTTCAGTGCTGGCACTTTTCATCTCTGAGCAATTGCTCGACGTTTGCAATTTCTCAGCTCGTGTCTAGGAGACGGAGAGATAGTGACCGTGACGTTTGGTGGGTAGAGAAGCGCAAAGCCCCAGTGTTGCTGCGCCTGTGAAAGCGCTTCCAAGGAAGGGTGCTGGCTAGCAACAGCTTTCAGTGCTGGCACTTTTCATCTCTGAGCAATTGCTCGACGTTTGCAATTTCTCACCTGAGCTCTCTTTAGAGTGCGCGAGAGGATGAGCAGAAGATTAGGTGGCTAGAGAAGCCCAGAGCCCCACTGTTCTAAGGCCTACAAAAGCGCTTCCAAGGAAGGGGGCTGGCTAGCAACAGCTTTCAGGGCTGGCACTTTTCATCTCTGAGCAATTGCTCAACGTTTGCAACTTCTCAGCTCGTGTCTACGAGACGGAAAGAGAATGACCGTGACGTTTGGTGGGTAGAGAAGCGCAAAGCCCCAGTGTTGCTGCGCCTGTGAAAGCGCTTCCAAGGAAGGGTGCTGGCTAGCAACAGCTTTCAGGGCTGGCACTTTTCACCTCTGAGCAATTGCTCGACGTTTGCAATTTCTCAGCTCGTGTCTACGAGACGGAAAGAGAATGACCGTGACGTTTGGTGGGTAGAGAAGCGCAAAGCCCCAGTGTTGCTGCGCCTGTGAAAGCGCTTCCAAGGAAGGGTGCTGGTTAGCAACAGCTTTCAGGGCTGGCACTTTTCATCTCTGAGCAATTGCTCGACGTTTGCAATTTCTCAGCTCGTGTCTACGAGACGGAAAGAGAATGACCGT
Organism: Sarcoramphus papa; assembly: GCA_037962945.1. NCBI lineage: Eukaryota > Metazoa > Chordata > Aves > Accipitriformes > Cathartidae > Sarcoramphus > Sarcoramphus papa. The sequence continues at coordinate 312,255 of JBBMRM010000079.1, read as the reverse complement.
GACGTTTGGTGGGTAGAGAAGCGCAAAGCCCCAGTGTTGCTGCGCCTGTGAAAGCGCTTCCAAGGAAGGGTGCTGGCTAGCAACAGCTTTCAGTGCTGGCACTTTTCATCTCTGAGCAATTGCTCGACGTTTGCAATTTCTCAGCTCGTGTCTACGAGACGCAAAGAGAAGGACCGTGACGTTTGGTGGGTAGAGAAGCGCAAAGCCCCAGTGTTGCTGCGCCTGTGAAAGCGCTTCCAAGGAAGGGGGCTGGCTAGCAACAGCTTTCAGTGCTGGCACTTTTCATCTCTGAGCAATTGCTCGACGTTTGCAATTTCTCACCTGAGCTCTCTTTAGAGTGCGCGAGAGGATGAGCAAGATTAGGTGGCTAGAGAAGCCCAGAGCCCCAGTGTTCTTAGGGCTACAAAAGCGCTTCCAAGGAAGGGGGCTGGCTAGCAACAGCTTTCAGGGCTGGCACTTTTCATCTCTGAGCAATTGCTCGACGTTTGCAATTTCTCAGCCCGTGTCTACGAGACGCAAGGACAATGACCGTGACGTTTGGTGGGTAGAGAAGTGCAAAGCCCCAGTGTTGCTGTGCCTGTGAAACCGCTTCCAAGGAAGGGGGCTGGCTAGCAACAGCTTTCAGGGCTGGCACTTTTCATCTCTGAGCAATTGCTCAACGTTTGCAATTTCTCAGCTCGTGTCTACGAGACGGAAAGAGAATGACGGTGACGTTTGGTGGGTAGAGAAGCGCAAAGCCCCAGTGTTGCTGCGCCTGTGAAAGCGCTTCCAAGGAAGGGTGCTGGCTAGCAACAGCTTTCAGTGCTGGCACTTTTCATCTCTGAGCAATTGCTCGACGTTTGCAATTTCTCACCTGAGCTCTCTTTAGAGTGCGCGAGAGGATGAGCAGAAGATTAGGTGGCTAGAGAAGCCCAGAGCCCCAGTGTTCTAAGGCCTACAAAAGCGCTTCCAAGGAAGGGGGCTGGCTAGCAACAGCTTTCAGTGCTGGCACTTTTCATCTCTGAGCAATTGCTCGACGTTTGCAATTTCTCAGCTCGTGTCTACGAGACGGAGAGATAGTGACCGTGACATTTGGTGGGTAGAGAAGCGCAAAGCCCCAGTGTTGCTGCGCCTGTGAAAGCGCTTCCAAGGAAGGCTGCTGGCTAGCAAGAGCTTTCAGTGCTGGCACTTTTCATCTCTGAGAAATTTGAAGACATTTTGAATTTCTCACCTGAGCTCTCTTTAGACTGCACGAGAGGATGAGCAGAAGATTAGGTGGCTAGAGATGCCCAGAGCCCCAGTGTTCTAAGGGCTACAAAAGCGCTTCCAAGGAAGGGTGCTGGCTAGCAACAGCTTTCAGGGCTGGCACTTTTCATCTCTGAGCAATTGCTCGACGTTTGCAATTTCTCAGCTCGTGTCCACGAGACGGAAAGAGAAGGACCGTGACGTTTGGTGGGTAGAGAAGCGCAAAGCCCCAGTGTTGCTGCGCCTGTGAAAGCGCTTCCAAGGAAGGGTGCTGGCTAGCAACAGCTTTCAGTGCTGGCACTTTTCATCTCTGAGCAATTGCTCAACGTTTGCAATTTCTCAGCTCGTGTCTACGAGACGGAAAGAGAAGGACCGTGACGTTTGGTGGGTAGAGAAGCGCAAAGCCCCAGTGTTACTGAGCCTGTGAAAGCGCTTCCAAGGAAGGGTACTGGCTAGCAAGAGCTTTCAGTGCTGGCACTTTTCATCTCTGAGCAATTGCTCGACGTTTGCAATTTCTCAGCTCGTGTCTACGAGACGGAAAGAGAATGACCGTGACGTTTGGTACGCATAGAAGCGCAAAGCCCCAGTGTTACTGCGCCTGTGAAAGCGCTTCCAAGGAAGGGGGCTGGGTAGCAACAGCTTTCAGTGCTGGCACTTTTCATCTCTGAGCAATTGCTCGACGTTTGCAATTTCTCAGCTCGTGTCTACGAGACGGAAAGAGAAGGACCGTGACGTTTGGTGGCTAGAGAAGCGCAAAGCCCCAGTGTTGCTGCGCCTGTGAAAGCGCTTCCAAGGAAGGGGGCTGGCTAGCAACAGCTTTCAGTGCTGGCACTTTTCATCTCTGAGCAATTTGTGGACATTTACAATTTCTCAGCTCGTGTCTAGGAGACGGAGAGATAGTGACCGTGACGTTTGGTGGCTAGAGAAGCGCAAAGCCCCAGTGTTGCTGCGCCTCTGAAAGCGCTTCCAAGGAAGGGGGCTGGCTAGCAACAGCTTTCAGTGCTGGCACTTTTCATCTCTGAGAAATTTGAAGACGTTTTGAATTTCTCACCTGAGCTCTCTTTAGACTGCACGAGAGGATGAGCAGAAGATTAGGTGGCTAGAGAAGCCCAGAGCCCCAGTGTTCTAACGGCTACAAAAGCGCTTCCAAGGAAGGGTGCTGGCTAGCAACAGCTTTCAGGGCTGGCACTTTTCATCTCTGAGCAATTGCTCGACGTTTGCAATTTCTCAGCTCGTGTCTACGAGACGGAAAGAGAATGACGGTGACGTTTGGTGGGTAGAGAAGCGCAAAGCCCCAGTGTTGCTGCGCCTGTGAAAGCGCTTCCAAGGAAGGGTGCTGGCTAGCAACAGCTTTCAGTGCTGGCACTTTTCACCTCTGAGCAATTGCTCGACGTTTGCAATTTCTCAGCTCGTGTCTAGGAGACGGAGAGATAGTGACCGTGACGTTTGGTGGGCAGAGAAGCGCAAAGCCCCAGTGTTGCTGCGCCTGTGAAAGCGCTTCCAAGGAAGGGTGCTGGCTAGCAACAGCTTTCAGGGCTGGCACTTTTCATCTCTGAGCAATTGCTCGACGTTTGCAATTTCTCACCTGAGCTCTCTTTAGAGTGCGCGAGAGGATGAGCAGAAGATTAGGTGGCTAGAGAAGCCCAGAGCCCCAGTGTTCTAACGGCTACAAAAGCGCTTCCAAGGAAGGGGGCTGGCTAGCAACAGCTTTCAGTGCTGGCACTTTTCATCTCTGAGCAATTGCTCGACGTTTGCAATTTCTCAGCTCGTGTCTACGAGACGGAAAGAGAAGGACCGTGACGTTTGGTGGCTAGAGAAGCGCAAAGCCCCAGTCTTGCTGCGCCTGTGAAAGCGCTTCCAAGGAAGGGGGCTGGCTAGCAACAGCTTTCAGTGCTGGCACTTTTCATCTCTGAGCAATTGCTCGACGTTTGCAATTTCTCAGCTTGTGTCTACGAGACGGAAAGAGAATGACCGTGACGTTTGGTGGGCAGAGAAGCGCAAAGCCCCAGTGTTGCTGCGCCTGTGAAAGCGCTTCCAAGGAAGGGTGCTGGCTAGCAACAGCTTTCAGTGCTGGCACTTTTCATCTCTGAGCAATTGCTCGACGTTTGCAATTTCTCACCTGAGCTCTCTTTAGAGTGCGCGAGAGGATGAGCAGAAGATTAGGTGGCTAGAGAAGCCCAGAGCCCCACTGTTCTAAGGGCTACAAAAGCGCTTCCAAGGAAGGGTGCTGGCTAGCAAGAGCTTTCAGTGCTGGCACTTTTCATCTCTGAGCAATTGCTCGACGTTTGCAATTTCTCAGCTCGTGTCTACGAGACGGAAAGAGAATGACCGTGACGTTTGGTGCGTATAGAAGCGCAAAGCCCCAGTGTTGCTGCGCCTGTGAAAGCGCTTCCAAGGAAGGGTGCTGGCTAGCAACAGCTTTCAGTGCTGGCACTTTTCATCTCTGAGCAATTTGTGGACATTTGCAATTTCTCAGCTCGTGTCTACGAGACGGAAAGAGAATGACCGTGACGTTTGGTGGGTAGAGAAGCGCAAAGCCCCAGTGTTGCTGCGCCTGTGAAAGCGCTTCCAAGGAAGGGTGCTGGTTAGCAACAGCTTTCAGTGCTGGCACTTTTCATCTCTGAGCAATTGCTCGACGTTTGCAATTTCTCAGCTCGTGTCTACGAGACGGAAAGAGAATGACCGTGACGTTTGGTGGGTAGAGAAGCGCAAAGCCCCAGTGTTGCTGCGCCTGTGAAAGCGCTTCCAAGGAAGGGTGCTGGCTAGCAACAGCTTTCAGTGCTGGCACTTTTCATCTCTGAGCAATTGCTCGACGTTTGCAATTTCTCAGCTCGTGTCTACGAGACGCAAAGAGAAGGACCGTGACGTTTGGTGGGTAGAGAAGCGCAAAGCCCCAGTGTTGCTGCGCCTGTGAAAGCGCTTCCAAGGAAGGGTGCTGGCTAGCAACAGCTTTCAGTGCTGGCACTTTTCATCTCTGAGCAATTGCTCGACGTTTGCAATTTCTCACCTGAGCTCTCTTTAGAGTGCGCGAGAGGATGAGCAAGATTAGGTGGCTAGAGAAGCCCAGAGCCCCAGTGTTCTTAGGGCTACAAAAGCGCTTCCAAGGAAGGGGGCTGGCTAGCAACAGCTTTCAGGGCTGGCACTTTTCATCTCTGAGCAATTGCTCGACGTTTGCAATTTCTCAGCCCGTGTCTACGAGACGCAAGGAGAATGACCATGACGTTTGGTGGCTAGAGAAGTGCAAAGCCCCAGTGTTGCTGTGCCTGTGAAACCGCTTCCAAGGAAGGGGGCTGGCTAGCAAGAGCTTTCAGTGCTGGCACTTTTCATCTCTGAGCAATTGCTCAACGTTTGCAATTTCTCAGCTCGTGTCTACGAGACGGAAAGAGAATGACCGTGACGTTTGGTGGGTAGAGAAGCGCAAAGCCCCAGTGTTACTGAGCCTGTGAAAGCGCTTCCAAGGAAGGGTACTGGCTAGCAAGAGCTTTCAGTGCTGGCACTTTTCATCTCTGAGCAATTGCTCGACGTTTGCAATTTCTCAGCTCGTGTCTACGAGACGGAAAGAGAATGACCGTGACGTTTGGTACGCATAGAAGCGCAAAGCCCCAGTGTTACTGCGCCTGTGAAAGCGCTTCCAAGGAAGGGTGCTGGCTAGCAACAGCTTTCAGTGCTGGCACTTTTCATCTCTGAGCAATTGCTCGACGTTTGCAATTTCTCAGCTCGTGTCTACGAGACGGAAAGAGAAGGACCGTGACGTTTGGTGGCTAGAGAAGCGCAAAGCCCCAGTGTTGCTGCGCCTGTGAAAGCGCTTCCAAGGAAGGGGGCTGGCTAGCAACAGCTTTCAGTGCTGGCACTTTTCATCTCTGAGCAATTTGTGGACATTTACAATTTCTCAGCTCGTGTCTAGGAGACGGAGAGATAGTGACCGTGACGTTTGGTGGCTAGAGAAGCGCAAAGCCCCAGTGTTGCTGCGCCTCTGAAAGCGCTTCCAAGGAAGGGGGCTGGCTAGCAACAGCTTTCAGTGCTGGCACTTTTCATCTCTGAGAAATTTGAAGACGTTTTGAATTTCTCACCTGAGCTCTCTTTAGACTGCACGAGAGGATGAGCAGAAGATTAGGTGGCTAGAGAAGCCCAGAGCCCCAGTGTTCTAACGGCTACAAAAGCGCTTCCAAGGAAGGGTGCTGGCTAGCAACAGCTTTCAGGGCTGGCACTTTTCATCTCTGAGCAATTGCTCGACGTTTGCAATTTCTCAGCTCGTGTCTACGAGACGGAAAGAGAATGACGGTGACGTTTGGTGGGTAGAGAAGCGCAAAGCCCCAGTGTTGCTGCGCCTGTGAAAGCGCTTCCAAGGAAGGGTGCTGGCTAGCAACAGCTTTCAGTGCTGGCACTTTTCACCTCTGAGCAATTGCTCGACGTTTGCAATTTCTCAGCTCGTGTCTAGGAGACGGAGAGATAGTGACCGTGACGTTTGGTGGGCAGAGAAGCGCAAAGCCCCAGTGTTGCTGCGCCTGTGAAAGCGCTTCCAAGGAAGGGTGCTGGCTAGCAACAGCTTTCAGGGCTGGCACTTTTCATCTCTGAGCAATTGCTCGACGTTTGCAATTTCTCACCTGAGCTCTCTTTAGAGTGCGCGAGAGGATGAGCAGAAGATTAGGTGGCTAGAGAAGCCCAGAGCCCCAGTGTTCTAACGGCTACAAAAGCGCTTCCAAGGAAGGGGGCTGGCTAGCAACAGCTTTCAGTGCTGGCACTTTTCATCTCTGAGCAATTGCTCGACGTTTGCAATTTCTCAGCTCGTGTCTACGAGACGGAAAGAGAAGGACCGTGACGTTTGGTGGCTAGAGAAGCGCAAAGCCCCAGTCTTGCTGCGCCTGTGAAAGCGCTTCCAAGGAAGGGGGCTGGCTAGCAACAGCTTTCAGTGCTGGCACTTTTCATCTCTGAGCAATTGCTCGACGTTTGCAATTTCTCAGCTTGTGTCTACGAGACGGAAAGAGAATGACCGTGACGTTTGGTGGGCAGAGAAGCGCAAAGCCCCAGTGTTGCTGCGCCTGTGAAAGCGCTTCCAAGGAAGGGTGCTGGCTAGCAACAGCTTTCAGTGCTGGCACTTTTCATCTCTGAGCAATTGCTCGACGTTTGCAATTTCTCACCTGAGCTCTCTTTAGAGTGCGCGAGAGGATGAGCAGAAGATTAGGTGGCTAGAGAAGCCCAGAGCCCCAGTGTTCTAAGGGCTACAAAAGCGCTTCCAAGGAAGGGTGCTGGCTAGCAACAGCTTTCAGTGCTGGCACTTTTCATCTCTGAGCAATTGCTCGACGTTTGCAATTTCTCAGGTCGTGTCTACGAGACGGAAAGAGAATGACCGTGACGTTTGGTGCGTATAGAAGCGCAAAGCCCCAGTGTTGCTGCGCCTGTGAAAGCGCTTCCAAGGAAGGGTGCTGGCTAGCAACAGCTTTCAGTGCTGGCACTTTTCATCTCTGAGCAATTTGTGGACATTTGCAATTTCTCAGCTCGTGTCTACGAGACGGAAAGAGAATGACCGTGACGTTTGGTGGGTAGAGAAGCGCAAAGCCCCAGTGTTGCTGCGCCTGTGAAAGCGCTTCCAAGGAAGGGTGCTGGTTAGCAACAGCTTTCAGTGCTGGCACTTTTCATCTCTGAGCAATTGCTCGACGTTTGCAATTTCTCAGCTCGTGTCTACGAGACGGAAAGAGAATGACCGTGACGTTTGGTGGGTAGAGAAGCGCAAAGCCCCAGTGTTGCTGCGCCTGTGAAAGCGCTTCCAAGGAAGGGTGCTGGCTAGCAACAGCTTTCAGTGCTGGCACTTTTCATCTCTGAGCAATTGCTCGACGTTTGCAATTTCTCAGCTCGTGTCTACGAGACGCAAAGAGAAGGACCGTGACGTTTGGTGGGTAGAGAAGCGCAAAGCCCCAGTGTTGCTGCGCCTGTGAAAGCGCTTCCAAGGAAGGGTGCTGGCTAGCAACAGCTTTCAGTGCTGGCACTTTTCATCTCTGAGCAATTGCTCGACGTTTGCAATTTCTCACCTGAGCTCTCTTTAGAGTGCGCGAGAGGATGAGCAAGATTAGGTGGCTAGAGAAGCCCAGAGCCCCAGTGTTCTTAGGGCTACAAAAGCGCTTCCAAGGAAGGGGGCTGGCTAGCAACAGCTTTCAGGGCTGGCACTTTTCATCTCTGAGCAATTGCTCGACGTTTGCAATTTCTCAGCCCGTGTCTACGAGACGCAAGGAGAATGACCATGACGTTTGGTGGCTAGAGAAGTGCAAAGCCCCAGTGTTGCTGTGCCTGTGAAACCGCTTCCAAGGAAGGGGGCTGGCTAGCAAGAGCTTTCAGTGCTGGCACTTTTCATCTCTGAGCAATTGCTCAACGTTTGCAATTTCTCAGCTCGTGTCTACGAGACGGAAAGAGAATGACGGTGACGTTTGGTGGGTAGAGAAGCGCAAAGCCCCAGTGTTGCTGCGCCTGTGAAAGCGCTTCCAAGGAAGGGTGCTGGCTAGCAACAGCTTTCAGTGCTGGCACTTTTCATCTCTGAGCAATTGCTCGACGTTTGCAATTTCTCACCTGAGCTCTCTTTAGAGTGCGCGAGAGGATGAGCAGAAGATTAGGTGGCTAGAGAAGCCCAGAGCCCCAGTGTTCTAAGGCCTACAAAAGCGCTTCCAAGGAAGGGGGCTGGCTAGCAACAGCTTTCAGTGCTGGCACTTTTCATCTCTGAGCAATTGCTCGACGTTTGCAATTTCTCAGCTCGTGTCTACGAGACGGAAAGAGAATGACCGTGACGTTTGGTACGCATAGAAGCGCAAAGCCCCAGTGTTGCTGCGCCTGTGAAAGCGCTTCCAAGGAAGGGTGCTGGCTAGCAACAGCTTTCAGTGCTGGCACTTTTCATCTCTGAGCAATTGCTCGACGTTTGCAATTTCTCAGCTCGTGTCTAGGAGACGGAGAGATAGTGACCGTGACGTTTGGTGGGTAGAGAAGCGCAAAGCCCCAGTGTTGCTGCGCCTGTGAAAGCGCTTCCAAGGAAGGGTGCTGGCTAGCAACAGCTTTCAGTGCTGGCACTTTTCATCTCTGAGCAATTGCTCGACGTTTGCAATTTCTCACCTGAGCTCTCTTTAGAGTGCGCGAGAGGATGAGCAGAAGATTAGGTGGCTAGAGAAGCCCAGAGCCCCACTGTTCTAAGGCCTACAAAAGCGCTTCCAAGGAAGGGGGCTGGCTAGCAACAGCTTTCAGGGCTGGCACTTTTCATCTCTGAGCAATTGCTCAACGTTTGCAACTTCTCAGCTCGTGTCTACGAGACGGAAAGAGAATGACCGTGACGTTTGGTGCGTATAGAAGCGCAAAGCCCCAGTGTTGCTGCGCCTGTGAAAGCGCTTCCAAGGAAGGGTGCTGGCTAGCAACAGCTTTCAGTGCTGGCACTTTTCATCTCTGAGCAATTGCTCGACGTTTGCAATTTCTCAGCTCGTGTCTACGACACGGAAAGAGAAGGACCGTGACGTTTGGTGGGTAGAGAAGCGCAAAGCCCCAGTGTTGCTGCGCCTGTGAAAGCGCTTCCAAGGAAGGGTGCTGGTTAGCAACAGCTTTCAGGGCTGGCACTTTTCATCTCTGAGCAATTGCTCGACGTTTGCAATTTCTCAGCTCGTGTCTACGAGACGGAAAGAGAATGACCGTGACGTTTGGTGGGTAGAGAAGCGCAAAGCCCCAGTGTTGCTGCGCCTGTGAAAGCGCTTCCAAGGAAGGGTGCTGGCTAGCAACAGCTTTCAGTGCTGGCACTTTTCATCTCTGAGCAATTGCTCGACGTTTGCAATTTCTCAGCTCGTGTCTACGAGACGCAAAGAGAAGGACCGTGACGTTTGGTGGGTAGAGAAGCGCAAAGCCCCAGTGTTGCTGCGCCTGTGAAAGCGCTTCCAAGGAAGGGGGCTGGCTAGCAACAGCTTTCAGTGCTGGCACTTTTCATCTCTGAGCAATTGCTCGACGTTTGCAATTTCTCACCTGAGCTCTCTTTAGAGTGCGCGAGAGGATGAGCAAGATTAGGTGGCTAGAGAAGCCCAGAGCCCCAGTGTTCTTAGGGCTACAAAAGCGCTTCCAAGGAAGGGGGCTGGCTAGCAACAGCTTTCAGGGCTGGCACTTTTCATCTCTGAGCAATTGCTCGACGTTTGCAATTTCTCAGCCCGTGTCTACGAGACGCAAGGAGAATGACCGTGACGTTTGGTGGGTAGAGAAGTGCAAAGCCCCAGTGTTGCTGTGCCTGTGAAACCGCTTCCAAGGAAGGGGGCTGGCTAGCAACAGCTTTCAGGGCTGGCACTTTTCATCTCTGAGCAATTGCTCAACGTTTGCAATTTCTCAGCTCGTGTCTACGAGACGGAAAGAGAATGACGGTGACGTTTGGTGGGTAGAGAAGCGCAAAGCCCCAGTGTTGCTGCGCCTGTGAAAGCGCTTCCAAGGAAGGGTGCTGGCTAGCAACAGCTTTCAGTGCTGGCACTTTTCATCTCTGAGCAATTGCTCGACGTTTGCAATTTCTCACCTGAGCTCTCTTTAGAGTGCGCGAGAGGATGAGCAGAAGATTAGGTGGCTAGAGAAGCCCAGAGCCCCAGTGTTCTAAGGCCTACAAAAGCGCTTCCAAGGAAGGGGGCTGGCTAGCAACAGCTTTCAGTGCTGGCACTTTTCATCTCTGAGCAATTGCTCGACGTTTGCAATTTCTCAGCTCGTGTCTACGAGACGGAGAGATAGTGACCGTGACATTTGGTGGGTAGAGAAGCGCAAAGCCCCAGTGTTGCTGCGCCTGTGAAAGCGCTTCCAAGGAAGGCTGCTGGCTAGCAAGAGCTTTCAGTGCTGGCACTTTTCATCTCTGAGAAATTTGAAGACATTTTGAATTTCTCACCTGAGCTCTCTTTAGACTGCACGAGAGGATGAGCAGAAGATTAGGTGGCTAGAGATGCCCAGAGCCCCAGTGTTCTAAGGGCTACAAAAGCGCTTCCAAGGAAGGGTGCTGGCTAGCAACAGCTTTCAGGGCTGGCACTTTTCATCTCTGAGCAATTGCTCGACGTTTGCAATTTCTCAGCTCGTGTCCACGAGACGGAAAGAGAAGGACCGTGACGTTTGGTGGGTAGAGAAGCGCAAAGCCCCAGTGTTGCTGCGCCTGTGAAAGCGCTTCCAAGGAAGGGTGCTGGCTAGCAACAGCTTTCAGTGCTGGCACTTTTCATCTCTGAGCAATTGCTCAACGTTTGCAATTTCTCAGCTCGTGTCTACGAGACGGAAAGAGAATGACCGTGACGTTTGGTGGGTAGAGAAGCGCAAAGCCCCAGTGTTACTGAGCCTGTGAAAGCGCTTCCAAGGAAGGGTACTGGCTAGCAAGAGCTTTCAGTGCTGGCACTTTTCATCTCTGAGCAATTGCTCGACGTTTGCAATTTCTCAGCTCGTGTCTACGAGACGGAAAGAGAATGACCGTGACGTTTGGTACGCATAGAAGCGCAAAGCCCCAGTGTTACTGCGCCTGTGAAAGCGCTTCCAAGGAAGGGTGCTGGCTAGCAACAGCTTTCAGTGCTGGCACTTTTCATCTCTGAGCAATTGCTCGACGTTTGCAATTTCTCAGCTCGTGTCTACGAGACGGAAAGAGAAGGACCGTGACGTTTGGTGGCTAGAGAAGCGCAAAGCCCCAGTGTTGCTGCGCCTGTGAAAGCGCTTCCAAGGAAGGGGGCTGGCTAGCAACAGCTTTCAGTGCTGGCACTTTTCATCTCTGAGCAATTTGTGGACATTTACAATTTCTCAGCTCGTGTCTAGGAGACGGAGAGATAGTGACCGTGACGTTTGGTGGCTAGAGAAGCGCAAAGCCCCAGTGTTGCTGCGCCTCTGAAAGCGCTTCCAAGGAAGGGGGCTGGCTAGCAACAGCTTTCAGTGCTGGCACTTTTCATCTCTGAGAAATTTGAAGACGTTTTGAATTTCTCACCTGAGCTCTCTTTAGACTGCACGAGAGGATGAGCAGAAGATTAGGTGGCTAGAGAAGCCCAGAGCCCCAGTGTTCTAACGGCTACAAAAGCGCTTCCAAGGAAGGGTGCTGGCTAGCAACAGCTTTCAGGGCTGGCACTTTTCATCTCTGAGCAATTGCTCGACGTTTGCAATTTCTCAGCTCGTGTCTACGAGACGGAAAGAGAATGACCGTGACGTTTGGTGCGTATAGAAGCGCAAAGCCCCAGTGTTGCTGCGCCTGTGAAAGCGCTTCCAAGGAAGGGTGCTGGCTAGCAACAGCTTTCAGGGCTGGCACTTTTCATCTCTGAGCAATTGCTCCACGTTTGCAATTTCTCAGCTCGTGTCTACGAGACGGAAAGAGAATGACGGTGACGTTTGGTGGGTAGAGAAGCGCAAAGCCCCAGTGTTGCTGCGCCTGTGAAAGCGCTTCCAAGGAAGGGTGCTGGCTAGCAACAGCTTTCAGTGCTGGCACTTTTCATCTCTGAGCAATTGCTCGACGTTTGCAATTTCTCACCTGAGCTCTCTTTAGAGTGCGCGAGAGGATGAGCAAGATTAGGTGGCTAGAGAAGCCCAGAGCCCCAGTGTTCTTAGGCCTACAAAAGCGCTTCCAAGGAAGGGGGCTGGCTAGCAACAGCTTTCAGTGCTGGCACTTTTCATCTCTGAGCAATTGCTCGACGTTTGCAATTTCTCAGCCCGTGTCTACGAGACGCAAGGAGAATGACCATGACGTTTGGTGGCTAGAGAAGTGCAAAGCCCCAGTGTTGCTGTGCCTGTGAAACCGCTTCCAAGGAAGGGGGCTGGCTAGCAACAGCTTTCAGGGCTGGCACTTTTCATCTCTGAGCAATTGCTCAACGTTTGCAATTTCTCAGCTCGTGTCTACGAGACGGAAAGAGAATGACGGTGACGTTTGGTGGCTAGAGAAGCGCAAAGCCCCAGTGTTGCTGCGCCTGTGAAAGCGCTTCCAAGGAAGGGTGCTGGCTAGCAACAGCTTTCAGTGCTGGCACTTTTCATCTCTGAGCAATTGCTCGACGTTTGCAATTTCTCACCTGAGCTCTCTTTAGAGTGCGCGAGAGGATGAGCAGAAGATTAGGTGGCTAGAGAAGCCCAGAGCCCCAGTGTTCTAAGGGCTACAAAAGCGCTTCCAAGGAAGGGGGCTGGCTAGCAACAGCTTTCAGTGCTGGCACTTTTCATCTCTGAGCAATTTGTGGACATTTGCAATTTCTCAGCTCGTGTCTAGGAGACGGAGAGATAGTGACCGTGACGTTTGGTGGCTAGAGAAGCGCAAAGCCCCAGTGTTGCTGCGCCTGTGAAAGCGCTTCCAAGGAAGGGGGCTGGCTAGCAACAGCTTTCAGTGCTGGCACTTTTCATCTCTGAGAAATTTGAAGACGTTTTGAATTTCTCACCTGAGCTCTCTTTAGACTGCACTAGAGGATGAGCAGAAGATTAGGTGGCTAGAGAAGCCCAGAGCCCCAGTGTTCTAACGGCTACAAAAGCGCTTCCAAGGAAGGGTGCTGGCTAGCAACAGCTTTCAGTGCTGGCACTTTTCATCTCTGAGCAATTGCTCGACGTTTGCAATTTCTCAGCCCGTGTCTACGAGACAGAAAGAGAATGACCGTGACGTTTGGTGCGTATAGAAGCGCAAAGCCCCAGTGTTGCTGCGCCTGTGAAAGCGCTTCCAAGGAAGGGTGCTGGCTAGCAACAGCTTTCAGGGCTGGCACTTTTCATCTCTGAGCAATTGCTCGACGTTTGCAATTTCTCAGCTCGTGTCTACGAGACGGAAAGAGAATGACGGTGACGTTTGGTGGGTAGAGAAGCGGAAAGCCCCAGTGTTGCTGCGCCTGTGAAAGCGCTTCCAAGGAAGGGTGCTGGCTAGCAACAGCTTTCAGTGCTGGCACTTTTCATCTCTGAGCAATTGCTCGACGTTTGCAATTTCTCAGCTCGTGTCTACGAGACGGAAAGAGAAGGACCGTGACGTTTGGTGGGTAGAGAAGCGCAAAGCCCCAGTGTTGCTGCGCCTGTGAAAGCGCTTCCAAGGAAGGGTGCTGGCTAGCAACAGCTTTCAGTGCTGGCACTTTTCATCTCTGAGCAATTGCTCGACGTTTGCAATTTCTCACCTGAGCTCTCTTCAGAGTGCGCGAGAGGATGAGCAGAAGATTAGGTGGCTAGAGAAGCCCAGAGCCCCAGTGTTCTTAGGGCTACAAAAGCGCTTCCAAGGAAGGGGGCTGGCTAGCAACAGCTTTCAGGGCTGGCACTTTTCATCTCTGAGCAATTGCTCGACGTTTGCAATTTCTCAGCCCGTGTCTACGAGACGCAAGGAGAATGACCATGACGTTTGGTGGCTAGAGAAGTGCAAAGCCCCAGTGTTGCTGTGCCTCTGAAAGCGCTTCCAAGGAAGGGTGCTGGCTAGCAACAGCTTTCAGGGCTGGCACTTTTCATCTCTGAGCAATTGCTCAACGTTTGCAATTTCTCAGCTCGTGTCTACGAGACGGAAAGAGAATGACCGTGACGTTTGGTGGGTAGAGAAGCGCAAAGCCCCAGTGTTGCTGCGCCTGTGAAAGCGCTTCCAAGGAAGGCTGCTGGCTAGCAACAGCTTTCAGTGCTGGCACTTTTCATCTCTGAGCAATTGCTCGACGTTTGCAATTTCTCACCTGAGCTCTCTTCAGAGTGCGCGAGAGGATGAGCAGAAGATTAGGTGGCTAGAGAAGCCCAGAGCCCCAGTGTTCTAAGGCCTACAAAAGCGCTTCCAAGGAAGGGGGCTGGCTAGCAACAGCTTTCAGTGCTGGCACTTTTCATCTCTGAGCAATTGCTCGACGTTTGCAATTTCTCAGCTCGTGTCTACGAGACGGAGAGATAGTGACCGTGACGTTTGGTGGCTAGAGAAGCGCAAAGCCCCAGTGTTGCTGCGCCTGTGAAAGCGCTTCCAAGGAAGGCTGCTGGCTAGCAAGAGCTTTCACTGCTGGCACTTTTCATCTCTGAGAAATTTGAAGACATTTTGAATTTCTCACCTGAGCTCTCTTTAGACTGCACGAGAGGATGAGCAGAAGATTAGGTGGCTAGAGATGCCCAGAGCCCCAGCGTTCTAACGGCTACAAAAGCGCTTCCAAGGAAGGGTGCTGGCTAGCAACAGCTTTCAGGGCTGGCACTTTTCATCTCTGAGCAATTGCTCGACGTTTGCAATTTCTCAGCTCGTGTCCACGAGACGGAAAGAGAATGACCGTGACGTTTGGTGGGTAGAGAAGCGCAAAGCCCCAGTGTTGCTGCGCCTGTGAAAGCGCTTCCAAGGAAGGGTGCTGGCTAGCAACAGCTTTCAGTGCTGGCACTTTTCATCTCTGAGCAATTGCTCAACGTTTGCAATTTCTCAGCTCGTGTCTACGAGACAGAAAGAGAAGGACCGTGACGTTTGGTGGGTAGAGAAGCGCAAAGCCCCAGTGTTACTGAGCCTGTGAAAGCGCTTCCAAGGAAGGGTGCTGGCTAGCAAGAGCTTTCAGTGCTGGCACTTTTCATCTCTGAGCAATTGCTGGACGTTTGCAATTTCTCAGCTCGTGTCTACGAGACGGAAAGAGAATGACCGTGACGTTTGGTACGCATAGAAGCGCAAAGCCCCAGTGTTACTGCGCCTGTGAAAGCGCTTCCAAGGAAGGGTGCTGGCTAGCAACAGCTTTCAGTGCTGGCACTTTTCATCTCTGAGCAATTGCTCGACGTTTGCAATTTCTCAGCTCGTGTCTACGAGACGGAAAGAGAAGGACCGTGACTTTTGGTGGGTAGAGAAGCGGAAAGCCCCAGTGTTGCTGCGCCTGTGAAAGCGCTTCCAAGGAAGGGGGCTGGCTAGCAACAGCTTTCAGTGCTGGCACTTTTCATCTCTGAGCAATTTGTGGACATTTGCAATTTCTCAGCTCGTGTCCACGAGACGGAGAGATAGTGACCGTGACGTTTGGTGGGTAGAGAAGCGCAAAGCCCCAGTGTTGCTGCGCCTGTGAAAGCGCTTCCAAGGAAGGGTGCTGGCTAGCAAGAGCTTTCAGTGCTGGCACTTTTCATCTCTGAGCAATTGCTCGACGTTTGCAATTTCTCAGCTCGTGTCTACGAGACAGAAAGAGAATGACCGTGACGTTTGGTGGGCAGAGAAGCGCAAAGCCCCAGTGTTGCTGCGCCTGTGAAAGCGCTTCCAAGGAAGGGTGCTGGCTAGCAAGAGCTTTCAGTGCTGGCACTTTTCATCTCTGAGCAATTGCTCAACGTTTGCAATTTCTCACCTGAGCTCTCTTTAGAGTGCGCGAGAGGATGAGCAGAAGATTAGGTGGCTAGAGAAGCCCAGAGCCCCAGTGTTCTAAGGGCTACAAAAGCGCTTCCAAGGAAGGGGGCTGGCTAGCAACAGCTTTCAGTGCTGGCACTTTTCATCTCTGAGCAATTGCTCGACCTCTGCAATTTCTCAGCTCGTGTCTAGGAGACGGAGAGATAGTGACCGTGACGTTTGGTGGCTAGAGAAGCGCAAAGCCCCAGTGTTGCTGCGCCTGTGAAAGCGCTTCCAAGGAAGGGTGCTGGCTAGCAACAGCTTTCAGTGCTGGCACTTTTCATCTCTGAGCAATTGCTCGACGTTCGCAATTTCTCAGCTCGTGTCTACGAGACGGAAAGAGAATGACCGTGACGTTTGGTGGGTAGAGAAGCGCAAAGCCCCAGTGTTGCTGCGCCTGTGAAAGCGCTTCCAAGGAAGGGTGCTGGCTAGCAACAGCTTTCAGGGCTGGCACTTTTCATCTCTGAGCAATTGCTCGACGTTTGCAATTTCTCAGCTCGTGTCTACGAGACGGAAAGAGAATGACCGTGACGTTTGGTGGGTAGAGAAGCGCAAAGCCCCAGTGTTGCTGCGCCTGTGAAAGCGCTTCCAAGGAAGGGTGCTGGCTAGCAACAGCTTTCAGGGCTGGCACTTTTCATCTCTGAGCAATTGCTCGACGTTTGCAATTTCTCAGCTCGTGTCTACGAGACGGAAAGAGAAGGACCGTGACGTTTGGTGGGTAGAGAAGCGCAAAGCCCCAGTGTTGCTGCGCCTGTGAAAGCGCTTCCAAGGAAGGGTGCTGGCTAGCAACAGCTTTCAGTGCTGGCACTTTTCATCGCTGAGCAATTGCTCGACGTTTGCAATTTCTCACCTGAGCTCTCTTTAGAGTGCGCGAGAGGATGAGCAAGATTAGGTGGCTAGAGAAGCCCAGAGCCCCAGTGTTCTTAGGGCTACAAAAGCGCTTCCAAGGAAGGGGGCTGGCTAGCAACAGCTTTCAGTGCTGGCACTTTTCATCTCTGAGCAATTGCTCGACGTTTGCAATTTCTCAGCCCGTGTCTACGAGACGCAAGGAGAATGACCATGACGTTTGGTGGCTAGAGAAGTGCAAAGCCCCAGTGTTGCTGTGCCTGTGAAACCGCTTCCAAGGAAGGGGGCTGGCTAGCAACAGCTTTCAGGGCTGGCACTTTTCATCTCTGAGCAATTGCTCAACGTTTGCAATTTCTCAGCTCGTGTCTACGAGACGGAAAGAGAATGACCGTGACGTTTGGTGGGTAGAGAAGCGCAAAGCCCCAGTGTTGCTGCGCCTGTGAAAGCGCTTCCAAGGAAGGGTGCTGGCTAGCAACAGCTTTCAGTGCTGGCACTTTTCATCTCTGAGCAATTGCTCGACGTTTGCAATTTCTCACCTGAGCTCTCTTTAGAGTGCGCGAGAGGATGAGCAGAAGATTAGGTGGCTAGAGAAGCCCAGAGCCCCAGTGTTCTAAGGCCTACAAAAGCGCTTCCAAGGAAGGGGGCTGGCTAGCAAGAGCTTTCAGTGCTGGCACTTTTCATCTCTGAGCAATTGCTCGACGTTTGCAATTTCTCAGCTCGTGTCTACGAGACGGAGAGATAGTGACCGTGACGTTTGGTGGGTAGAGAAGCGCAAAGCCCCAGTGTTGCTGCGCCTGTGAAAGCGCTTCCAAGGAAGGGTGCTGGCTAGCAACAGCTTTCAGTGCTGGCACTTTTCATCTCTGAGCAATTGCTCGACGTTTGCAATTTCTCACCTGAGCTCTCTTCAGAGTGCGCGAGAGGATGAGCAGAAGATTAGGTGGCTAGAGAAGCCCAGAGCCCCAGTGTTCTTAGGGCTACAAAAGCGCTTCCAAGGAAGGGGGCTGGCTAGCAACAGCTTTCAGGGCTGGCACTTTTCATCTCTGAGCAATTGCTCGACGTTTGCAATTTCTCAGCCCGTGTCTACGAGACGCAAGGAGAATGACCATGACGTTTGGTGGGTAGAGAAGTGCAAAGCCCCAGTGTTGCTGTGCCTGTGAAAGCGCTTCCAAGGAAGGGTGCTGGCTAGCAACAGCTTTCAGGGCTGGCACTTTTCATCTCTGAGCAATTGCTCAACGTTTGCAATTTCTCAGCTCGTGTCTACGAGACGGAAAGAGAATGACCGTGACGTTTGGTGGGTAGAGAAGCGCAAAGCCCCAGTGTTGCTGCGCCTGTGAAAGCGCTTCCAAGGAAGGCTGCTGGCTAGCAACAGCTTTCAGTGCTGGCACTTTTCATCTCTGAGCAATTGCTCGACGTTTGCAATTTCTCACCTGAGCTCTCTTTAGACTGCACGAGAGGATGAGCAGAAGATTAGGTGGCTAGAGATGCCCAGAGCCCCAGCGTTCTAACGGCTACAAAAGCGCTTCCAAGGAAGGGTGCTGGCTAGCAACAGCTTTCAGGGCTGGCACTTTTCATCTCTGAGCAATTGCTCGACGTTTGCAATTTCTCAGCTCGTGTCCACGAGACGGAAAGAGAATGACCGTGACGTTTGGTGGGTAGAGAAGCGCAAAGCCCCAGTGTTGCTGCGCCTGTGAAAGCGCTTCCAAGGAAGGGTGCTGGCTAGCAACAGCTTTCAGTGCTGGCACTTTTCATCTCTGAGCAATTGCTCAACGTTTGCAATTTCTCAGCTCGTGTCTACGAGACAGAAAGAGAATGACCGTGACGTTTGGTGGGTAGAGAAGCGCAAAGCCCCAGTGTTACTGAGCCTGTGAAAGCGCTTCCAAGGAAGGGTGCTGGCTAGCAAGAGCTTTCAGTGCTGGCACTTTTCATCTCTGAGCAATTGCTGGACGTTTGCAATTTCTCAGCTCGTGTCTACGAGACGGAAAGAGAATGACCGTGACGTTTGGTACGCATAGAAGCGCAAAGCCCCAGTGTTACTGCGCCTGTGAAAGCGCTTCCAAGGAAGGGTGCTGGCTAGCAACAGCTTTCAGTGCTGGCACTTTTCATCTCTGAGCAATTGCTCGACGTTTGCAATTTCTCAGCTCGTGTCTACGAGACGGAAAGAGAAGGACCGTGACTTTTGGTGGGTAGAGAAGCGCAAAGCCCCAGTGTTGCTGCGCCTGTGAAAGCGCTTCCAAGGAAGGGGGCTGGCTAGCAACAGCTTTCAGTGCTGGCACTTTTCATCTCTGAGCAATTTGTGGACATTTGCAATTTCTCAGCTCGTGTCCACGAGACGGAGAGATAGTGACCGTGACGTTTGGTGGGTAGAGAAGCGCAAAGCCCCAGTGTTGCTGCGCCTGTGAAAGCGCTTCCAAGGAAGGGTGCTGGCTAGCAAGAGCTTTCAGTGCTGGCACTTTTCATCTCTGAGCAATTGCTCGACGTTTGCAATTTCTCAGCTTGTGTCTACGAGACAGAAAGAGAATGACCGTGACGTTTGGTGGGCAGAGAAGCGCAAAGCCCCAGTGTTGCTGCGCCTGTGAAAGCGCTTCCAAGGAAGGGTGCTGGCTAGCAAGAGCTTTCAGTGCTGGCACTTTTCATCTCTGAGCAATTGCTCAACGTTTGCAATTTCTCACCTGAGCTCTCTTTAGAGTGCGCGAGAGGATGAGCAGAAGATTAGGTGGCTAGAGAAGCCCAGAGCCCCAGTGTTCTAAGGGCTACAAAAGCGCTTCCAAGGAAGGGTGCTGGCTAGCAACAGCTTTCAGTGCTGGCACTTTTCATCTCTGAGCAATTGCTTGACGTTTGCAATTTCTCAGCTCGTGTCTACGAGACGGAAAGAGAATGACCGTGACGTTTGGTGCGTATAGAAGCGCAAAGCCCCAGTGTTGCTGCGCCTGTGAAAGCGCTTCCAAGGAAGGGTGCTGGCTAGCAACAGCTTTCAGTGCTGGCACTTTTCATCTCTGAGCAATTGCTCGACGTTCGCAATTTCTCAGCTCGTGTCTACGAGACGGAAAGAGAATGACCGTGACGTTTGGTGGGTAGAGAAGCGCAAAGCCCCAGTGTTGCTGCGCCTGTGAAAGCGCTTCCAAGGAAGGGTGCTGGCTAGCAACAGCTTTCAGGGCTGGCACTTTTCATCTCTGAGCAATTGCTCGACGTTTGCAATTTCTCAGCTCGTGTCTACGAGACGGAAAGAGAATGACCGTGACGTTTGGTGGGTAGAGAAGCGCAAAGCCCCAGTGTTGCTGCGCCTGTGAAAGCGCTTCCAAGGAAGGGTGCTGGCTAGCAACAGCTTTCAGTGCTGGCACTTTTCATCTCTGAGCAATTGCTCGACGTTTGCAATTTCTCAGCTCGTGTCTACGAGACGGAAAGAGAAGGACCGTGACGTTTGGTGGGTAGAGAAGCGCAAAGCCCCAGTGTTGCTGCGCCTGTGAAAGCGCTTCCAAGGAAGGGTGCTGGCTAGCAACAGCTTTCAGTGCTGGCACTTTTCATCTCTGAGCAATTGCTCGACGTTTGCAATTTCTCACCTGAGCTCTCTTTAGAGTGCGCGAGAGGATGAGCAAGATTAGGTGGCTAGAGAAGCCCAGAGCCCCAGTGTTCTTAGGGCTACAAAAGCGCTTCCAAGGAAGGGGGCTGGCTAGCAACAGCTTTCAGTGCTGGCACTTTTCATCTCTGAGCAATTGCTCGACGTTTGCAATTTCTCAGCCCGTGTCTACGAGACGCAAGGAGAATGACCATGACGTTTGGTGGCTAGAGAAGTGCAAAGCCCCAGTGTTGCTGTGCCTGTGAAACCGCTTCCAAGGAAGGGGGCTGGCTAGCAACAGCTTTCAGGGCTGGCACTTTTCATCTCTGAGCAATTGCTCAACGTTTGCAATTTCTCAGCTCGTGTCTACGAGACGGAAAGAGAATGACGGTGACGTTTGGTGGGTAGAGAAGCGCAAAGCCCCAGTGTTGCTGCGCCTGTGAAAGCGCTTCCAAGGAAGGGTGCTGGCTAGCAACAGCTTTCAGTGCTGGCACTTTTCATCTCTGAGCAATTGCTCGACGTTTGCAATTTCTCACCTGAGCTCTCTTTAGAGTGCGCGAGAGGATGAGCAGAAGATTAGGTGGCTAGAGAAGCCCAGAGCCCCAGTGTTCTAAGGCCTACAAAAGCGCTTCCAAGGAAGGGGGCTGGCTAGCAACAGCTTTCAGTGCTGGCACTTTTCATCTCTGAGCAATTGCTCGACGTTTGCAATTTCTCACCTCGTGTCTACGAGACGGAGAGATAGTGACCGTGACATTTGGTGGGTAGAGAAGCGCAAAGCCCCAGTGTTGCTGCGCCTGTGAAAGCGCTTCCAAGGAAGGGTGCTGGCTAGCAAGAGCTTTCAGTGCTGGCACTTTTCATCTCTGAGAAATTTGAAGACATTTTGAATTTCTCACCTGAGCTCTCTTTAGACTGCACGAGAGGATGAGCAGAAGATTAGGTGGCTAGAGATGCCCAGAGCCCCAGTGTTCTAAGGGCTACAAAAGCGCTTCCAAGGAAGGGTGCTGGCTAGCAACAGCTTTCAGGGCTGGCACTTTTCATCTCTGAGCAATTGCTCGACGTTTGCAATTTCTCAGCTCGTGTCCACGAGACGGAAAGAGAAGGACCGTGACGTTTGGTGGGTAGAGAAGCGCAAAGCCCCAGTGTTGCTGCGCCTGTGAAAGCGCTTCCAAGGAAGGGTGCTGGCTAGCAACAGCTTTCAGTGCTGGCACTTTTCATCTCTGAGCAATTGCTCAACGTTTGCAATTTCTCAGCTTGTGTCTACGAGACAGAAAGAGAATGACCGTGACGTTTGGTGGGTAGAGAAGCGCAAAGCCCCAGTGTTACTGAGCCTGTGAAAGCGCTTCCAAGGAAGGGTACTGGCTAGCAAGAGCTTTCAGTGCTGGCACTTTTCATCTCTGAGCAATTGCTCGACGTTTGCAATTTCTCAGCTCGTGTCTACGAGACGGAAAGAGAATGACCGTGACGTTTGGTACGCATAGAAGCGCAAAGCCCCAGTGTTACTGCGCCTGTGAAAGCGCTTCCAAGGAAGGGTGCTGGCTAGCAACAGCTTTCAGTGCTGGCACTTTTCATCTCTGAGCAATTGCTCGACGTTTGCAATTTCTCAGCTCGTGTCTACGAGACGGAAAGAGAAGGACCGTGACGTTTGGTGGGTAGAGAAGCGCAAAGCCCCAGTGTTGCTGCGCCTGTGAAAGCGCTTCCAAGGAAGGGGGCTGGCTAGCAACAGCTTTCAGTGCTGGCACTTTTCATCTCTGAGCAATTTGTGGACATTTGCAATTTCTCAGCTCGTGTCTAGGAGACGGAGAGATAGTGACCGTGACGTTTGGTGGCTAGAGAAGCGCAAAGCCCCAGTGTTGCTGCGCCTGTGAAAGCGCTTCCAAGGAAGGGGGCTGGCTAGCAACAGCTTTCAGTGCTGGCACTTTTCATCTCTGAGCAATTGCTCAACGTTTGCAATTTCTCACCTGAGCTCTCTTTAGAGTGCGCGAGAGGATGAGCAGAAGATTAGGTGGCTAGAGAAGCCCAGAGCCCCACTGTTCTAAGGGCTACAAAAGCGCTTCCAAGGAAGGGTGCTGGCTAGCAACAGCTTTCAGTGCTGGCACTTTTCATCTCTGAGCAATTGCTCGACGTTTGCAATTTCTCAGCCCGTGTCTACGAGACAGAAAGAGAATGACCGTGACGTTTGGTGCGTATAGAAGCGCAAAGCCCCAGTGTTGCTGCGCCTGTGAAAGCGCTTCCAAGGAAGGGTGCTGGCTAGCAACAGCTTTCAGGGCTGGCACTTTTCATCTCTGAGCAATTGCTCGACGTTTGCAATTTCTCAGCTCGTGTCTACGAGACGGAAAGAGAATGACGGTGACGTTTGGTGGGTAGAGAAGCGCAAAGCCCCAGTGTTGCTGCGCCTGTGAAAGCGCTTCCAAGGAAGGGTGCTGGCTAGCAACAGCTTTCAGTGCTGGCACTTTTCATCTCTGAGCAATTGCTCGACGTTTGCAATTTCTCAGCTCGTGTCTACGAGACGGAAAGAGAAGGACCGTGACGTTTGGTGGCTAGAGAAGCGCAAAGCCCCAGTGTTGCTGCGCCTGTGAAAGCGCTTCCAAGGAAGGGTGCTGGCTAGCAACAGCTTTCAGTGCTGGCACTTTTCATCTCTGAGCAATTGCTCGACGTTTGCAATTTCTCACCTGAGCTCTCTTCAGAGTGCGCGAGAGGATGAGCAGAAGATTAGGTGGCTAGAGAAGCCCAGAGCCCCAGTGTTCTTAGGGCTACAAAAGCGCTTCCAAGGAAGGGGGCTGGCTAGCAACAGCTTTCAGGGCTGGCACTTTTCATCTCTGAGCAATTGCTCGACGTTTGCAATTTCTCAGCCCGTGTCTACGAGACGCAAGGAGAATGACCATGACGTTTGGTGGCTAGAGAAGTGCAAAGCCCCAGTGTTGCTGTGCCTGTGAAAGCGCTTCCAAGGAAGGGTGCTGGCTAGCAACAGCTTTCAGGGCTGGCACTTTTCATCTCTGAGCAATTGCTCAACGTTTGCAATTTCTCAGCTCGTGTCTACGAGACGGAAAGAGAATGACCGTGACGTTTGGTGGGTAGAGAAGCGCAAAGCCCCAGTGTTGCTGCGCCTGTGAAAGCGCTTCCAAGGAAGGCTGCTGGCTAGCAACAGCTTTCAGTGCTGGCACTTTTCATCTCTGAGCAATTGCTCGACGTTTGCAATTTCTCACCTGAGCTCTCTTTAGAGTGCGCGAGAGGATGAGCAGAAGATTAGGTGGCTAGAGAAGCCCAGAGCCCCAGTGTTCTAAGAACTACAAAAGCGCTTCCAAGGAAGGGTGCTGGGTAGCAACAGCTTTCAGTGCTGGCACTTTTCATCTCTGAGCAATTGCTCGACGTTTGCAATTTCTCAGCTCGTGTCTACGAGACGGAGAGATAGTGACCGTGACGTTTGGTGGCTAGAGAAGCGCAAAGCCCCAGTGTTGCTGCGCCTGTGAAAGCGCTTCCAAGGAAGGCTGCTGGCTAGCAAGAGCTTTCACTGCTGGCACTTTTCATCTCTGAGAAATTTGAAGACATTTTGAATTTCTCACCTGAGCTCTCTTTAGACTGCACGAGAGGATGAGCAGAAGATTAGGTGGCTAGAGATGCCCAGAGCCCCAGCGTTCTAACGGCTACAAAAGCGCTTCCAAGGAAGGGTGCTGGCTAGCAACAGCTTTCAGGGCTGGCACTTTTCATCTCTGAGCAATTGCTCGACGTTTGCAATTTCTCAGCTCGTGTCCACGAGACGGAAAGAGAATGACCGTGACGTTTGGTGGGTAGAGAAGCGCAAAGCCCCAGTGTTGCTGCGCCTGTGAAAGCGCTTCCAAGGAAGGGTGCTGGCTAGCAACAGCTTTCAGTGCTGGCACTTTTCATCTCTGAGCAATTGCTCAACGTTTGCAATTTCTCAGCTCGTGTCTACGAGACAGAAAGAGAATGACCGTGACGTTTGGTGGGTAGAGAAGCGCAAAGCCCCAGTGTTACTGAGCCTGTGAAAGCGCTTCCAAGGAAGGGTGCTGGCTAGCAAGAGCTTTCAGTGCTGGCACTTTTCATCTCTGAGCAATTGCTGGACGTTTGCAATTTCTCAGCTCGTGTCTACGAGACGGAAAGAGAATGACCGTGACGTTTGGTACGCATAGAAGCGCAAAGCCCCAGTGTTACTGCGCCTGTGAAAGCGCTTCCAAGGAAGGGGGCTGGCTAGCAACAGCTTTCAGTGCTGGCACTTTTCATCTCTGAGCAATTGCTCGACGTTTGCAATTTCTCAGCTCGTGTCTACGAGACGGAAAGAGAAGGACCGTGACTTTTGGTGGGTAGAGAAGCGCAAAGCCCCAGTGTTGCTGCGCCTGTGAAAGCGCTTCCAAGGAAGGGGGCTGGCTAGCAACAGCTTTCAGTGCTGGCACTTTTCATCTCTGAGAAATTTGAAGACGTTTTGAATTTCTCAGCTCGTGTCTACGAGACGGAGAGATAGTGACCGTGACGTTTGGTGGGTAGAGAAGCGCAAAGCCCCAGTGTTGCTGCGCCTGTGAAAGCGCTTCCAAGGAAGGGTGCTGGCTAGCAAGAGCTTTCAGTGCTGGCACTTTTCATCTCTGAGCAATTGCTCGACGTTTGCAATTTCTCAGCTTGTGTCTACGAGACAGAAAGAGAATGACCGTGACGTTTGGTGGGCAGAGAAGCGCAAAGCCCCAGTGTTGCTGCGCCTGTGAAAGCGCTTCCAAGGAAGGGTGCTGGCTAGCAAGAGCTTTCAGTGCTGGCACTTTTCATCTCTGAGCAATTGCTCAACGTTTGCAATTTCTCACCTGAGCTCTCTTTAGAGTGCGCGAGAGGATGAGCAGAAGATTAGGTGGCTAGAGAAGCCCAGAGCCCCAGTGTTCTAAGGGCTACAAAAGCGCTTCCAAGGAAGGGTGCTGGCTAGCAACAGCTTTCAGTGCTGGCACTTTTCATCTCTGAGCAATTGCTTGACGTTTGCAATTTCTCAGCTCGTGTCTACGAGACGGAAAGAGAATGACCGTGACGTTTGGTGCGTATAGAAGCGCAAAGCCCCAGTGTTGCTGCGCCTGTGAAAGCGCTTCCAAGGAAGGGTGCTGGCTAGCAACAGCTTTCAGTGCTGGCACTTTTCATCTCTGAGCAATTGCTCGACGTTCGCAATTTCTCAGCTCGTGTCTACGAGACGGAAAGAGAATGACCGTGACGTTTGGTGGGTAGAGAAGCGCAAAGCCCCAGTGTTGCTGCGCCTGTGAAAGCGCTTCCAAGGAAGGGTGCTGGCTAGCAACAGCTTTCAGGGCTGGCACTTTTCATCTCTGAGCAATTGCTCGACGTTTGCAATTTCTCAGCTCGTGTCTACGAGACGGAAAGAGAATGACCGTGACGTTTGGTGGGTAGAGAAGCGCAAAGCCCCAGTGTTGCTGCGCCTGTGAAAGCGCTTCCAAGGAAGGGTGCTGGCTAGCAACAGCTTTCAGTGCTGGCACTTTTCATCTCTGAGCAATTGCTCGACGTTTGCAATTTCTCAGCTCGTGTCTACGAGACGGAAAGAGAAGGACCGTGACGTTTGGTGGGTAGAGAAGCGCAAAGCCCCAGTGTTGCTGCGCCTGTGAAAGCGCTTCCAAGGAAGGGTGCTGGCTAGCAACAGCTTTCAGTGCTGGCACTTTTCATCTCTGAGCAATTGCTCGACGTTTGCAATTTCTCACCTGAGCTCTCTTCAGAGTGCGCGAGAGGATGAGCAGAAGATTAGGTGGCTAGAGAAGCCCAGAGCCCCAGTGTTCTTAGGCCTACAAAAGCGCTTCCAAGGAAGGGGGCTGGCTAGCAACAGCTTTCAGTGCTGGCACTTTTCATCTCTGAGCAATTGCTCGACGTTTGCAATTTCTCAGCTCGTGTCTACGAGACGGAGAGATAGTGACCGTGACATTTGGTGGGTAGAGAAGCGCAAAGCCCCAGTGTTGCTGCGCCTGTGAAAGCGCTTCCAAGGAAGGCTGCTGGCTAGCAAGAGCTTTCAGTGCTGGCACTTTTCATCTCTGAGAAATTTGAAGACGTTTTGAATTTCTCACCTGAGCTCTCTTTAGACTGCACGAGAGGATGAGCAGAAGATTAGGTGGCTAGAGATGCCCAGAGCCCCAGTGTTCTAAGGGCTACAAAAGCGCTTCCAAGGAAGGGTGCTGGCTAGCAACAGCTTTCAGTGCTGGCACTTTTCATCTCTGAGCAATTGCTCGACGTTTGCAATTTCTCAGCTCGTGTCCACGAGACGGAAAGAGAAGGACCGTGACGTTTGGTGGGTAGAGAAGCGCAAAGCCCCAGTGTTGCTGCGCCTGTGAAAGCGCTTCCAAGGAAGGGTGCTGGCTAGCAACAGCTTTCAGTGCTGGCACTTTTCATCTCTGAGCAATTGCTCAACGTTTGCAATTTCTCAGCTCGTGTCTACGAGACAGAAAGAGAATGACCGTGACGTTTGGTGGGTAGAGAAGCGCAAAGCCCCAGTGTTACTGAGCCTGTGAAAGCGCTTCCAAGGAAGGGTACTGGCTAGCAAGAGCTTTCAGTGCTGGCACTTTTCATCTCTGAGCAATTGCTCGACGTTTGCAATTTCTCAGCTTGTGTCTACGAGACGGAAAGAGAATGACCGTGACGTTTGGTACGCATAGAAGCGCAAAGCCCCAGTGTTACTGCGCCTGTGAAAGCGCTTCCAAGGAAGGGTGCTGGCTAGCAACAGCTTTCAGTGCTGGCACTTTTCATCTCTGAGCAATTGCTCGACGTTTGCAATTTCTCAGCTCGTGTCTACGAGACGGAAAGAGAAGGACCGTGACGTTTGGTGGGTAGAGAAGCGCAAAGCCCCAGTGTTGCTGCGCCTGTGAAAGCGCTTCCAAGGAAGGGTGGTGGCTAGCAACAGCTTTCAGTGCTGGCACTTTTCATCTCTGAGCAATTTGTGGACATTTGCAATTTCTCAGCTCGTGTCTAGGAGACGGAGAGATAGTGACCGTGACGTTTGGTGGCTAGAGAAGCGCAAAGCCCCAGTGTTGCTGCGCCTGTGAAAGCGCTTCCAAGGAAGGGGGCTGGCTAGCAACAGCTTTCAGTGCTGGCACTTTTCATCTCTGAGAAATTTGAAGACGTTTTGAATTTCTCACCTGAGCTCTCTTTAGACTGCACGAGAGGATGAGCAGAAGATTAGGTGGGTAGAGAAGCGCAAAGCCCCAGTGTTGCTGCGCCTGTGAAAGCGCTTCCAAGGAAGGGTGCTGGCTAGCAACAGCTTTCAGTGCTGGCACTTTTCATCTCTGAGCAATTGCTCGACGTTTGCAATTTCTCAGCCCGTGTCTACGAGACGGAAAGAGAATGACCGTGACGTTTGGTGGCTAGAGAAGCGCAAAGCCCCAGTGTTGCTGCGCCTGTGAAAGCGCTTCCAAGGAAGGGTGCTGGCTAGCAACAGCTTTCAGGGCTGGCACTTTTCATCTCTGAGCAATTGCTCGACGTTTGCAATTTCTCAGCTCGTGTCTACGAGACGGAAAGAGAAGGACCGTGACGTTTGGTGGGTAGAGAAGCGCAAAGCCCCAGTGTTGCTGCGCCTGTGAAAGCGCTTCCAAGGAAGGGTGCTGGCTAGCAACAGCTTTCAGTGCTGGCACTTTTCATCTCTGAGCAATTGCTCGACGTTTGCAATTTCTCACCTGAGCTCTCTTCAGAGTGCGCGAGAGGATGAGCAGAAGATTAGGTGGCTAGAGAAGCCCAGAGCCCCAGTGTTCTAACGGCTACAAAAGCGCTTCCAAGGAAGGGGGCTGGCTAGCAACAGCTTTCAGGGCTGGCACTTTTCATCTCTGAGCAATTGCTCGACGTTTGCAATTTCTCAGCCCGTGTCTACGAGACGCAAGGAGAATGACCATGACGTTTGGTGGCTAGAGAAGTGCAAAGCCCCAGTGTTGCTGTGCCTGTGAAAGCGCTTCCAAGGAAGGGTGCTGGCTAGCAACAGCTTTCAGGGCTGGCACTTTTCATCTCTGAGCAATTGCTCAACGTTTGCAATTTCTCAGCTCGTGTCTACGAGACGGAAAGAGAATGACCGTGACGTTTGGTGGCTAGAGAAGCGCAAAGCCCCAGTGTTGCTGCGCCTGTGAAAGCGCTTCCAAGGAAGGCTGCTGGCTAGCAAGAGCTTTCAGTGCTGGCACTTTTCATCTCTGAGCAATTGCTCGACGTTTGCAATTTCTCACCTGAGCTCTCTTTAGAGTGTGCGAGAGGATGAGCAGAAGATTAGGTGGCTAGAGAAGCCCAGAGCCCCAGTGTTCTAAGCCCTACAAAAGCGCTTCCAAGGAAGGGGGCTGGCTAGCAACAGCTTTCAGGGCTGGCACTTTTCATCTCTGAGCAATTGCTCGACGTTTGCAATTTCTCAGCTCGTGTCCACGAGACGGAAAGAGAATGACCGTGACGTTTGGTGGGTAGAGAAGCGCAAAGCCCCAGTGTTGCTGCGCCTGTGAAAGCGCTTCCAAGGAAGGGTGCTGGCTAGCAAGAGCTTTCAGTGCTGGCACTTTTCATCTCTGAGCAATTGCTCAACGTTTGCAATTTCTCAGCTCGTGTCTACGAGACAGAAAGAGAATGACCGTGACGTTTGGTGGGTAGAGAAGCGCAAAGCCCCAGTGTTACTGAGCCTGTGAAAGCGCTTCCAAGGAAGGGTGCTGGCTAGCAACAGCTTTCAGGGCTGGCACTTTTCATCTCTGAGCAATTGCTCGACGTTTGCAATTTCTCAGCTCGTGTCTACGAGACGGAAAGAGAATGACCGTGACGTTTGGTACGCATAGAAGCGCAAAGCCCCAGTGTTACTGCGCCTGTGAAAGCGCTTCCAAGGAAGGGTGCTGGCTAGCAACAGCTTTCAGTGCTGGCACTTTTCATCTCTGAGCAATTGCTCGACGTTTGCAATTTCTCAGCTCGTGTCTACGAGACGGAAAGAGAAGGACCGTGACGTTTGGTGGCTAGAGAAGCGCAAAGCCCCAGTGTTGCTGCGCCTGTGAAAGCGCTTCCAAGGAAGGGGGCTGGCTAGCAACAGCTTTCAGTGCTGGCACTTTTCATCTCTGAGCAATTTGTGGACATTTGCAATTTCTCAGCTCGTGTCTAGGAGACGGAGAGATAGTGACCGTGACGTTTGGTGGCTAGAGAAGCGCAAAGCCCCAGTGTTGCTGCGCCTGTGAAAGCGCTTCCAAGGAAGGGGGCTGGCTAGCAACAGCTTTCAGTGCTGGCACTTTTCATCTCTGAGAAATTTGAAGACGTTTTGAATTTCTCACCTGAGCTCTCTTTAGACTGCACGAGAGGATGAGCAGAAGATTAGGTGGCTAGAGAAGCCCAGAGCCCCAGTGTTCTAACGGCTACAAAAGCGCTTCCAAGGAAGGGTGCTGGCTAGCAACAGCTTTCAGTGCTGGCACTTTTCATCTCTGAGCAATTGCTCGACGTTTGCAATTTCTCAGCCCGTGTCTACGAGACGGAAAGAGAATGACCGTGACGTTTGGTGGCTAGAGAAGCGCAAAGCCCCAGTGTTGCTGCGCCTGTGAAAGCGCTTCCAAGGAAGGGTGCTGGCTAGCAACAGCTTTCAGGGCTGGCACTTTTCATCTCTGAGCAATTGCTCGACGTTTGCAATTTCTCAGCTCGTGTCTACGAGACGGAAAGAGAAGGACCGTGACGTTTGGTGGGTAGAGAAGCGCAAAGCCCCAGTGTTGCTGCGCCTGTGAAAGCGCTTCCAAGGAAGGGTGCTGGCTAGCAACAGCTTTCAGTGCTGGCACTTTTCATCTCTGAGCAATTGCTCGACGTTTGCAATTTCTCACCTGAGCTCTCTTCAGAGTGCGCGAGAGGATGAGCAGAAGATTAGGTGGCTAGAGAAGCCCAGAGCCCCAGTGTTCTAACGGCTACAAAAGCGCTTCCAAGGAAGGGGGCTGGCTAGCAACAGCTTTCAGGGCTGGCACTTTTCATCTCTGAGCAATTGCTCGACGTTTGCAATTTCTCAGCCCGTGTCTACGAGACGCAAGGAGAATGACCATGACGTTTGGTGGCTAGAGAAGTGCAAAGCCCCAGTGTTGCTGTGCCTGTGAAAGCGCTTCCAAGGAAGGGTGCTGGCTAGCAACAGCTTTCAGGGCTGGCACTTTTCATCTCTGAGCAATTGCTCAACGTTTGCAATTTCTCAGCTCGTGTCTACGAGACGGAAAGAGAATGACCGTGACGTTTGGTGGCTAGAGAAGCGCAAAGCCCCAGTGTTGCTGCGCCTGTGAAAGCGCTTCCAAGGAAGGCTGCTGGCTAGCAAGAGCTTTCAGTGCTGGCACTTTTCATCTCTGAGCAATTGCTCGACGTTTGCAATTTCTCACCTGAGCTCTCTTTAGAGTGTGCGAGAGGATGAGCAGAAGATTAGGTGGCTAGAGAAGCCCAGAGCCCCAGTGTTCTAAGCCCTACAAAAGCGCTTCCAAGGAAGGGGGCTGGCTAGCAACAGCTTTCAGGGCTGGCACTTTTCATCTCTGAGCAATTGCTCGACGTTTGCAATTTCTCAGCTCGTGTCCACGAGACGGAAAGAGAATGACCGTGACGTTTGGTGGGTAGAGAAGCGCAAAGCCCCAGTGTTGCTGCGCCTGTGAAAGCGCTTCCAAGGAAGGGTGCTGGCTAGCAACAGCTTTCAGTGCTGGCACTTTTCATCTCTGAGCAATTGCTCAACGTTTGCAATTTCTCAGCTCGTGTCTACGAGACAGAAAGAGAATGACCGTGACGTTTGGTGGGTAGAGAAGCGCAAAGCCCCAGTGTTACTGAGCCTGTGAAAGCGCTTCCAAGGAAGGGTGCTGGCTAGCAACAGCTTTCAGGGCTGGCACTTTTCATCTCTGAGCAATTGCTCGACGTTTGCAATTTCTCAGCTCGTGTCTACGAGACGGAAAGAGAATGACCGTGACGTTTGGTACGCATAGAAGCGCAAAGCCCCAGTGTTACTGCGCCTGTGAAAGCGCTTCCAAGGAAGGGTGCTGGCTAGCAACAGCTTTCAGTGCTGGCACTTTTCATCTCTGAGCAATTGCTCGACGTTTGCAATTTCTCAGCTCGTGTCTACGAGACGGAAAGAGAAGGACCGTGACGTTTGGTGGCTAGAGAAGCGCAAAGCCCCAGTGTTGCTGCGCCTGTGAAAGCGCTTCCAAGGAAGGGGGCTGGCTAGCAACAGCTTTCAGTGCTGGCACTTTTCATCTCTGAGCAATTTGTGGACATTTGCAATTTCTCAGCTCGTGTCCACGAGACGGAAAGATAGTGACCGTGACGTTTGGTGGCTAGAGAAGCGCAAAGCCCCAGTGTTGCTGCGCCTCTGAAAGCGTTTCCAAGGAAGGGTGCTGGCTAGCAAGAGCTTTCAGTGCTGGCACTTTTCATCTCTGAGCAATTGCTCGACGTTTGCAATTTCTCAGCTTGTGTCTACGAGACAGAAAGAGAATGACCGTGACGTTTGGTGGGTAGAGAAGCGCAAAGCCCCAGTGTTGCTGCGCCTGTGAAAGCGCTTCCAAGGAAGGCTGCTGGCTAGCAACAGCTTTCAGTGCTGGCACTTTTCATCTCTGAGCAATTGCTCGACGTTTGCAATTTCTCACCTGAGCTCTCTTTAGAGTGCGCGAGAGGATGAGCAGAAGATTAGGTGGCTAGAGAAGCCCAGAGCCCCAGTGTTCTAAGGGCTACAACAGCGCTTCCAAGGAAGGGTGCTGGCTAGCAACAGCTTTCAGTGCTGGCACTTTTCATCTCTGAGCAATTGCTTGACGTTTGCAATTTCTCAGCTCGTGTCTACGAGACGGAAAGAGAATGACCGTGACGTTTGGTGCGTATAGAAGCGCAAAGCCCCAGTGTTGCTGCGCCTGTGAAAGCGCTTCCAAGGAAGGGTGCTGGCTAGCAACAGCTTTCAGTGCTGGCACTTTTCATCTCTGAGCAATTGCTCGACGTTCGCAATTTCTCAGCTCGTGTCTACGAGACGGAAAGAGAATGACCGTGACGTTTGGTGGGTAGAGAAGCGCAAAGCCCCAGTGTTGCTGCGCCTCTGAAAGCGCTTCCAAGGAAGGGTGCTGGCTAGCAACAGCTTTCAGGGCTGGCACTTTTCATCTCTGAGCAATTGCTCGACGTTTGCAATTTCTCAGCTCGTGTCTACGAGACGGAAAGAGAATGACCGTGACGTTTGGTGGGTAGAGAAGCGCAAAGCCCCAGTGTTGCTGCGCCTGTGAAAGCGCTTCCAAGGAAGGGTGCTGGCTAGCAACAGCTTTCAGTGCTGGCACTTTTCATCTCTGAGCAATTGCTCGACGTTTGCAATTTCTCAGCTCGTGTCTACGAGACGGAAAGAGAAGGACCGTGACGTTTGGTGGGTAGAGAAGCGCAAAGCCCCAGTGTTGCTGCGCCTGTGAAAGCGCTTCCAAGGAAGGGTGCTGGCTAGCAACAGCTTTCAGTGCTGGCACTTTTCATCTCTGAGCAATTGCTCGACGTTTGCAATTTCTCACCTGAGCTCTCTTCAGAGTGCGCGAGAGGATGAGCAGAAGATTAGGTGGCTAGAGAAGCCCAGAGCCCCAGTGTTCTTAGGCCTACAAAAGCGCTTCCAAGGAAGGGGGCTGGCTAGCAAGAGCTTTCAGTGCTGGCACTTTTCATCTCTGAGCAATTGCTCGACGTTTGCAATTTCTCAGCTCGTGTCTACGAGACGGAGAGATAGTGACCGTGACATTTGGTGGGTAGAGAAGCGCAAAGCCCCAGTGTTGCTGCGCCTGTGAAAGCGCTTCCAAGGAAGGCTGCTGGCTAGCAAGAGCTTTCAGTGCTGGCACTTTTCATCTCTGAGAAATTTGAAGACATTTTGAATTTCTCACCTGAGCTCTCTTTAGACTGCACGAGAGGATGAGCAGAAGATTAGGTGGCTAGAGATGCCCAGAGCCCCAGTGTTCTAAGGGCTACAAAAGCGCTTCCAAGGAAGGGTGCTGGCTAGCAACAGCTTTCAGGGCTGGCACTTTTCATCTCTGAGCAATTGCTCGACGTTTGCAATTTCTCAGCTCGTGTCCACGAGACGGAAAGAGAAGGACCGTGACGTTTGGTGGGTAGAGAAGCGCAAAGCCCCAGTGTTGCTGCGCCTGTGAAAGCGCTTCCAAGGAAGGGTGCTGGCTAGCAACAGCTTTCAGTGCTGGCACTTTTCATCTCTGAGCAATTGCTCGACGTTTGCAATTTCTCAGCTCGTGTCTACGAGACGGAAAGAGAAGGACCGTGACGTTTGGTGGCTAGAGAAGCGCAAAGCCCCAGTGTTGCTGCGCCTGTGAAAGAGCTTCCAAGGAAGGGGGCTGGCTAGCAACAGCTTTCAGTGCTGGCACTTTTCATCTCTGAGCAATTTGTGGACATTTGCAATTTCTCAGCTCGTGTCTAGGAGACGGAGAGATAGTGACCGTGACGTTTGGTGGCTAGAGAAGCGCAAAGCCCCAGTGTTGCTGCGCCTGTGAAAGCGCTTCCAAGGAAGGGGGCTGGCTAGCAACAGCTTTCAGTGCTGGCACTTTTCATCTCTGAGAAATTTGAAGACGTTTTGAATTTCTCACCTGAGCTCTCTTTAGACTGCACGAGAGGATGAGCAGAAGATTAGGTGGCTAGAGAAGCCCAGAGCCCCAGTGTTCTAACGGCTACAAAAGCGCTTCCAAGGAAGGGTGCTGGCTAGCAACAGCTTTCAGTGCTGGCACTTTTCATCTCTGAGCAATTGCTCGACGTTTGCAATTTCTCAGCCCGTGTCTACGAGACGGAAAGAGAATGACCGTGACGTTTGGTGCGTATAGAAGCGCAAAGCCCCAGTGTTGCTGCGCCTGTGAAAGCGCTTCCAAGGAAGGGTGCTGGCTAGCAACAGCTTTCAGGGCTGGCACTTTTCATCTCTGAGCAATTGCTCCACGTTTGCAATTTCTCAGCTCGTGTCTACGAGACGGAAAGAGAATGACGGTGACGTTTGGTGGGTAGAGAAGCGCAAAGCCCCAGTGTTGCTGCGCCTGTGAAAGCGCTTCCAAGGAAGGGTGCTGGCTAGCAACAGCTTTCAGTGCTGGCACTTTTCATCTCTGAGCAATTGCTCGACGTTTGCAATTTCTCAGCTCGTGTCTACGAGACGGAAAGAGAAGGACCGTGACGTTTGGTGGGTAGAGAAGCGCAAAGCCCCAGTGTTGCTGCGCCTGTGAAAGCGCTTCCAAGGAAGGGTGCTGGCTAGCAACAGCTTTCAGTGCTGGCACTTTTCATCTCTGAGCAATTGCTCGACGTTTGCAATTTCTCACCTGAGCTCTCTTCAGAGTGCGCGAGAGGATGAGCAGAAGATTAGGTGGCTAGAGAAGCCCAGAGCCCCAGTGTTCTTAGGCCTACAAAAGCGCTTCCAAGGAAGGGGGCTGGCTAGCAACAGCTTTCAGGGCTGGCACTTTTCATCTCTGAGCAATTGCTCGACGTTTGCAATTTCTCAGCCCGTGTCTACGAGACGCAAGGAGAATGACCATGACGTTTGGTGGCTAGAGAAGTGCAAAGCCCCAGTGTTGCTGTGCCTGTGAAAGCGCTTCCAAGGAAGGGTGCTGGCTAGCAACAGCTTTCAGGGCTGGCACTTTTCATCTCTGAGCAATTGCTCAACGTTTGCAATTTCTCAGCTCGTGTCTACGAGACGGAAAGAGAATGACCGTGACGTTTGGTGGCTAGAGAAGCGCAAAGCCCCAGTGTTGCTGCGCCTGTGAAAGCGCTTCCAAGGAAGGGTGCTGGCTAGCAACAGCTTTCAGTGCTGGCACTTTTCATCTCTGAGCAATTGCTCGACGTTTGCAATTTCTCACCTGAGCTCTCTTTAGAGTGCGCGAGAGGATGAGCAGAAGATTAGCTGGCTAGAGAAGCCCAGAGCCCCAGTGTTCTAAGGCCTACAAAAGCGCTTCCAAGGAAGGGGGCTGGCTAGCAAGAGCTTTCAGTGCTGGCACTTTTCATCTCTGAGCAATTGCTCGACGTTTGCAATTTCTCAGCTCGTGTCTACGAGACGGAGAGATAGTGACCGTGACGTTTGGTGGCTAGAGAAGCGCAAAGCCCCAGTGTTGCTGCGCCTGTGAAAGCGCTTCCAAGGAAGGCTGCTGGCTAGCAAGAGCTTTCACTGCTGGCACTTTTCATCTCTGAGAAATTTGAAGACATTTTGAATTTCTCACCTGAGCTCTCTTTAGACTGCACGAGAGGATGAGCAGAAGATTAGGTGGCTAGAGATGCCCAGAGCCCCAGCGTTCTAACGGCTACAAAAGCGCTTCCAAGGAAGGGTGCTGGCTAGCAACAGCTTTCAGGGCTGGCACTTTTCATCTCTGAGCAATTGCTCGACGTTTGCAATTTCTCAGCTCGTGTCCACGAGACGGAAAGAGAATGACCGTGACGTTTGGTGGGTAGAGAAGCGCAAAGCCCCAGTGTTGCTGCGCCTGTGAAAGCGCTTCCAAGGAAGGGTGCTGGCTAGCAACAGCTTTCAGTGCTGGCACTTTTCATCTCTGAGCAATTGCTCAACGTTTGCAATTTCTCAGCTCGTGTCTACGAGACAGAAAGAGAATGACCGTGACGTTTGGTGGGTAGAGAAGCGCAAAGCCCCAGTGTTACTGAGCCTGTGAAAGCGCTTCCAAGGAAGGGTGCTGGCTAGCAACAGCTTTCAGGGCTGGCACTTTTCATCTCTGAGCAATTGCTGGACGTTTGCAATTTCTCAGCTCGTGTCTACGAGACGGAAAGAGAATGACCGTGACGTTTGGTACGCATAGAAGCGCAAAGCCCCAGTGTTACTGCGCCTGTGAAAGCGCTTCCAAGGAAGGGTGCTGGCTAGCAACAGCTTTCAGTGCTGGCACTTTTCATCTCTGAGCAATTGCTCGACGTTTGCAATTTCTCAGCTCGTGTCTACGAGACGGAAAGAGAAGGACCGTGACTTTTGGTGGGTAGAGAAGCGCAAAGCCCCAG
The DNA here is from genome assembly GCA_037962945.1 of Sarcoramphus papa. Lineage (NCBI taxonomy): Eukaryota > Metazoa > Chordata > Aves > Accipitriformes > Cathartidae > Sarcoramphus > Sarcoramphus papa. The sequence goes on along the minus strand of JBBMRM010000079.1, from coordinate 276,502 downwards.
TGTTGCTGCGCCTGTGAAAGCGCTTCCAAGGAAGGGGGCTGGCTAGCAACAGCTTTCAGTGCTGGCACTTTTCATCTCTGAGCAATTTGTGGACATTTGCAATTTCTCAGCTCGTGTCCACGAGACGGAGAGATAGTGACCGTGACGTTTGGTGGCTAGAGAAGCGCAAAGCCCCAGTGTTGCTGCGCCTGTGAAAGCGTTTCCAAGGAAGGGTGCTGGCTAGCAAGAGCTTTCAGTGCTGGCACTTTTCATCTCTGAGCAATTGCTCGACGTTTGCAATTTCTCAGCTCGTGTCTACGAGACGGAAAGAGAATGACCGTGACGTTTGGTGGGCAGAGAAGCGCAAAGCCCCAGTGTTGCTGCGCCTGTGAAAGCGCTTCCAAGGAAGGGTGCTGGCTAGCAAGAGCTTTCAGTGCTGGCACTTTTCATCTCTGAGCAATTGCTCGACGTTTGCAATTTCTCACCTGAGCTCTCTTTAGAGTGCGCGAGAGGATGAGCAGAAGATTAGGTGGCTAGAGATGCCCAGAGCCCCAGCGTTCTAAGGGCTACAAAAGCGCTTCCAAGGAAGGGTGCTGGCTAGCAACAGCTTTCAGGGCTGGCACTTTTCATCTCTGAGCAATTGCTCGACGTTTGCAATTTCTCAGCTCGTGTCTACGAGACGGAAAGAGAATGACCGTGACGTTTGGTGCGTATAGAAGCGCAAAGCCCCAGTGTTGCTGCGCCTGTGAAAGCGCTTCCAAGGAAGGGTGCTGGCTAGCAACAGCTTTCAGTGCTGGCACTTTTCATCTCTGAGCAATTGCTCGACGTTCGCAATTTCTCAGCTCGTGTCTACGAGACGGAAAGAGAATGACCGTGACGTTTGGTGGGTAGAGAAGCGCAAAGCCCCAGTGTTGCTGCGCCTGTGAAAGCGCTTCCAAGGAAGGGTGCTGGCTAGCAACAGCTTTCAGGGCTGGCACTTTTCATCTCTGAGCAATTGGTGGACGTTTGCAATTTCTCAGCTCGTGTCTACGAGACGGAAAGAGAATGACCGTGACGTTTGGTGGGTAGAGAAGCGCAAAGCCCCAGTGTTGCTGCGCCTGTGAAAGCGCTTCCAAGGAAGGGTGCTGGCTAGCAACAGCTTTCAGTGCTGGCACTTTTCATCTCTGAGCAATTGCTCGACGTTTGCAATTTCTCAGCTCGTGTCTACGAGACGGAAAGAGAAGGACCGTGACGTTTGGTGGGTAGAGAAGCGCAAAGCCCCAGTGTTGCTGCGCCTGTGAAAGCGCTTCCAAGGAAGGGTGCTGGCTAGCAACAGCTTTCAGTGCTGGCACTTTTCATCTCTGAGCAATTGCTCGACGTTTGCAATTTCTCACCTGAGCTCTCTTCAGAGTGCGCGAGAGGATGAGCAGAAGATTAGGTGGCTAGAGAAGCCCAGAGCCCCAGTGTTCTTAGGCCTACAAAAGCGCTTCCAAGGAAGGGGGCTGGCTAGCAAGAGCTTTCAGTGCTGGCACTTTTCATCTCTGAGCAATTGCTCGACGTTTGCAATTTCTCAGCTCGTGTCTACGAGACGGAGAGATAGTGACCGTGACATTTGGTGGGTAGAGAAGCGCAAAGCCCCAGTGTTGCTGCGCCTGTGAAAGCGCTTCCAAGGAAGGCTGCTGGCTAGCAAGAGCTTTCAGTACTGGCACTTTTCATCTCTGAGAAATTTGAAGACATTTTGAATTTCTCACCTGAGCTCTCTTTAGACTGCACGAGAGGATGAGCAGAAGATTAGGTGGCTAGAGATGCCCAGAGCCCCAGTGTTCTAAGGGCTACAAAAGCGCTTCCAAGGAAGGGTGCTGGCTAGCAACAGCTTTCAGGGCTGGCACTTTTCATCTCTGAGCAATTGCTCGACGTTTGCAATTTCTCAGCTCGTGTCCACGAGACGGAAAGAGAAGGACCGTGACGTTTGGTGGGTAGAGAAGCGCAAAGCCCCAGTGTTGCTGCGCCTGTGAAAGCGCTTCCAAGGAAGGGTGCTGGCTAGCAACAGCTTTCAGTGCTGGCACTTTTCATCTCTGAGCAATTGCTCAACGTTTGCAATTTCTCAGCTCGTGTCTACGAGACAGAAAGAGAATGACCGTGACGTTTGGTGGGTAGAGAAGCGCAAAGCCCCAGTGTTACTGAGCCTGTGAAAGCGCTTCCAAGGAAGGGTACTGGCTAGCAAGAGCTTTCAGTGCTGGCACTTTTCATCTCTGAGCAATTGCTCGACGTTTGCAATTTCTCAGCTCGTGTCTACGAGACGGAAAGAGAATGACCGTGACGTTTGGTACGCATAGAAGCGCAAAGCCCCAGTGTTACTGCGCCTGTGAAAGCGCTTCCAAGGAAGGGTGCTGGCTAGCAACAGCTTTCAGTGCTGGCACTTTTCATCTCTGAGCAATTGCTCGACGTTTGCAATTTCTCAGCTCGTGTCTACGAGACGGAAAGAGAAGGACCGTGACGTTTGGTGGCTAGAGAAGCGCAAAGCCCCAGTGTTGCTGCGCCTGTGAAAGCGCTTCCAAGGAAGGGTGCTGGCTAGCAACAGCTTTCAGTGCTGGCACTTTTCATCTCTGAGCAATTTGTGGACATTTGCAATTTCTCAGCTCGTGTCTAGGAGACGGAGAGATAGTGACCGTGACGTTTGGTGGCTAGAGAAGCGCAAAGCCCCAGTGTTGCTGCGCCTCTGAAAGCGCTTCCAAGGAAGGGGGCTGGCTAGCAACAGCTTTCAGTGCTGGCACTTTTCATCTCTGAGAAATTTGAAGACGTTTTGAATTTCTCACCTGAGCTCTCTTTAGACTGCACGAGAGGATGAGCAGAAGATTAGGTGGCTAGAGAACCCCAGAGCCCCAGTGTTCTAACGGCTACAAAAGCGCTTCCAAGGAAGGGTGCTGGCTAGCAACAGCTTTCAGGGCTGGCACTTTTCATCTCTGAGCAATTGCTCGACGTTTGCAATTTCTCAGCCCGTGTCTACGAGACGGAAAGAGAATGACCGTGACGTTTGGTGCGTATAGAAGCGCAAAGCCCCAGTGTTGCTGCGCCTGTGAAAGCGCTTCCAAGGAAGGGTGCTGGCTAGCAACAGCTTTCAGGGCTGGCACTTTTCATCTCTGAGCAATTGCTCCACGTTTGCAATTTCTCAGCTCGTGTCTACGAGACGGAAAGAGAATGACGGTGACGTTTGGTGGGTAGAGAAGCGCAAAGCCCCAGTGTTGCTGCGCCTGTGAAAGCGCTTCCAAGGAAGGGTGCTGGCTAGCAACAGCTTTCAGTGCTGGCACTTTTCATCTCTGAGCAATTGCTCGACGTTTGCAATTTCTCACCTGAGCTCTCTTTAGAGTGCGCGAGAGGATGAGCAAGATTAGGTGGCTAGAGAAGCCCAGAGCCCCAGTGTTCTTAGGGCTACAAAAGCGCTTCCAAGAAAGGGGGCTGGCTAGCAACAGCTTTCAGTGCTGGCACTTTTCATCTCTGAGCAATTGCTCGACGTTTGCAATTTCTCAGCCCGTGTCTACGAGACGCAAGGAGAATGACCATGACGTTTGGTGGCTAGAGAAGTGCAAAGCCCCAGTGTTGCTGTGCCTGTGAAAGCGCTTCCAAGGAAGGGTGCTGGCTAGCAACAGCTTTCAGGGCTGGCACTTTTCATCTCTGAGCAATTGCTCGACGTTTGCAATTTCTCAGCTCGTGTCTACGAGACGGAAAGAGAAGGACCGTGACGTTTGGTGGGTAGAGAAGCGCAAAGCCCCAGTGTTGCTGCGCCTGTGAAAGCGCTTCCAAGGAAGGGTGCTGGCTAGCAACAGCTTTCAGTGCTGGCACTTTTCATCTCTGAGCAATTGCTCGACGTTTGCAATTTCTCACCTGAGCTCTCTTTAGAGTGCGCGAGAGGATGAGCAGAAGATTAGCTGGCTAGAGAAGCCCAGAGCCCCAGTGTTCTAAGGCCTACAAAAGCGCTTCCAAGGAAGGGGGCTGGCTAGCAAGAGCTTTCAGTGCTGGCACTTTTCATCTCTGAGCAATTGCTCGACGTTTGCAATTTCTCACCTGAGCTCTCTTTAGAGTGCGCGAGAGGATGAGCAGAAGATTAGGTGGCTAGAGAAGCCCAGAGCCCCAGTGTTCTAAGGCCTACAAAAGCGCTTCCAAGGAAGGGTGCTGGCTAGCAACAGCTTTCAGTGCTGGCACTTTTCATCTCTGAGCAAGTGCTTGACGTTTGCAATTTCTCAGCTCGTGTCTACGAGACGGAAAGAGAATGACCGTGACGTTTGGTGCGTATAGAAGCGCAAAGCCCCAGTGTTGCTGCGCCTGTGAAAGCGCTTCCAAGGAAGGGTGCTGGCTAGCAACAGCTTTCAGTGCTGGCACTTTTCATCTCTGAGCAATTGCTCGACGTTCGCAATTTCTCAGCTCGTGTCTACGAGACGGAAAGAGAATGACCGTGACGTTTGGTGGGTAGAGAAGCTCAAAGCCCCAGTGTTGCTGCGCCTGTGAAAGCGCTTCCAAGGAAGGGTGCTGGCTAGCAACAGCTTTCAGGGCTGGCACTTTTCATCTCTGAGCAATTGCTCGACGTTTGCAATTTCTCAGCTCGTGTCTACGAGACGGAAAGAGAAGGACCGTGACGTTTGGTGGGTAGAGAAGCGCAAAGCCCCAGTGTTGCTGCGCCTGTGAAAGCGCTTCCAAGGAAGGGTGCTGGCTAGCAACAGCTTTCAGTGCTGGCACTTTTCATCTCTGAGCAATTGCTCGACGTTTGCAATTTCTCAGCTCGTGTCTACGAGACGGAAAGAGAAGGACCGTGACGTTTGGTGGCTAGAGAAGCGCAAAGCCCCAGTGTTGCTGCGCCTGTGAAAGCGCTTCCAAGGAAGGGTGCTGGCTAGCAACAGCTTTCAGTGCTGGCACTTTTCATCTCTGAGCAATTGCTCGACGTTTGCAATTTCTCACCTGAGCTCTCTTCAGAGTGCGCGAGAGGATGAGCAGAAGATTAGGTGGCTAGAGAAGCCCAGAGCCCCAGTGTTCTTAGGCCTACAAAAGCGCTTCCAAGGAAGGGGGCTGGCTAGCAAGAGCTTTCAGTGCTGGCACTTTTCATCTCTGAGCAATTGCTCGACGTTTGCAATTTCTCAGCTCGTGTCTACGAGACGGAGAGATAGTGACCGTGACATTTGGTGGGTAGAGAAGCGCAAAGCCCCAGTGTTGCTGCGCCTGTGAAAGCGCTTCCAAGGAAGGCTGCTGGCTAGCAAGAGCTTTCAGTGCTGGCACTTTTCATCTCTGAGAAATTTGAAGACATTTTGAATTTCTCACCTGAGCTCTCTTTAGACTGCACGAGAGGATGAGCAGAAGATTAGGTGGCTAGAGATGCCCAGAGCCCCAGTGTTCTAAGGGCTACAAAAGCGCTTCCAAGGAAGGGTGCTGGCTAGCAACAGCTTTCAGTGCTGGCACTTTTCATCTCTGAGCAATTGCTCGACGTTTGCAATTTCTCAGCTCGTGTCCACGAGACGGAAAGAGAAGGACCGTGACGTTTGGTGGGTAGAGAAGCGCAAAACCCAGTGTTGCTGCGCCTGTGAAAGCGCTTCCAAGGAAGGGTGCTGGCTAGCAACAGCTTTCAGTGCTGGCACTTTTCATCTCTGAGCAATTGCTCAACGTTTGCAATTTCTCAGCTCGTGTCTACGAGACAGAAAGAGAATGACCGTGACGTTTGGTGGGTAGAGAAGCGCAAAGCCCCAGTGTTACTGAGCCTGTGAAAGCGCTTCCAAGGAAGGGTACTGGCTAGCAAGAGCTTTCAGTGCTGGCACTTTTCATCTCTGAGCAATTGCTCGACGTTTGCAATTTCTCAGCTCGTGTCTACGAGACGGAAAGAGAATGACCGTGACGTTTGGTACGCATAGAAGCGCAAAGCCCCAGTGTTACTGCGCCTGTGAAAGCGCTTCCAAGGAAGGGTGCTGGCTAGCAACAGCTTTCAGTGCTGGCACTTTTCATCTCTGAGCAATTGCTCGACGTTTGCAATTTCTCAGCTCGTGTCTACGAGACGGAAAGAGAAGGACCGTGACGTTTGGTGGCTAGAGAAGCGCAAAGCCCCAGTGTTGCTGCGCCTGTGAAAGCGCTTCCAAGGAAGGGGGCTGGCTAGCAACAGCTTTCAGTGCTGGCACTTTTCATCTCTGAGCAATTTGTGGACATTTGCAATTTCTCAGCTCGTGTCTAGGAGACGGAGAGATAGTGACCGTGACGTTTGGTGGCTAGAGAAGCGCAAAGCCCCAGTGTTGCTGCGCCTCTGAAAGCGCTTCCAAGGAAGGGGGCTGGCTAGCAACAGCTTTCAGTGCTGGCACTTTTCATCTCTGAGAAATTTGAAGACGTTTTGAATTTCTCACCTGAGCTCTCTTTAGACTGCACGAGAGGATGAGCAGAAGATTAGGTGGCTAGAGAAGCCCAGAGCCCCAGTGTTCTAACGGCTACAAAAGCGCTTCCAAGGAAGGGTGCTGGCTAGCAACAGCTTTCAGGGCTGGCACTTTTCATCTCTGAGCAATTGCTCGACGTTTGCAATTTCTCAGCCCGTGTCTACGAGACGGAAAGAGAATGACCGTGACGTTTGGTGCGTATAGAAGCGCAAAGCCCCAGTGTTGCTGCGCCTGTGAAAGCGCTTCCAAGGAAGGGTGCTGGCTAGCAACAGCTTTCAGGGCTGGCACTTTTCATCTCTGAGCAATTGCTCCACGTTTGCAATTTCTCAGCTCGTGTCTACGAGACGGAAAGAGAATGACGGTGACGTTTGGTGGGTAGAGAAGCGCAAAGCCCCAGTGTTGCTGCGCCTGTGAAAGCGCTTCCAAGGAAGGGTGCTGGCTAGCAACAGCTTTCAGTGCTGGCACTTTTCATCTCTGAGCAATTGCTCGACGTTTGCAATTTCTCACCTGAGCTCTCTTTAGAGTGCGCGAGAGGATGAGCAAGATTAGGTGGCTAGAGAAGCCCAGAGCCCCAGTGTTCTTAGGGCTACAAAAGCGCTTCCAAGGAAGGGGGCTGGCTAGCAACAGCTTTCAGTGCTGGCACTTTTCATCTCTGAGCAATTGCTCGACGTTTGCAATTTCTCAGCCCGTGTCTACGAGACGCAAGGAGAATGACCATGACGTTTGGTGGCTAGAGAAGTGCAAAGCCCCAGTGTTGCTGTGCCTGTGAAAGCGCTTCCAAGGAAGGGTGCTGGCTAGCAACAGCTTTCAGGGCTGGCACTTTTCATCTCTGAGCAATTGCTCGACGTTTGCAATTTCTCAGCTCGTGTCTACGAGACGGAAAGAGAATGACGGTGACGTTTGGTGGGTAGAGAAGCGCAAAGCCCCAGTGTTGCTGCGCCTGTGAAAGCGCTTCCAAGGAAGGGTGCTGGCTAGCAACAGCTTTCAGTGCTGGCACTTTTCATCTCTGAGCAATTGCTCGACGTTTGCAATTTCTCACCTGAGCTCTCTTTAGAGTGCGCGAGAGGATGAGCAGAAGATTAGCTGGCTAGAGAAGCCCAGAGCCCCAGTGTTCTAAGGCCTACAAAAGCGCTTCCAAGGAAGGGGGCTGGCTAGCAACAGCTTTCAGTGCTGGCACTTTTCATCTCTGAGCAATTGCTCGACGTTTGCAATTTCTCAGCTCGTGTCTACGACACGGAGAGATAGTGACCGTGACATTTGGTGGGTAGAGAAGCGCAAAGCCCCAGTGTTGCTGCGCCTGTGAAAGCGCTTCCAAGGAAGGCTGCTGGCTAGCAAGAGCTTTCAGTGCTGGCACTTTTCATCTCTGAGAAATTTGAAGACATTTTGAATTTCTCACCTGAGCTCTCTTTAGACTGCACGAGAGGATGAGCAGAAGATTAGGTGGCTAGAGATGCCCAGAGCCCCAGTGTTCTAAGGGCTACAAAAGCGCTTCCAAGGAAGGGTGCTGGCTAGCAACAGCTTTCAGGGCTGGCACTTTTCATCTCTGAGCAATTGCTCGACGTTTGCAATTTCTCAGCCCGTGTCTACGAGACGGAAAGAGAAGGACCGTGACGTTTGGTGGGTAGAGAAGCGCAAAGCCCCAGTGTTGCTGCGCCTGTGAAAGCGCTTCCAAGGAAGGGTGCTGGCTAGCAACAGCTTTCAGTGCTGGCACTTTTCATCTCTGAGCAATTGCTCAACGTTTGCAATTTCTCAGCTCGTGTCTACGAGACAGAAAGAGAATGACCGTGACGTTTGGTGGGTAGAGAAGCGCAAAGCCCCAGTGTTACTGAGCCTGTGAAAGCGCTTCCAAGGAAGGGTACTGGCTAGCAAGAGCTTTCAGTGCTGGCACTTTTCATCTCTGAGCAATTGCTCGACGTTTGCAATTTCTCAGCTCGTGTCTACGAGACGGAAAGAGAATGACCGTGACGTTTGGTACGCATAGAAGCGCAAAGCCCCAGTGTTACTGCGCCTGTGAAAGCGCTTCCAAGGAAGGGTGCTGGCTAGCAACAGCTTTCAGTGCTGGCACTTTTCATCTCTGAGCAATTGCTCGACGTTTGCAATTTCTCAGCTCGTGTCTACGAGACGGAAAGAGAAGGACCGTGACGTTTGGTGGCTAGAGAAGCGCAAAGCCCCAGTGTTGCTGCGCCTGTGAAAGCGCTTCCAAGGAAGGGGGCTGGCTAGCAACAGCTTTCAGGGCTGGCACTTTTCATCTCTGAGCAATTGCTCGACGTTTGCAATTTCTCAGCCCGTGTCTACGAGACGCAAGGAGAATGACCATGACGTTTGGTGGCTAGAGAAGTGCAAAGCCCCAGTGTTGCTGTGCCTGTGAAAGCGCTTCCAAGGAAGGGTGCTGGCTAGCAACAGCTTTCAGGGCTGGCACTTTTCATCTCTGAGCAATTGCTCGACGTTTGCAATTTCTCAGCTCGTGTCTACGAGACGGAAAGAGAATGACGGTGACGTTTGGTGGGTAGAGAAGCGCAAAGCCCCAGTGTTGCTGCGCCTGTGAAAGCGCTTCCAAGGAAGGGTGCTGGCTAGCAACAGCTTTCAGTGCTGGCACTTTTCATCTCTGAGCAATTGCTCGACGTTTGCAATTTCTCACCTGAGCTCTCTTTAGAGTGCGCGAGAGGATGAGCAGAAGATTAGCTGGCTAGAGAAGCCCAGAGCCCCAGTGTTCTAAGGCCTACAAAAGCGCTTCCAAGGAAGGGGGCTGGCTAGCAACAGCTTTCAGTGCTGGCACTTTTCATCTCTGAGCAATTGCTCGACGTTTGCAATTTCTCAGCTCGTGTCTACGAGACGGAGAGATAGTGACCGTGACATTTGGTGGGTAGAGAAGCGCAAAGCCCCAGTGTTGCTGCGCCTGTGAAAGCGCTTCCAAGGAAGGGTGCTGGCTAGCAACAGCTTTCAGTGCTGGCACTTTTCATCTCTGAGAAATTTGAAGACATTTTGAATTTCTCACCTGAGCTCTCTTTAGACTGCACGAGAGGATGAGCAGAAGATTAGGTGGCTAGAGATGCCCAGAGCCCCAGTGTTCTAAGGGCTACAAAAGCGCTTCCAAGGAAGGGTGCTGGCTAGCAACAGCTTTCAGGGCTGGCACTTTTCATCTCTGAGCAATTGCTCGACGTTTGCAATTTCTCAGCTCGTGTCCACGAGACGGAAAGAGAAGGACCGTGACGTTTGGTGGGTAGAGAAGCGCAAAGCCCCAGTGTTGCTGCGCCTGTGAAAGCGCTTCCAAGGAAGGGTGCTGGCTAGCAACAGCTTTCAGTGCTGGCACTTTTCATCTCTGAGCAATTGCTCAACGTTTGCAATTTCTCAGCTCGTGTCTACGAGACAGAAAGAGAATGACCGTGACGTTTGGTGGGTAGAGAAGCGCAAAGCCCCAGTGTTACTGAGCCTGTGAAAGCGCTTCCAAGGAAGGGTACTGGCTAGCAAGAGCTTTCAGTGCTGGCACTTTTCATCTCTGAGCAATTGCTCGACGTTTGCAATTTCTCAGCTCGTGTCTACGAGACGGAAAGAGAATGACCGTGACGTTTGGTACGCATAGAAGCGCAAAGCCCCAGTGTTACTGCGCCTGTGAAAGCGCTTCCAAGGAAGGGTGCTGGCTAGCAACAGCTTTCAGTGCTGGCACTTTTCATCTCTGAGCAATTGCTCGACGTTTGCAATTTCTCAGCTCGTGTCTACGAGACGGAAAGAGAAGGACCGTGACGTTTGGTGGGTAGAGAAGCGCAAAGCCCCAGTGTTGCTGCGCCTGTGAAAGCGCTTCCAAGGAAGGGGGCTGGCTAGCAACAGCTTTCAGTGCTGGCACTTTTCATCTCTGAGCAATTTGTGGACATTTGCAATTTCTCAGCTCGTGTCTAGGAGACGGAGAGATAGTGACCGTGACGTTTGGTGGCTAGAGAAGCGCAAAGCCCCAGTGTTGCTGCGCCTGTGAAAGCGCTTCCAAGGAAGGGTGCTGGCTAGCAACAGCTTTCAGTGCTGGCACTTTTCATCTCTGAGAAATTTGAAGACGTTTTGAATTTCTCACCTGAGCTCTCTTTAGACTGCACGAGAGGATGAGCAGAAGATTAGGTGGCTAGAGAAGCCCAGAGCCCCAGTGTTCTAACGGCTACAAAAGCGCTTCCAAGGAAGGGTGCTGGCTAGCAACAGCTTTCAGTGCTGGCACTTTTCATCTCTGAGCAATTGCTCAACGTTTGCAATTTCTCAGCCCGTGTCTACGAGACGGAAAGAGAATGACCGTGACGTTTGGTGCGTATAGAAGCGCAAAGCCCCAGTGTTGCTGCGCCTGTGAAAGCGCTTCCAAGGAAGGGTGCTGGCTAGCAACAGCTTTCAGGGCTGGCACTTTTCATCTCTGAGCAATTGCTCCACGTTTGCAATTTCTCAGCTCGTGTCTACGAGACGGAAAGAGAATGACGGTGACGTTTGGTGGGTAGAGAAGCGCAAAGCCCCAGTGTTGCTGCGCCTGTGAAAGCGCTTCCAAGGAAGGGTGCTGGCTAGCAACAGCTTTCAGTGCTGGCACTTTTCATCTCTGAGCAATTGCTCGACGTTTGCAATTTCTCAGCTCGTGTCTACGAGACGGAAAGAGAAGGACCGTGACGTTTGGTGGGTAGAGAAGCGCAAAGCCCCAGTGTTGCTGCGCCTGTGAAAGCGCTTCCAAGGAAGGGTGCTGGCTAGCAACAGCTTTCAGTGCTGGCACTTTTCATCTCTGAGCAATTGCTCGACGTTTGCAATTTCTCACCTGAGCTCTCTTCAGAGTGCGCGAGAGGATGAGCAGAAGATTAGGTGGCTAGAGAAGCCCAGAGCCCCAGTGTTCTAAGGCCTACAAAAGCGCTTCCAAGGAAGGGGGCTGGCTAGCAACAGCTTTCAGGGCTGGCACTTTTCATCTCTGAGCAATTGCTCGACGTTTGCAATTTCTCAGCCCGTGTCTACGAGACGCAAGGAGAATGACCATGACGTTTGGTGGCTAGAGAAGTGCAAAGCCCCAGTGTTGCTGTGCCTGTGAAAGCGCTTCCAAGGAAGGGTGCTGGCTAGCAACAGCTTTCAGGGCTGGCACTTTTCATCTCTGAGCAATTGCTCAACGTTTGCAATTTCTCAGCTCGTGTCTACGAGACGGAAAGAGAATGACCGTGACGTTTGGTGGGTAGAGAAGCGCAAAGCCCCAGTGTTGCTGCGCCTGTGAAAGCGCTTCCAAGGAAGGCTGCTGGCTAGCAACAGCTTTCAGTGCTGGCACTTTTCATCTCTGAGCAATTGCTCGACGTTTGCAATTTCTCACCTGAGCTCTCTTTAGAGTGCGCGAGAGGATGAGCAGAAGATTAGGTGGCTAGAGAAGCCCAGAGCCCCAGTGTTCTAAGGCCTACAAAAGCGCTTCCAAGGAAGGGGGCTGGCTAGCAAGAGCTTTCAGTGCTGGCACTTTTCATCTCTGAGCAATTGCTCGACGTTCGCAATTTCTCAGCTCGTGTCTACGAGACGGAGAGATAGTGACCGTGACGTTTGGTGGCTAGAGAAGCGCAAAGCCCCAGTGTTGCTGCGCCTGTGAAAGCGCTTCCAAGGAAGGGTGCTGGCTAGCAAGAGCTTTCAGTGCTGGCACTTTTCATCTCTGAGAAATTTGAAGACGTTTTGAATTTCTCACCTGAGCTCTCTTTAGACTGCACGAGAGGATGAGCAGAAGATTAGGTGGCTAGAGATGCCCAGAGCCCCAGCGTTCTAACGGCTACAAAAGCGCTTCCAAGGAAGGGGGCTGGCTAGCAACAGCTTTCAGGGCTGGCACTTTTCATCTCTGAGCAATTGCTCGACGTTTGCAATTTCTCAGCTCGTGTCCACGAGACGGAAAGAGAATGACCGTGACGTTTGGTGGCTAGAGAAGCGCAAAGCCCCAGTGTTGCTGCGCCTGTGAAAGCGCTTCCAAGGAAGGGTGCTGGCTAGCAACAGCTTTCAGTGCTGGCACTTTTCATCTCTGAGCAATTGCTCAACGTTTGCAATTTCTCAGCTCGTGTCTACGAGACAGAAAGAGAATGACCGTGACGTTTGGTGGGTAGAGAAGCGCAAAGCCCCAGTGTTACTGAGCCTGTGAAAGCGCTTCCAAGGAAGGGTGCTGGCTAGCAAGAGCTTTCAGTGCTGGCACTTTTCATCTCTGAGCAATTGCTGGACGTTTGCAATTTCTCAGCTCGTGTCTACGAGACGGAAAGAGAATGACCGTGACGTTTGGTACGCATAGAAGCGCAAAGCCCCAGTGTTACTGCGCCTGTGAAAGCGCTTCCAAGGAAGGGTGCTGGCTAGCAACAGCTTTCAGTGCTGGCACTTTTCATCTCTGAGCAATTGCTCGACGTTTGCAATTTCTCAGCTCGTGTCTACGAGACGGAAAGAGAAGGACCGTGACTTTTGGTGGGTAGAGAAGCGCAAAGCCCCAGTGTTGCTGCGCCTGTGAAAGCGCTTCCAAGGAAGGGGGCTGGCTAGCAACAGCTTTCAGGGCTGGCACTTTTCATCTCTGAGCAATTGCTCGACGTTTGCAATTTCTCAGCCCGTGTCTACGAGACGCAAGGAGAATGACCATGACGTTTGGTGGCTAGAGAAGTGCAAAGCCCCAGTGTTGCTGTGCCTGTGAAAGCGCTTCCAAGGAAGGGTGCTGGCTAGCAACAGCTTTCAGGGCTGGCACTTTTCATCTCTGAGCAATTGCTCGACGTTTGCAATTTCTCAGCTCGTGTCTACGAGACGGAAAGAGAATGACGGTGACGTTTGGTGGGTAGAGAAGCGCAAAGCCCCAGTGTTGCTGCGCCTGTGAAAGCGCTTCCAAGGAAGGGTGCTGGCTAGCAACAGCTTTCAGTGCTGGCACTTTTCATCTCTGAGCAATTGCTCGACGTTTGCAATTTCTCACCTGAGCTCTCTTTAGAGTGCGCGAGAGGATGAGCAGAAGATTAGCTGGCTAGAGAAGCCCAGAGCCCCAGTGTTCTAAGGCCTACAAAAGCGCTTCCAAGGAAGGGGGCTGGCTAGCAACAGCTTTCAGTGCTGGCACTTTTCATCTCTGAGCAATTGCTCGACGTTTGCAATTTCTCAGCTCGTGTCTACGAGACGGAGAGATAGTGACCGTGACATTTGGTGGGTAGAGAAGCGCAAAGCCCCAGTGTTGCTGCGCCTGTGAAAGCGCTTCCAAGGAAGGCTGCTGGCTAGCAAGAGCTTTCAGTGCTGGCACTTTTCATCTCTGAGAAATTTGAAGACATTTTGAATTTCTCACCTGAGCTCTCTTTAGACTGCACGAGAGGATGAGCAGAAGATTAGGTGGCTAGAGATGCCCAGAGCCCCAGTGTTCTAAGGGCTACAAAAGCGCTTCCAAGGAAGGGTGCTGGCTAGCAACAGCTTTCAGGGCTGGCACTTTTCATCTCTGAGCAATTGCTCGACGTTTGCAATTTCTCAGCTCGTGTCCACGAGACGGAAAGAGAAGGACCGTGACGTTTGGTGGGTAGAGAAGCGCAAAGCCCCAGTGTTGCTGCGCCTGTGAAAGCGCTTCCAAGGAAGGGTGCTGGCTAGCAACAGCTTTCAGTGCTGGCACTTTTCATCTCTGAGCAATTGCTCAACGTTTGCAATTTCTCAGCTCGTGTCTACGAGACAGAAAGAGAATGACCGTGACGTTTGGTGGGTAGAGAAGCGCAAAGCCCCAGTGTTACTGAGCCTGTGAAAGCGCTTCCAAGGAAGGGTACTGGCTAGCAAGAGCTTTCAGTGCTGGCACTTTTCATCTCTGAGCAATTGCTCGACGTTTGCAATTTCTCAGCTCGTGTCTACGAGACGGAAAGAGAATGACCGTGACGTTTGGTACGCATAGAAGCGCAAAGCCCCAGTGTTACTGCGCCTGTGAAAGCGCTTCCAAGGAAGGGTGCTGGCTAGCAACAGCTTTCAGTGCTGGCACTTTTCATCTCTGAGCAATTGCTCGACGTTTGCAATTTCTCAGCTCGTGTCTACGAGACGGAAAGAGAAGGAACGTGACGTTTGGTGGGTAGAGAAGCGCAAAGCCCCAGTGTTGCTGCGCCTGTGAAAGCGCTTCCAAGGAAGGGGGCTGGCTAGCAACAGCTTTCAGTGCTGGCACTTTTCATCTCTGAGCAATTTGTGGACATTTGCAATTTCTCAGCTCGTGTCTAGGAGACGGAGAGATAGTGACCGTGACGTTTGGTGGCTAGAGAAGCGCAAAGCCCCAGTGTTGCTGCGCCTGTGAAAGCGCTTCCAAGGAAGGGTGCTGGCTAGCAACAGCTTTCAGTGCTGGCACTTTTCATCTCTGAGAAATTTGAAGACGTTTTGAATTTCTCACCTGAGCTCTCTTTAGACTGCACGAGAGGATGAGCAGAAGATTAGGTGGCTAGAGAAGCCCAGAGCCCCAGTGTTCTAACGGCTACAAAAGCGCTTCCAAGGAAGGGTGCTGGCTAGCAACAGCTTTCAGTGCTGGCACTTTTCATCTCTGAGCAATTGCTCAACGTTTGCAATTTCTCAGCCCGTGTCTACGAGACGGAAAGAGAATGACCGTGACGTTTGGTGCGTATAGAAGCGCAAAGCCCCAGTGTTGCTGCGCCTGTGAAAGCGCTTCCAAGGAAGGGTGCTGGCTAGCAACAGCTTTCAGGGCTGGCACTTTTCATCTCTGAGCAATTGCTCCACGTTTGCAATTTCTCAGCTCGTGTCTACGAGACGGAAAGAGAATGACGGTGACGTTTGGTGGGTAGAGAAGCGCAAAGCCCCAGTGTTGCTGCGCCTGTGAAAGCGCTTCCAAGGAAGGGTGCTGGCTAGCAACAGCTTTCAGTGCTGGCACTTTTCATCTCTGAGCAATTGCTCGACGTTTGCAATTTCTCAGCTCGTGTCTACGAGACGGAAAGAGAAGGACCGTGACGTTTGGTGGGTAGAGAAGCGCAAAGCCCCAGTGTTGCTGCGCCTGTGAAAGCGCTTCCAAGGAAGGGGGCTGGCTAGCAACAGCTTTCAGTGCTGGCACTTTTCATCTCTGAGCAATTGCTCGACGTTTGCAATTTCTCACCTGAGCTCTCTTCAGAGTGCGCGAGAGGATGAGCAGAAGATTAGGTGGCTAGAGAAGCCCAGAGCCCCAGTGTTCTTAGGGCTACAAAAGCGCTTCCAAGGAAGGGGGCTGGCTAGCAACAGCTTTCAGGGCTGGCACTTTTCATCTCTGAGCAATTGCTCGACGTTTGCAATTTCTCAGCCCGTGTCTACGAGACGCAAGGAGAATGACCATGACGTTTGGTGGCTAGAGAAGTGCAAAGCCCCAGTGTTGCTGTGCCTGTGAAAGCGCTTCCAAGGAAGGGTGCTGGCTAGCAACAGCTTTCAGGGCTGGCACTTTTCATCTCTGAGCAATTGCTCAACGTTTGCAATTTCTCAGCTCGTGTCTACGAGACGGAAAGAGAATGACCGTGACGTTTGGTGGGTAGAGAAGCGCAAAGCCCCAGTGTTGCTGCGCCTGTGAAAGCGCTTCCAAGGAAGGTTGCTAGCTAGCAAGAGCTTTCAGTGCTGGCACTTTTCATCTCTGAGCAATTGCTCGACGTTTGCAATTTCTCACCTGAGCTCTCTTTAGAGTGCGCGAGAGGATGAGCAGAAGATTAGGTGGCTAGAGAAGCCCAGAGCCCCAGTGTTCTAAGGCCTACAAAAGCGCTTCCAAGGAAGGGGGCTGGCTAGCAAGAGCTTTCAGTGCTGGCACTTTTCATCTCTGAGCAATTGCTCGACGTTCGCAATTTCTCAGCTCGTGTCTACGAGACGGAGAGATAGTGACCGTGACGTTTGGTGGCTAGAGAAGCGCAAAGCCCCAGTGTTGCTGCGCCTGTGAAAGCGCTTCCAAGGAAGGGTGCTGGCTAGCAAGAGCTTTCAGTGCTGGCACTTTTCATCTCTGAGAAATTTGAAGACGTTTTGAATTTCTCACCTGAGCTCTCTTTAGACTGCACGAGAGGATGAGCAGAAGATTAGGTGGCTAGAGATGCCCAGAGCCCCAGCGTTCTAACGGCTACAAAAGCGCTTCCAAGGAAGGGGGCTGGCTAGCAACAGCTTTCAGGGCTGGCACTTTTCATCTCTGAGCAATTGCTCGACGTTTGCAATTTCTCAGCTCGTGTCCACGAGACGGAAAGAGAATGACCGTGACGTTTGGTGGCTAGAGAAGCGCAAAGCCCCAGTGTTGCTGCGCCTGTGAAAGCGCTTCCAAGGAAGGGTGCTGGCTAGCAACAGCTTTCAGTGCTGGCACTTTTCATCTCTGAGCAATTGCTCAACGTTTGCAATTTCTCAGCTCGTGTCTACGAGACAGAAAGAGAATGACCGTGACGTTTGGTGGGTAGAGAAGCGCAAAGCCCCAGTGTTACTGAGCCTGTGAAAGCGCTTCCAAGGAAGGGTGCTGGCTAGCAAGAGCTTTCAGTGCTGGCACTTTTCATCTCTGAGCAATTGCTGGACGTTTGCAATTTCTCAGCTCGTGTCTACGAGACGGAAAGAGAATGACCGTGACGTTTGGTACGCATAGAAGCGCAAAGCCCCAGTGTTACTGCGCCTGTGAAAGCGCTTCCAAGGAAGGGTGCTGGCTAGCAACAGCTTTCAGTGCTGGCACTTTTCATCTCTGAGCAATTGCTCGACGTTTGCAATTTCTCAGCTCGTGTCTACGAGACGGAAAGAGAAGGACCGTGACTTTTGGTGGGTAGAGAAGCGCAAAGCCCCAGTGTTGCTGCGCCTGTGAAAGCGCTTCCAAGGAAGGGGGCTGGCTAGCAACAGCTTTCAGTGCTGGCACTTTTCATCTCTGAGCAATTTGTGGACATTTGCAATTTCTCAGCTCGTGTCCACGAGACGGAGAGATAGTGACCGTGACGTTTGGTGGCTAGAGAAGCGCAAAGCCCCAGTGTTGCTGCGCCTGTGAAAGCGCTTCCAAGGAAGGGTGCTGGCTAGCAAGAGCTTTCAGTGCTGGCACTTTTCATCTCTGAGCAATTGCTCGACGTTTGCAATTTCTCAGCTTGTGTCTACGAGACAGAAAGAGAATGACCGTGACGTTTGGTGGGCAGAGAAGCGCAAAGCCCCAGTGTTGCTGCGCCTGTGAAAGCGCTTCCAAGGAAGGGTGCTGGCTAGCAAGAGCTTTCAGTGCTGGCACTTTTCATCTCTGAGCAATTGCTCGACGTTTGCAATTTCTCACCTGAGCTCTCTTTAGAGTGCGCGAGAGGATGAGCAGAAGATTAGGTGGCTAGAGAAGCCCAGAGCCCCAGTGTTCTAACGGCTACAAAAGCGCTTCCAAGGAAGGGTGCTGGCTAGCAACAGCTTTCAGTGCTGGCACTTTTCATCTCTGAGCAATTGCTCGACGTTTGCAATTTCTCAGCTCGTGTCTACGAGACGGAAAGAGAAGGACCGTGACGTTTGGTGCGTATAGAAGCGCAAAGCCCCAGTGTTGCTGCGCCTGTGAAAGCGCTTCCAAGGAAGGGTGCTGGCTAGCAACAGCTTTCAGTGCTGGCACTTTTCATCTCTGAGCAATTGCTCGACGTTCGCAATTTCTCAGCTCGTGTCTACGAGACGGAAAGAGAAGGACCGTGACGTTTGGTGGGTAGAGAAGCGCAAAGCCCCAGTGTTGCTGCGCCTGTGAAAGCGCTTCCAAGGAAGGGTGCTGGCTAGCAACAGCTTTCAGGGCTGGCACTTTTCATCTCTGAGCAATTGCTCGACGTTTGCAATTTCTCAGCTCGTGTCTACGAGACGGAAAGAGAATGACCGTGACGTTTGGTGGGTAGAGAAGCGCAAAGCCCCAGTGTTGCTGCGCCTGTGAAAGCGCTTCCAAGGAAGGGTGCTGGCTAGCAACAGCTTTCAGTGCTGGCACTTTTCATCTCTGAGCAATTGCTCGACGTTTGCAATTTCTCAGCTCGTGTCTACGAGACGGAAAGAGAAGGACCGTGACGTTTGGTGGGTAGAGAAGCGCAAAGCCCCAGTGTTGCTGCGCCTGTGAAAGCGCTTCCAAGGAAGGGTGCTGGCTAGCAACAGCTTTCAGTGCTGGCACTTTTCATCTCTGAGCAATTGCTCGACGTTTGCAATTTCTCACCTGAGCTCTCTTCAGAGTGCGCGAGAGGATGAGCAGAAGATTAGGTGGCTAGAGAAGCCCAGAGCCCCAGTGTTCTTAGGCGTACAAAAGCGCTTCCAAGGAAGGGGGCTGGCTAGCAACAGCTTTCAGGGCTGGCACTTTTCATCTCTGAGCAATTGCTCGACGTTTGCAATTTCTCAGCCCGTGTCTACGAGACGCAAGGAGAATGACCATGACGTTTGGTGGCTAGAGAAGTGCAAAGCCCCAGTGTTGCTGTGCCTGTGAAAGCGCTTCCAAGGAAGGGGGCTGGCTAGCAACAGCTTTCAGGGCTGGCACTTTTCATCTCTGAGCAATTGCTCGACGTTTGCAATTTCTCAGCTCGTGTCTACGAGACGGAAAGAGAAGGACCGTGACGTTTGGTGGCTAGAGAAGCGCAAAGCCCCAGTGTTGCTGCGCCTGTGAAAGCGCTTCCAAGGAAGGGGGCTGGCTAGCAACAGCTTTCAGTGCTGGCACTTTTCATCTCTGAGCAATTGCTCGACGTTTGCAATTTCTCACCTGAGCTCTCTTTAGAGTGCGCGAGAGGATGAGCAGAAGATTAGCTGGCTAGAGAAGCCCAGAGCCCCAGTGTTCTAAGGCCTACAAAAGCGCTTCCAAGGAAGGGGGCTGGCTAGCAACAGCTTTCAGTGCTGGCACTTTTCATCTCTGAGCAATTGCTCGACGTTTGCAATTTCTCAGCTCGTGTCTACGAGACGGAGAGATAGTGACCGTGACATTTGGTGGGTAGAGAAGCGCAAAGCCCCAGTGTTGCTGCGCCTGTGAAAGCGCTTCCAAGGAAGGCTGCTGGCTAGCAAGAGCTTTCAGTGCTGGCACTTTTCATCTCTGAGAAATTTGAAGACATTTTGAATTTCTCACCTGAGCTCTCTTTAGACTGCACGAGAGGATGAGCAGAAGATTAGGTGGCTAGAGATGCCCAGAGCCCCAGTGTTCTAAGGGCTACAAAAGCGCTTCCAAGGAAGGGTGCTGGCTAGCAACAGCTTTCAGGGCTGGCACTTTTCATCTCTGAGCAATTGCTGGACGTTTGCAATTTCTCAGCTCGTGTCTACGAGACGGAAAGAGAATGACCGTGACGTTTGGTGGCTAGAGAAGCGCAAAGCCCCAGTGTTGCTGCGCCTGTGAAAGCGCTTCCAAGGAAGGGGGCTGGCTAGCAACAGCTTTCAGTGCTGGCACTTTTCATCTCTGAGCAATTGCTCAACGTTTGCAATTTCTCAGCTCGTGTCTACGAGACAGAAAGAGAATGACCGTGACGTTTGGTGGGTAGAGAAGCGCAAAGCCCCAGTGTTACTGAGCCTGTGAAAGCGCTTCCAAGGAAGGGTGCTGGCTAGCAAGAGCTTTCAGTGCTGGCACTTTTCATCTCTGAGCAATTGCTGGACGTTTGCAATTTCTCAGCTCGTGTCTACGAGACGGAAAGAGAATGACCGTGACGTTTGGTGGGTAGAGAAGCGCAAAGCCCCAGTGTTGCTGCGCCTGTGAAAGCGCTTCCAAGGAAGGGGGCTGGCTAGCAACAGCTTTCAGTGCTGGCACTTTTCATCTCTGAGCAATTGCTCGACGTTTGCAATTTCTCAGCTCGTGTCTACGAGACGGAAAGAGAAGGACCGTGACGTTTGGTGGGTAGAGAAGCGCAAAGCCCCAGTGTTGCTGCGCCTGTGAAAGCGCTTCCAAGGAAGGGTGCTGGCTAGCAACAGCTTTCAGTGCTGGCACTTTTCATCTCTGAGCAATTGCTCGACGTTTGCAATTTCTCACCTGAGCTCTCTTTAGAGTGCGCGAGAGGATGAGCAGAAGATTAGGTGGCTAGAGAAGCCCAGAGCCCCAGTGTTCTTAGGCGTACAAAAGCGCTTCCAAGGAAGGCTGCTGGCTAGCAACAGCTTTCAGTGCTGGCACTTTTCATCTCTGAGCAATTGCTCGACGTTTGCAATTTCTCAGCTCGTGTCTACGAGACAGAAAGAGAAGGACCGTGACGTTTGGTGCGTATAGAAGCGCAAAGCCCCAGTGTTGCTGCGCCTGTGAAAGCGCTTCCAAGGAAGGGTGCTGGCTAGCAACAGCTTTCAGTGCTGGCACTTTTCATCTCTGAGCAATTTGTGGACATTTGCAATTTCTCAGGTCGTGTCTACGAGACGGAAAGAGAATGACCGTGACGTTTGGTGGGTAGAGAAGCGCAAAGCCCCAGTGTTGCTGCGCCTGTGAAAGCGCTTCCAAGGAAGGGTGCTGGCTAGCAACAGCTTTCAGTGCTGGCACTTTTCATCTCTGAGCAATTGCTCGACGTTTGCAATTTCTCAGCTCGTGTCTACGAGACGGAAAGAGAAGGACCGTGACGTTTGGTGGGTAGAGAAGCGCAAAGCCCCAGTGTTGCTGCGCCTGTGAAAGCGCTTCCAAGGAAGGGTGCTGGCTAGCAACAGCTTTCAGTGCTGGCACTTTTCATCTCTGAGCAATTGCTCGACGTTTGCAATTTCTCAGCTCGTGTCTACGAGACGGAAAGAGAAGGACCGTGACGTTTGGTGGGTAGAGAAGCGCAAAGCCCCAGTGTTGCTGCGCCTGTGAAAGCGCTTCCAAGGAAGGGGGCTGGCTAGCAACAGCTTTCAGTGCTGGCACTTTTCATCTCTGAGCAATTGCTCGACGTTTGCAATTTCTCACCTGAGCTCTCTTCAGAGTGCGCGAGAGGATGAGCAGAAGATTAGGTGGCTAGAGAAGCCCAGAGCCCCAGTGTTCTTAGGCCTACAAAAGCGCTTCCAAGGAAGGGGGCTGGCTAGCAACAGCTTTCAGGGCTGGCACTTTTCATCTCTGAGCAATTGCTCGACGTTTGCAATTTCTCAGCCCGTGTCTACGAGACGCAAGGAGAATGACCATGACGTTTGGTGGCTAGAGAAGTGCAAAGCCCCAGTGTTGCTGTGCCTGTGAAAGCGCTTCCAAGGAAGGGGGCTGCCTAGCAACAGCTTTCAGGGCTGGCACTTTTCATCTCTGAGCAATTGCTCAACGTTTGCAATTTCTCAGCTCGTGTCTACGAGACGGAAAGAGAAGGACCGTGACGTTTGGTGGGTAGAGAAGCGCAAAGCCCCAGTGTTGCTGCGCCTCTGAAAGCGCTTCCAAGGAAGGCTGCTGGCTAGCAACAGCTTTCAGTGCTGGCACTTTTCATCTCTGAGAAATTTGAAGACGTTTTGAATTTCTCACCTGAGCTCTCTTTAGACTGCACGAGAGGATGAGCAGAAGATTAGGTGGCTAGAGAAGCCCAGAGCCCCAGTGTTCTAACGGCTACAAAAGCGCTTCCAAGGAAGGGGGCTGGCTAGCAACAGCTTTCAGGGCTGGCACTTTTCATCTCTGAGCAATTGCTCGACGTTTGCAATTTCTCAGCTCGTGTCCACGAGACGGAAAGAGAATGACCGTGACGTTTGGTGCGTATAGAAGCGCAAAGCCCCAGTGTTGCTGCGCCTGTGAAAGCGCTTCCAAGGAAGGGTGCTGGCTAGCAACAGCTTTCAGTGCTGGCACTTTTCATCTCTGAGCAATTGCTCGACGTTTGCAATTTCTCAGCTCGTGTCTACGAGACGGAAAGAGAATGACCGTGACGTTTGGTGGCTAGAGAAGCGCAAAGCTCCAGTGTTGCTGCGCCTGTGAAAGCGCTTCCAAGGAAGGGGGCTGGCTAGCAACAGCTTTCAGTGCTGGCACTTTTCATCTCTGAGAAATTTGAAGACGTTTGCAATTTCTCACCTGAGCTCTCTTTAGAGTGCGCGAGAGGATGAGCAGAAGATTAGGTGGCTAGAGAAGCCCAGAGCCCCAGTGTTCTTAGGCCTACAAAAGTGCTTCCAAGGAAGGGGGCTGGCTAGCAACAGCTTTCAGTGCTGGCACTTTTCATCTCTGAGCAATTGCTCAACGTTTGCAATTTCTCAGCTCGTGTCTACGAGACGGAAAGAGAATGACCGTGACGTTTGGTGCGCATAGAAGCGCAAAGCCCCAGTGTTGCTGCGCCTGTGAAAGCGCTTCCAAGGAAGGGTGCTGGCTAGCAACAGCTTTCAGTGCTGGCACTTTTCATCTCTGAGCAATTGCTCGACGTTTGCAATTTCTCACCTGAGCTCTCTTTAGAGTGTGCGAGAGGATGAGCAGAAGATTAGGTGGCTAGAGAAGCCCAGAGCCCCAGTGTTCTAAGGCCTACAAAAGCGCTTCCAAGGAAGGGGGCTGGCTAGCAACAGCTTTCAGTGCTGGCACTTTTCATCTCTGAGCAATTGCTCCACGTTTGCAATTTCTCAGCTCGTGTCTACGAGACAGAAAGAGAATGACCGTGACGTTTGGTGGGTAGAGAAGCGCAAAGCCCCAGTGTTACTGAGCCTGTGAAAGCGCTTCCAAGGAAGGGTGCTGGCTAGCAAGAGCTTTCAGTGCTGGCACTTTTCATCTCTGAGCAATTGCTGGAGGTTTGCAATTTCTCAGCTCGTGTCTACGAGACGGAAAGAGAATGACCGTGACGTTTGGTACGCATAGAAGCGCAAAGCCCCAGTGTTACTGCGCCTGTGAAAGCGCTTCCAAGGAAGGGTGCTGGCTAGCAACAGCTTTCAGTGCTGGCACTTTTCATCTCTGAGCAATTGCTCGACGTTTGCAATTTCTCAGCTCGTGTCTACGAGACGGAAAGAGAAGGACCGTGACGTTTGGTGGGTAGAGAAGCGCAAAGCCCCAGTGTTGCTGCGCCTGTGAAAGCGCTTCCAAGGAAGGCTGCTGGCTAGCAAGAGCTTTCAGTGCTGGCACTTTTCATCTCTGAGCAATTGCTCGACGTTTGCAATTTCTCACCTGAGCTCTCATCAGAGTGCGCGAGAGGATGAGCAGAAGATTAGGTGGCTAGAGAAGCCCAGAGCCCCAGTGTTCTAAGGGCTACAAAAGCGCTTCCAAGGAAGGGTGCTGGCTAGCAACAGCTTTCAGTGCTGGCACTTTTCATCTCTGAGCAATTGCTCGACGTTTGCAATTTCTCAGCTCGTGTCTACGAGACGGAAAGAGAAGGACCGTGACGTTTGGTGGGTAGAGAAGCGCAAAGCCCCAGTGTTGCTGCGCCTCTGAAAGCGCTTCCAAGGAAGGCTGCTGGCTAGCAACAGCTTTCAGTGCTGGCACTTTTCATCTCTGAGAAATTTGAAGACGTTTTGAATTTCTCACCTGAGCTCTCTTTAGACTGCACGAGAGGATGAGCAGAAGATTAGGTGGCTAGAGAAGCCCAGAGCCCCAGTGTTCTAACGGCTACAAAAGCGCTTCCAAGGAAGGGGGCTGGCTAGCAACAGCTTTCAGGGCTGGCACTTTTCATCTCTGAGCAATTGCTCGACGTTTGCAATTTCTCAGCTCGTGTCCACGAGACGGAAAGAGAATGACCGTGACGTTTGGTGCGTATAGAAGCGCAAAGCCCCAGTGTTGCTGCGCCTGTGAAAGCGCTTCCAAGGAAGGGTGCTGGCTAGCAACAGCTTTCAGTGCTGGCACTTTTCATCTCTGAGCAATTGCTCGACGTTTGCAATTTCTCACCTGAGCTCTCTTTAGAGTGTGCGAGAGGATGAGCAGAAGATTAGGTGGCTAGAGAAGCCCAGAGCCCCAGTGTTCTAAGGCCTACAAAAGCGCTTCCAAGGAAGGGGGCTGGCTAGCAACAGCTTTCAGTGCTGGCACTTTTCATCTCTGAGCAATTGCTCAACGTTTGCAATTTCTCAGCTCGTGTCTACGAGACAGAAAGAGAATGACCGTGACGTTTGGTGGGTAGAGAAGCGCAAAGCCCCAGTGTTACTGAGCCTGTGAAAGCGCTTCCAAGGAAGGGTGCTGGCTAGCAAGAGCTTTCAGTGCTGGCACTTTTCATCTCTGAGCAATTGCTGGAGGTTTGCAATTTCTCAGCTCGTGTCTACGAGACGGAAAGAGAATGACCGTGACGTTTGGTACGCATAGAAGCGCAAAGCCCCAGTGTTACTGCGCCTGTGAAAGCGCTTCCAAGGAAGGGTGCTGGCTAGCAACAGCTTTCAGTGCTGGCACTTTTCATCTCTGAGCAATTGCTCGACGTTTGCAATTTCTCAGCTCGTGTCTACGAGACGGAAAGAGAAGGACCGTGACGTTTGGTGGGTAGAGAAGCGCAAAGCCCCAGTGTTGCTGCGCCTGTGAAAGCGCTTCCAAGGAAGGCTGCTGGCTAGCAAGAGCTTTCAGTGCTGGCACTTTTCATCTCTGAGCAATTGCTCGACGTTTGCAATTTCTCACCTGAGCTCTCATCAGAGTGCGCGAGAGGATGAGCAGAAGATTCGGTGGCTAGAGAAGCCCAGAGCCCCAGTGTTCTAAGGGCTACAAAAGCGCTTCCAAGGAAGGGTGCTGGCTAGCAACAGCTTTCAGTGCTGGCACTTTTCATCTCTGAGCAATTGCTCGACGTTTGCAATTTCTCAGCTCGTGTCTACGAGACGGAAAGAGAATGACCGTGACGTTTGGTGCGTATAGAAGCGCAAAGCCCCAGTGTTGCTGCGCCTGTGAAAGCGCTTCCAAGGAAGGGTGCTGGCTAGCAACAGCTTTCAGTGCTGGCACTTTTCATCTCTGAGCAATTTGTGGACATTTGCAATTTCTCAGCTCGTGTCTACGAGACGGAAAGAGAATGACCGTGACGTTTGGTGGCTAGAGAAGCGCAAAGCCCCAGTGTTGCTGCGCCTGTGAAAGCGCTTCCAAGGAAGGGTGCTGGCTAGCAACAGCTTTCAGGGCTGGCACTTTTCATCTCTGAGCAATTGCTCGACGTTTGCAATTTCTCAGCTCGTGTCTACGAGACGGAAAGAGAATGACCGTGACGTTTGGTGGGTAGAGAAGCGCAAAGCCCCAGTGTTGCTGCGCCTGTGAAAGCGCTTCCAAGGAAGGGTGCTGGCTAGCAACAGCTTTCAGTGCTGGCACTTTTCATCTCTGAGCAATTGCTCGACGTTTGCAATTTCTCAGCTCGTGTCTACGAGACGGAAAGAGAAGGACCGTGACGTTTGGTGGGTAGAGAAGCGCAAAGCCCCAGTGTTGCTGCGCCTGTGAAAGCGCTTCCAAGGAAGGGTGCTGGCTAGCAACAGCTTTCAGTGCTGGCACTTTTCATCTCTGAGCAATTGCTCGACGTTTGCAATTTCTCACCTGAGCTCTCTTCAGAGTGCGCGAGAGGATGAGCAGAAGATTAGGTGGCTAGAGAAGCCCAGAGCCCCAGTGATCTAAGGGCTACAAAAGCGCTTCCAAGGAAGGGGGCTGGCTAGCAACAGCTTTCAGGGCTGGCACTTTTCATCTCTGAGCAATTGCTCGACGTTTGCAATTTCTCAGCTCGTGTCCACGAGACGGAAAGAGAAGGACCGTGACGTTTGGTGCGCATAGAAGCGCAAAGCCCCAGTGTTGCTGCGCCTGTGAAAGCGCTTCCAAGGAAGGGTGCTGGCTAGCAACAGCTTTCAGTGCTGGCACTTTTCATCTCTGAGCAATTGCTCAACGTTTGCAATTTCTCAGCTCGTGTCTACGAGACAGAAAGAGAATGACCGTGACGTTTGGTGGGTAGAGAAGCGCAAAGCCCCAGTGTTACTGAGCCTGTGAAAGCGCTTCCAAGGAAGGGTGCTGGCTAGCAACAGCTTTCAGTGCTGGCACTTTTCATCTCTGAGCAATTGCTCGACGTTTGCAATTTCTCAGCTCGTGTCTACGAGACGGAAAGAGAAGGACCGTGACGTTTGGTACGCATAGAAGCGCAAAGCCCCAGTGTTACTGCGCCTGTGAAAGCGCTTCCAAGGAAGGGTGCTGGCTAGCAACAGCTTTCAGTGCTGGCACTTTTCATCTCTGAGCAATTGCTCGACGTTTGCAATTTCTCAGCTCGTGTCTACGAGACGGAAAGAGAAGGACCGTGACGTTTGGTGGGTAGAGAAGCGCAAAGCCCCAGTGTTGCTGCGCCTGTGAAAGCGCTTCCAAGGAAGGGGGCTGGCTAGCAACAGCTTTCAGTGCTGGCACTTTTCATCTCTGAGCAATTTGTGGACATTTGCAATTTCTCAGCTCATGTCTAGGAGACGGAGAGATAGTGACCGTGACGTTTGGTGGGTAGAGAAGCGCAAAGCCCCAGTGTTGCTGCGCCTCTGAAAGCGCTTCCAAGGAAGGCTGCTGGCTAGCAACAGCTTTCAGTGCTGGCACTTTTCATCTCTGAGAAATTTGAAGACATTTTGAATTTCTCACCTGAGCTCTCTTTAGACTGCACGAGAGGATGAGCAGAAGATTAGGTGGCTAGAGAAGCCCAGAGCCCCAGTGTTCTAACGGCTACAAAAGCGCTTCCAAGGAAGGGGGCTGGCTAGCAACAGCTTTCAGGGCTGGCACTTTTCATCTCTGAGCAATTGCTCGACGTTTGCAATTTCTCAGCTCGTGTCCACGAGACGGAAAGAGAATGACCGTGACGTTTGGTGCGTATAGAAGCGCAAAGCCCCAGTGTTGCTGCGCCTGTGAAAGCGCTTCCAAGGAAGGGTGCTGGCTAGCAACAGCTTTCAGTGCTGGCACTTTTCATCTCTGAGCAATTGCTCGACGTTTGCAATTTCTCAGCTCGTGTCTACGAGACGGAAAGAGAGTGACCGTGACGTTTGGTGGCTAGAGAAGCGCAAAGCTCCAGTGTTGCTGCGCCTGTGAAAGCGCTTCCAAGGAAGGGTGCTGGCTAGCAAGAGCTTTCAGTGCTGGCACTTTTCATCTCTGAGCAATTGCTCGACGTTTGCAATTTCTCACCTGAGCTCTCTTTAGAGTGCGCAAGAGGATGAGCAGAAGATTAGGTGGCTAGAGAAACCCAGAGCCCCAGTGTTCTAAGGCCTACAAAAGTGCTTCCAAGGAAGGGGGCTGGCTAGCAACAGCTTTCAGTGCTGGCACTTTTCATCTCTGAGCAATTGCTCAACGTTTGCAATTTCTCAGCTCGTGTCTACGAGACGGAAAGAGAATGACCGTGACGTTTGGTGCGCATAGAAGCGCAAAGCCCCAGTGTTGCTGCGCCTGTGAAAGCGCTTCCAAGGAAGGGTGCTGGCTAGCAAGAGCTTTCAGTGCTGGCACTTTTCATCTCTGAGCAATTGCTCGACGTTTGCAATTTCTCACCTGAGCTCTCTTTAGAGTGTGCGAGAGGATGAGCAGAAGATTAGGTGGCTAGAGAAGCCCAGAGCCCCAGTGTTCTAAGGCCTACAAAAGCGCTTCCAAGGAAGGGTGCTGGCTAGCAACAGCTTTCAGTGCTGGCACTTTTCATCTCTGAGCAATTGCTCGACGTTTGCAATTTCTCAGCCCGTGTCTACGAGACGGAAAGAGAATGACCGTGACATTTGGTGGGTAGAGAAGCGCAAAGCCCCAGTGTTGCTGCGCCTGTGAAAGCGCTTCCAAGGAAGGGTGCTGGCTAGCAACAGCTTTCAGGGCTGGCACTTTTCATCTCTGAGCAATTGCTCGACGTTTGCAATTTCTCAGCTCGTGTCTACGAGACGGAAAGAGAATGACCGTGACGTTTGGTGGCTAGAGAAGCGCAAAGCCCCAGTGTTGCTGCGCCTGTGAAAGCGCTTCCAAGGAAGGGTGCTGGCTAGCAAGAGCTTTCAGTGCTGGCACTTTTCATCTCTGAGCAATTGCTCGACGTTTGCAATTTCTCACCTGAGCTCTCTTTAGAGTGCGCGAGAGGATGAGCAGAAGATTAGGTGGCTAGAGAAGCCCAGAGCCCCAGTGTTCTAAGGCCTACAAAAGCGCTTCCAAGGAAGGGGGCTGGCTAGCAACAGCTTTCAGTGCTGGCACTTTTCATCTCTGAGCAATTGCTCGACAATTGCAATTTCTCAGCTCGTGTCTACGAGACGGAAAGAGAATGACCGTGACGTTTGGTGGGTAGAGAAGCGCAAAGCCCCAGTGTTGCTGCGCCTGTGAAAGCGCTTCCAAGGAAGGGTGCTGGCTAGCAACAGCTTTCAGTGCTGGCACTTTTCATCTCTGAGCAATTGCTCGACGTTTGCAATTTCTCAGCTCGTGTCTACGAGACGGAAAGAGAAGGACCGTGACGTTTGGTGGGTAGAGAAGCGCAAAGCCCCAGTGTTGCTGCGCCTGTGAAAGCGCTTCCAAGGAAGGCTGCTGGCTAGCAACAGCTTTCAGTGCTGGCACTTTTCATCTCTGAGCAATTGCTCGACATTTGCAATTTCTCACCTGAGCTCTCTTCAGAGTGCGCGAGAGGATGAGCAGAAGATTAGGTGGCTAGAGAAGCCCAGAGCCCCAGTGTTCTAAGGCCTACAAAAGCGCTTCCAAGGAAGGGGGCTGGCTAGCAACAGCTTTCAGTGCTGGCACTTTTCATCTGTGAGCAATTGCTCGACGTTTGCAATTTCTCAGCTCGTGTCTACGAGACGGAAAGAGAATGACCGTGACGTTTGGTGCGTATAGAAGCGCAAAGCCCCAGTGTTGCTGCGCCTGTGAAAGCGCTTCCAAGGAAGGGTGCTGGCTAGCAACAGCTTTCAGTGCTGGCACTTTTCATCTCTGAGCAATTTGTGGACATTTGCAATTTCTCAGCTCGTGTCTACGAGACGGAAAGAGAATGACCGTGACGTTTGGTGGGTAGAGAAGCGCAAAGCCCCAGTGTTGCTGCGCCTGTGAAAGCGCTTCCAAGGAAGGGTGCTGGCTAGCAACAGCTTTCAGTGCTGGCACTTTTCATCTCTGAGCAATTGCTCGACGTTTGCAATTTCTCAGCTCGTGTCTACGAGACGGAAAGAGAATGACCGTGACGTTTGGTGGGTAGAGAAGCGCAAAGCCCCAGTGTTGCTGCGCCTGTGAAAGCGCTTCCAAGGAAGGGTGCTGGCTAGCAACAGCTTTCAGTGCTGGCACTTTTCATCTCTGAGCAATTGCTCCACGTTTGCAATTTCTCAGCTCGTGTCTACGAGACGGAAAGAGAAGGACCGTGACGTTTGGTGGGTAGAGAAGCGCAAAGCCCCAGTGTTGCTGCGCCTGTGAAAGCGCTTCCAAGGAAGGGTGCTGGCTAGCAACAGCTTTCAGTGCTGGCACTTTTCATCTCTGAGCAATTGCTCGACGTTTGCAATTTCTCACCTGAGCTCTCTTCAGAGTGCGCGAGAGGATGAGCAGAAGATTAGGTGGCTAGAGAAGCCCAGAGCCCCAGTGTTCTTAGGCCTACAAAAGCGCTTCCAAGGAAGGGGGCTGGCTAGCAACAGCTTTCAGGGCTGGCACTTTTCATCTCTGAGCAATTGCTCGACGTTTGCAATTTCTCAGCCCGTGTCTACGAGACGCAAGGAGAATGACCATGACGTTTGGTGGCTAGAGAAGTGCAAAGCCCCAGTGTTGCTGTGCCTGTGAAAGCGCTTCCAAGGAAGGGGGCTGGCTAGCAACAGCTTTCAGGGCTGGCACTTTTCATCTCTGAGCAATTGCTCAACGTTTGCAATTTCTCAGCTCGTGTCTACGAGACGGAAAGAGAAGGACCGTGACGTTTGGTGCGTATAGAAGCGCAAACCCCCAGTGTTGCTGCGCCTGTGAAAGCGCTTCCAAGGAAGGGTGCTGGCTAGCAACAGCTTTCAGTGCTGGCACTTTTCATCTCTGAGCAATTGCTCGACGTTTGCAATTTCTCACCTGAGCTCTCTTTAGAGTGCGCGAGAGGATGAGCAGAAGATTAGGTGGCTAGAGAAGCCCAGAGCCCCAGTGTTCTAAGGCCTACAAAAGCGCTTCCAAGGAAGGGGGCTGGCTAGCAACAGCTTTCAGTGCTGGCACTTTTCATCTCTGAGCAATTGCTCGACGTTTGCAATTTCTCAGCTCGTGTCTACGAGACGGAGAGATAGTGACCGTGACATTTGGTGGGTAGAGAAGCGCAAAGCCCCAGTGTTGCTGCGCCTCTGAAAGCGCTTCCAAGGAAGGCTGCTGGCTAGCAAGAGCTTTCACTGCTGGCACTTTTCATCTCTGAGAAATTTGAAGACATTTTGAATTTCTCACCTGAGCTCTCTTTAGACTGCACGAGAGGATGAGCAGAAGATTAGGTGGCTAGAGAAGCCCAGAGCCCCAGTGTTCTAAGGCCTACAAAAGCGCTTCCAAGGAAGGGGGCTGGCTAGCAACAGCTTTCAGTGCTGGCACTTTTCATCTCTGAGCAATTGCTCAACGTTTGCAATTTCTCAGCTCGTGTCTACGAGACAGAAAGAGAATGACCGTGACGTTTGGTGGGTAGAGAAGCGCAAAGCCCCAGTGTTACTGAGCCTGTGAAAGCGCTTCCAAGGAAGGGTGCTGGCTAGCAAGAGCTTTCAGTGCTGGCACTTTTCATCTCTGAGCAATTGCTGGAGGTTTGCAATTTCTCAGCTCGTGTCTACGAGACGGAAAGAGAATGACCGTGACGTTTGGTACGCATAGAAGCGCAAAGCCCCAGTGTTACTGCGCCTGTGAAAGCGCTTCCAAGGAAGGGTGCTGGCTAGCAACAGCTTTCAGTGCTGGCACTTTTCATCTCTGAGCAATTGCTCGACGTTTGCAATTTCTCAGCTCGTGTCTACGAGACGGAAAGAGAAGGACCGTGACGTTTGGTGGGTAGAGAAGCGCAAAGCCCCAGTGTTGCTGCGCCTGTGAAAGCGCTTCCAAGGAAGGCTGCTGGCTAGCAAGAGCTTTCAGTGCTGGCACTTTTCATCTCTGAGCAATTGCTCGACGTTTGCAATTTCTCACCTGAGCTCTCATCAGAGTGCGCGAGAGGATGAGCAGAAGATTAGGTGGCTAGAGAAGCCCAGAGCCCCAGTGTTCTAAGGGCTACAAAAGCGCTTCCAAGGAAGGGTGCTGGCTAGCAACAGCTTTCAGTGCTGGCACTTTTCATCTCTGAGCAATTGCTCGACGTTTGCAATTTCTCAGCTCGTGTCTACGAGACGGAAAGAGAATGACCGTGACGTTTGGTGCGTATAGAAGCGCAAAGCCCCAGTGTTGCTGCGCCTGTGAAAGCGCTTCCAAGGAAGGGTGCTGGCTAGCAACAGCTTTCAGTGCTGGCACTTTTCATCTCTGAGCAATTTGTGGACATTTGCAATTTCTCAGCTCGTGTCTACGAGACGGAAAGAGAAGGACCGTGACGTTTGGTGCGTATAGAAGCGCAAAGCCCCAGTGTTGCTGCGCCTGTGAAAGCGCTTCCAAGGAAGGGTGCTGGCTAGCAACAGCTTTCAGGGCTGGCACTTTTCATCTCTGAGCAATTGCTCGACGTTTGCAATTTCTCAGCTCGTGTCTACGAGACGGAAAGAGAATGACCGTGACGTTTGGTGGGTAGAGAAGCGCAAAGCCCCAGTGTTGCTGCGCCTGTGAAAGCGCTTCCAAGGAAGGGTGCTGGCTAGCAACAGCTTTCAGTGCTGGCACTTTTCATCTCTGAGCAATTGCTCGACGTTTGCAATTTCTCAGCTCGTGTCTACGAGACGGAAAGAGAAGGACCGTGACGTTTGGTGGGTAGAGAAGCGCAAAGCCCCAGTGTTGCTGCGCCTGTGAAAGCGCTTCCAAGGAAGGGTGCTGGCTAGCAACAGCTTTCAGTGCTGGCACTTTTCATCTCTGAGCAATTGCTCGACGTTTGCAATTTCTCACCTGAGCTCTCTTCAGAGTGCGCGAGAGGATGAGCAGAAGATTAGGTGGCTAGAGAAGCCCAGAGCCCCAGTGTTCTTAGGCCTACAAAAGCGCTTCCAAGGAAGGGGGCTGGCTAGCAACAGCTTTCAGGGCTGGCACTTTTCATCTCTGAGCAATTGCTCGACGTTTGCAATTTCTCAGCTCGTGTCCACGAGACGGAAAGAGAAGGACCGTGACGTTTGGTGCGCATAGAAGCGCAAAGCCCCAGTGTTGCTGCGCCTGTGAAAGCGCTTCCAAGGAAGGGTGCTGGCTAGCAACAGCTTTCAGTGCTGGCACTTTTCATCTCTGAGCAATTGCTCAACGTTTGCAATTTCTCAGCTCGTGTCTACGAGACAGAAAGAGAATGACCGTGACGTTTGGTGGGTAGAGAAGCGCAAAGCCCCAGTGTTACTGAGCCTGTGAAAGCGCTTCCAAGGAAGGGTGCTGGCTAGCAACAGCTTTCAGTGCTGGCACTTTTCATCTCTGAGCAATTGCTCGACGTTTGCAATTTCTCAGCTCGTGTCTACGAGACGGAAAGAGAAGGACCGTGACGTTTGGTACGCATAGAAGCGCAAAGCCCCAGTGTTACTGCGCCTGTGAAAGCGCTTCCAAGGAAGGGTGCTGGCTAGCAACAGCTTTCAGTGCTGGCACTTTTCATCTCTGAGCAATTGCTCGACGTTTGCAATTTCTCAGCTCGTGTCTACGAGACGGAAAGAGAAGGACCGTGACGTTTGGTGGCTAGAGAAGCGCAAAGCCCCAGTGTTGCTGCGCCTGTGAAAGCGCTTCCAAGGAAGGGGGCTGGCTAGCAACAGCTTTCAGTGCTGGCACTTTTCATCTCTGAGCAATATGTGGACATTTGCAATTTCTCAGCTCGTGTCTAGGAGACGGAGAGATAGTGACCGTGACGTTTGGTGGGTAGAGAAGCGCAAAGCCCCAGTGTTGCTGCGCCTCTGAAAGCGCTTCCAAGGAAGGCTGCTGGCTAGCAACAGCTTTCAGTGCTGGCACTTTTCATCTCTGAGAAATTTGAAGACATTTTGAATTTCTCACCTGAGCTCTCTTTAGACTGCACGAGAGGATGAGCAGAAGATTAGGTGGCTAGAGAAGCCCAGAGCCCCAGTGTTCTAACGGCTACAAAAGCGCTTCCAAGGAAGGGGGCTGGCTAGCAACAGCTTTCAGGGCTGGCACTTTTCATCTCTGAGCAATTGCTCGACGTTTGCAATTTCTCAGCTCGTGTCCACGAGACGGAAAGAGAATGACCGTGACGTTTGGTGGCTAGAGAAGCGCAAAGCCCCAGTGTTGCTGCGCCTGTGAAAGCGCTTCCAAGGAAGGGTGCTGGCTAGCAACAGCTTTCAGTGCTGGCACTTTTCATCTCTGAGCAATTGCTCGACGTTTGCAATTTCTCAGCTCGTGTCTACGAGACGGAAAGAGAGTGACCGTGACGTTTGGTGGCTAGAGAAGCGCAAAGCCCCAGTGTTGCTGCGCCTGTGAAAGCGCTTCCAAGGAAGGGTGCTGGCTAGCAAGAGCTTTCAGTGCTGGCACTTTTCATCTCTGAGCAATTGCTCGACGTTTGCAATTTCTCACCTGAGCTCTCTTTAGAGTGCGCAAGAGGATGAGCAGAAGATTAGGTGGCTAGAGAAACCCAGAGCCCCAGTGTTCTAAGGCCTACAAAAGTGCTTCCAAGGAAGGGGGCTGGCTAGCAACAGCTTTCAGTGCTGGCACTTTTCATCTCTGAGCAATTGCTCAACGTTTGCAATTTCTCAGCTCGTGTCTACGAGACGGAAAGAGAATGACCGTGACGTTTGGTGCGCATAGAAGCGCAAAGCCCCAGTGTTGCTGCGCCTGTGAAAGCGCTTCCAAGGAAGGGTGCTGGCTAGCAACAGCTTTCAGTGCTGGCACTTTTCATCTCTGAGCAATTGCTCGACGTTTGCAATTTCTCACCTGAGCTCTCTTTAGAGTGTGCGAGAGGATGAGCAGAAGATTAGGTGGCTAGAGAAGCCCAGAGCCCCAGTGTTCTAAGGCCTACAAAAGCGCTTCCAAGGAAGGGGGCTGGCTAGCAACAGCTTTCAGTGCTGGCACTTTTCATCTCTGAGCAATTGCTCGACGTTTGCAATTTCTCAGCCCGTGTCTACGAGACGGAAAGAGAATGACCGTGACATTTGGTGGCTAGAGAAGCGCAAAGCCCCAGTGTTGCTGCGCCTGTGAAAGCGCTTCCAAGGAAGGGTGCTGGCTAGCAAGAGCTTTCAGTGCTGGCACTTTTCATCTCTGAGCAATTGCTCGACGTTCGCAATTTCTCAGCTCGTGTCTACGAGACGGAAAGAGAATGACCGTGACGTTTGGTGCGCATAGAAGCGCAAAGCCCCAGTGTTGCTGCGCCTGTGAAAGCGCTTCCAAGGAAGGGGGCTGGCTAGCAAGAGCTTTCAGTGCTGGCACTTTTCATCTCTGAGCAATTGCTCGACGTTTGCAATTTCTCACCTGAGCTCTCTTTAGAGTGCGCGAGAGGATGAGCAGAAGATTAGGTGGCTAGAGAAGCCCAGAGCCCCAGTGTTCTAAGGCCTACAAAAGCGCTTCCAAGGAAGGGGGCTGGCTAGCAAGAGCTTTCAGTGCTGGCACTTTTCATCTCTGAGCAATTGCTCGACGTTTGCAATTTCTCAGCTCGTGTCTACGAGACGCAAAGAGAATGACCGTGACGTTTGGTGGGTAGAGAAGCGCAAAGCCCCAGTGTTGCTGCGCCTCTGAAAGCGCTTCCAAGGAAGGCTGCTGGCTAGCAACAGCTTTCAGTGCTGGCACTTTTCATCTCTGAGCAATTGCTCGACGTTTGCAATTTCTCACCTGAGCTCTCTTTAGAGTGTGCGAGAGGATGAGCAGAAGATTAGGTGGCTAGAGAAGCCCAGAGCCCCAGTGTTCTAAGGCCTACAAAAGCGCTTCCAAGGAAGGGGGCTGGCTAGCAACAGCTTTCAGTGCTGGCACTTTTCATCTCTGAGCAATTACTCGACGTTTGCAATTTCTCAGCCCGTGTCTACGAGACGGAAAGAGAATGACCGTGACATTTGGTGGGTAGAGAAGCGCAAAGCCCCAGTGTTGCTGCGCCTGTGAAAGCGCTTCCAAGGAAGGGTGCTGGCTAGCAAGAGCTTTCAGTGCTGGCACTTTTGATCTCTGAGCAATTGCTCGACGTTTGCAATTTCTCAGCTCGTGTCTACGAGACGGAAAGAGAATGACCGTGACGTTTGGTGGGTAGAGAAGCGCAAAGCCCCAGTGTTGCTGCGCCTGTGAAAGCGCTTCCAAGGAAGGGTGCTGGCTAGCAAGAGCTTTCAGTGCTGGCACTTTTCATCTCTGAGCAATTGCTCGACGTTTGCAATTTCTCACCTGAGCTCTCTTTAGAGTGCGCGAGAGGATGAGCAGAAGATTAGGTGGCTAGAGAAGCCCAGAGCCCCAGTGTTCTAAGGCCTACAAAAGCGCTTCCAAGGAAGGGGGCTGGCTAGCAACAGCTTTCAGTGCTGGCACTTTTCATCTCTGAGCAATTGCTCGACGATTGCAATTTCTCAGCTCGTGTCTACGAGACGGAAAGAGAATGACCGTGACGTTTGGTGGGTAGAGAAGCGCAAAGCCCCAGTGTTGCTGCGCCTGTGAAAGCGCTTCCAAGGAAGGGTGCTGGCTAGCAACAGCTTTCACTGCTGGCACTTTTCATCTCTGAGCAATTGCTCGACGTTTGCAATTTCTCAGCTCGTGTCTACGAGACGGAAAGAGAAGGACCGTGACGTTTGGTGGGTAGAGAAGCGCAAAGCCCCAGTGTTGCTGCGCCTGTGAAAGCGCTTCCAAGGAAGGCTGCTGGCTAGCAACAGCTTTCAGTGCTGGCACTTTTCATCTCTGAGCAATTGCTCGACATTTGCAATTTCTCACCTGAGCTCTCTTCAGAGTGCGCGAGAGGATGAGCAGAAGATTAGGTGGCTAGAGAAGCCCAGAGCCCCAGTGTTCTAAGGCCTACAAAAGCGCTTCCAAGGAAGGGGGCTGGCTAGCAACAGCTTTCAGTGCTGGCACTTTTCATCTCTGAGCAATTGCTCGACGTTTGCAATTTCTCAGCTCGTGTCTACGAGACGGAAAGAGAATGACCGTGACGTTTGGTGGGTAGAGAAGCGCAAAGCCCCAGTGTTGCTGCGCCTGTGAAAGCGCTTCCAAGGAAGGGTGCTGGCTAGCAACAGCTTTCACTGCTGGCACTTTTCATCTCTGAGCAATTGCTCGACGTTTGCAATTTCTCAGCTCGTGTCTACGAGACGGAAAGAGAATGACCGTGACGTTTGGTGGGTAGAGAAGCGCAAAGCCCCAGTGTTGCTGCGCCTGTGAAAGCGCTTCCAAGGAAGGGTGCTGGCTAGCAACAGCTTTCAGTGCTGGCACTTTTCATCTCTGAGCAATTGCTCCAAGTTTGCAATTTCTCACCTGAGCTCTCATCAGAGTGCGCGAGAGGATGAGCAGAAGATTAGGTGGCTAGAGAAGCCCAGAGCCCCAGTGTTCTTAGGGTTACAAAAGCGCTTCCAAGGAAGGGGGCTGGCTAGCAACAGCTTTCAGTGCTGGCACTTTTCATCTCTGAGCAATTGCTCCACGTTTGCAATTTCTCAGCTCGTGTCTACGAGACGGAAAGAGAATGACCATGACGTTTGGTGGCTAGAGAAGCGCAAAGCCCCAGTGTTGCTGCGCCTGTGAAAGCGCTTCCAAGGAAGGGTGCTGGCTAGCAACAGCTTTCAGTGCTGGCACTTTTCATCTCTGAACAATTGCTCAACGTTTGCAATTTCTCAGCCCGTGTCTACGAGACGGAAAGAGAATGACGGTGACGTTTGGTGGGTAGAGAAGCGCAAAGCCCCAGTGTTGCTGCGCCTGTGAAAGCGCTTCCAAGGAAGGGTGCTGGCTAGCAACAGCTTTCAGGGCTGGCACTTTTCATCTCTGAGCAATTGCTCGACGTTTGCAATTTCTCCCCTGAGCTCTCTTTAGAGTGCGCGAGAGGATGAGCAGAAGATTAGGTGGCTAGAGAAGCCCAGAGCCCCAGTGTTCTAAGGCCTACAAAAGCGCTTCCAAGGAAGGGGGCTGGCTAGCAACAGCTTTCAGTGCTGGCACTTTTCATCTCTGAGCAATTGCTGGACGTTTGCAATTTCTCAGCTCGTTTCTACGAGACGGAGAGATAGTGACCGTGACGTTTGGTGGGTAGAGAAGCGCAAAGCCCCAGTGTTGCTGCGCCTGTGAAAGCGCTTCCAAGGAAGGCTGCTGGCTAGCAAGAGCTTTCACTGCTGGCACTTTTCATCTCTGAGAAATTTGAAGACGTTTTGAATTTCTCACCTGAGCTCTCTTTAGACTGCACGAGAGGATGAGCAGAAGATTAGGTGGCTAGAGATGCCCAGAGCCCCAGTGTTCTAAGGCCTACAAAAGCGCTTCCAAGGAAGGGGGCTGGCTAGCAAGAGCTTTCAGTGCTGGCACTTTTCATCTCTGAGCAATTGCTCGACGTTTGCAATTTCTCAGCTCGTGTCTACGAGACGGTAAGAGAATGACCGTGACGTTTGGTGGCTAGAGAAGCGCAAAGCCCCAGTGTTGCTGCGCCTGTGAAAGCGCTTCCAAGGAAGGGTGCTGGCTAGCAACAGCTTTCAGTGCTGGCACTTTTCATCTCTGAGCAATTGCTCAACGTTTGCAATTTCTCAGCTCGTGTCTACGAGACGGAAAGAGAATGACCGTGACGTTTGGTGGCTAGAGAAGCGCAAAGCCCCAGTGTTGCTGCGCCTGTGAAAGCACTTCCAAGGAAGGGCGCTGGCTAGCAAGAGCTTTCAGTGCTGGCACTTTTCATCTCTGAGCAATTGCTCGACGTTTGCAATTTCTCACCTGAGCTCTCTTTAGAGTGCGCGAGAGGATGAGCAGAAGATTAGGTGGCTAGAGAAGCCCAGAGCCCCAGTGTTCTAAGGCCTACAAAAGCGCTTCCAAGGAAGGGGGCTGGCTAGCAACAGCTTTCAGGGCTGGCACTTTTCATCTCTGAGCAATTGCTCAACGTTTGCAATTTCTCAGCTCGTGTCTACGAGACGGAAAGAGAAGGACCGTGACGTTTGGTGGCTAGAGAAGCGCAAAGCCCCAGTGTTGCTGCGCCTGTGAAAGCGCTTCCAAGGAAGGCTGCTGGCTAGCAAGAGCTTTCAGTGCTGGCACTTTTCATCTCTGAGCAATTGCTCGACGTTTGCAATTTCTCAGCTCGTGTCTACGAGACGGAAAGAGAATGACCGTGACGTTTGGTGGCTAGAGAAGCGCAAAGCCCCAGTGTTGCTGCGCCTGTGAAAGCGCTTCCAAGGAAGGGGGCTGGCTAGCAAGAGCTTTCAGGGCTGGCACTTTTCATCTCTGAGCAATTGCTCGACGTTTGCAATTTCTCAGCTCGTGTCTACGAGACGGAAAGAGAATGACCGTGACGTTTGGTGGCTAGAGAAGCGCAAAGCCCCAGTGTTGCTGCGCCTGTGAAAGCGCTTCCAAGGAAGGGTGCTGGCTAGCAACAGCTTTCAGTGCTGGCACTTTTCATCTCTGAGCAATTGCTCGACGTTTGCAATTTCTCAGCTCGTGTCCACGAGACGGAGAGATAGTGACCGTGACGTTTGGTGGGCAGAGAAGCGCAAAGCCCCAGTGTTGCTGCGCCTGTGAAAGCGCTTCCAAGGAAGGGTGCTGGCTAGCAACAGCTTTCAGTGCTGGCACTTTTCATCTCTGAGCAATTGCTCGACGTTTGCAATTTCTCAGCCCGTGTCTACGAGACGGAAAGAGAATGACCGTGACGTTTGGTGGGTAGAGAAGCGCAAAGCCCCAGTGTTGCTGCGCCTGTGAAAGCGCTTCCAAGGAAGGGTGCTGGCTAGCAACAGCTTTCAGTGCTGGCACTTTTCATCTCTGAGCAATTGCTCGACGTTTGCAATTTCTCACCTGAGCTCTCTTTAGAGTGCGCGAGAGGATGAGCAGAAGATTAGGTGGCTAGAGAAGCCCAGAGCCCCAGTGTTCTAAGGGCTACAAAAGCGCTTCCAAGGAAGGGGGCTGGCTAGCAACAGCTTTCAGTGCTGGCACTTTTCATCTCTGAGCAATTGCTCGACGTTTGCAATTTCTCAGCTCGTGTCAACGAGACAGAAAGAGAATGACCGTGACGTTTGGTGGGTAGAGAAGCGCAAAGCCCCAGTGTTGCTGCGCCTGTGAAAGCGCTTCCAAGGAAGGCTGCTGGCTAGCAACAGCTTTCAGTGCTGGAACCTTTCACCTCTGAGCAATTGCTCGACGTTTGCAATTTCTCAGCTCGTGTCTAGGAGACGGAAAGAGAATGACCGTGACGTTTGGTGGGTAGAGAAGCGCAAAGCCCCAGTGTTGCTGCGCCTGTGAAAGCGCTTCCAAGGAAGGCTGCTGGCTAGCAAGAGCTTTCAGTGCTGGCACTTTTCATCTCTGAGCAATTGCTCGACGTTTGCAATTTCTCACCTGAGCTCTCATCAGAGTGCGCGAGAGGATGAGCAGAAGATTAGGTGGCTAGAGAAGCCCAGAGCCCCAGTGTTCTAAGGCCTACAAAAGCGCTTCCAAGGAAGGGGGCTGGCTAGCAAGAGCTTTCAGTGCTGGCACTTTTCATCTCTGAGCAATTGCTCGACGTTTGCAATTTCTCAGCTCGTGTCTACGAGACGGAAAGAGAATGACCGTGACGTTTGGTGGGTAGAGAAGCGCAAAGCCCCAGTGTTGCTGTGCCTGTGAAAGCGCTTCCAAGGAAGGGTGCTGGCTAGCAACAGCTTTCAGTGCTGGCACTTTTCACCTCTGAGCAATTGCTCGACGTTTGCAATTTCTCAGCTCGTGTCTAGGAGACGGAGAGATAGTGACCGTGACGTTTGGTGGCTAGAGAAGCGCAAAGCCCCAGTGTTGCTGCGCCTGTGAAAGCGCTTCCAAGGAAGGGTGCTGGCTAGCAACAGCTTTCAGTGCTGGCACTTTTCATCTCTGAGCAATTGCTCGACGTTTGCAATTTCTCACCTGAGCTCTCTTTAGAGTGCGCGAGAGGATGAGCAGAAGATTAGGTGGCTAGAGAAGCCCAGAGCCCCAGTGTTCTAAGGCCTACAAAAGCGCTTCCAAGGAAGGGTGCTGGCTAGCAAGAGCTTTCAGTGCTGGCACTTTTCATCTCTGAGCAATTGCTCGACGTTTGCAATTTCTCAGCCCGTGTCTACGATACGGAAAGAGAATGACCGTGACGTTTGGTGGCTAGAGAAGCGCAAAGCCCCAGTGTTGCTGCGCCTGTGAAAGCGCTTCCAAGGAAGGGTGCTGGCTAGCAACAGCTTTCAGTGCTGGCACTTTTCATCTCTGAGCAATTGCTCGACGTTTGCAATTTCTCAGCTCGTGTCTACGAGACGGAAAGAGAATGACCGTGACGTTTGGTGGCTAGAGAAGCGCAAAGCCCCAGTGTTGCTGCGCCTGTGAAAGCGCTTCCAAGGAAGGGTGCTGGCTAGCAACAGCTTTCAGGGCTGGCACTTTTCATCTCTGAGCAATTGCTCGACGTTTGCAATTTGTCAGCTCGTCTCTACGAGACGGAAAGAGAATGACCGTGACGTTTGGTGGGTAGAGAAGCGCAAAGCCCCAGTGTTGCTGCGCCTGTGAAAGCGCTTCCAAGGAAGGGTGCTGGCTAGCAACAGCTTTCAGTGCTGGCACTTTTCATCTCTGAGCAATTGCTCGACGTTTGCAATTTCTCACCTGAGCTCTCTTCAGAGTGCGCGAGAGGATGAGCAGAAGATTAGGTGGCTAGAGAAGCCCAGAGCCCCAGTGTTCTAAGGCCTACAAAAGCGCTTCCAAGGAAGGGGGCTGGCTAGCAACAGCTTTCAGTGCTGGCACTTTTCATCTCTGAGCAATTGCTCGACGTTTGCAATTTCTCAGCCCGTGTCTACGAGACGGAAAGAGAATGACTGTGACGTTTGGTGGCTAGAGAAGCGCAAAGCCCCAGTGTTGCTGCGCCTGTGAAAGCGCTTCCAAGGAAGGGTGCTGGCTAGCAAGAGCTTTCAGTGCTGGCACTTTTCATCTCTGAGCAATTGCTCGACGTTTGCAATTTCTCAGCTCGTGTCTACGAGACGGAAAGAGAATGACCATGACGTTTGGTGGGTAGAGAAGCGCAAAGCCCCAGTGTTGCTGCGCCTGTGAAAGCGCTTCCAAGGAAGGGTGCTGGCTAGCAAGAGCTTTCAGTGCTGGCACTTTTCATCTCTGAGCAATTGCTCGACGTTTGCAATTTCTCAGCTCGTGTCTACGAGACGGAAAGAGAAGGACCGTGACGTTTGGTGGGTAGAGAAGCGCAAAGCCCCAGTGTTGCTGCGCCTGTGAAAGCGCTTCCAAGGAAGGCTGCTGGCTAGCAACAGCTTTCAGTGCTGGCACTTTTCATCTCTGAGCAATTGCTCCACGTTTGCAATTTGTCACTTGAGCTCTCTTCAGAGTGCGCGAGAGGATGAGCAGAAGATTAGGTGGCTAGAGAAGCCGAGAGCCCCAGTGTTCTTAGGCCTACAAAAGCGCTTCCAAGGAAGGGGGCTGGCTAGCAACAGCTTTCAGGGCTGGCACTTTTCATCTCTGAGCAATTGCTCGACGTTTGCAATTTCTCAGCTCGTGTCTACGAGACGCAAAGAGAATGACCGTGACGTTTGGTGGGTAGAGAAGCGCAAAGCCCCAGTGTTGCTGCGCCTGTGAAAGCGCTTCCAAGGAAGAGTGCTGGCTAGCAACAGCTTTCAGTGCTGGCACTTTTCATCTCTGAGCAATTGCTCGACGTTTGCAATTTCTCAGCTCGTGTCTACGAGACGGAAAGAGAATGACCGTGACGTTTGGTGGGTAGAGAAGCGCAAAGCCCCAGTGTTGCTGCGCCTGTGAAAGCGCTTCCAAGGAAGGGTGCTGGCTAGCAACAGCTTTCAGTGCTGGCACTTTTCATCTCTGAGCAATTGCTCGACGTTTGCAATTTCTCACCTGAGCTCTCTTCAGAGTGCGCGAGAGGATGAGCAGAAGATTAGGTGGCTAGAGAAGCCCAGAGCCCCAGTGTTCTAAGGGCTACAAAAGCGCTTCCAAGGAAGGGTGCTGGCTAGCAACAGCTTTCAGTGCTGGCACTTTTCATCTCTGAGCAATTGCTCGACGTTTGCAATTTCTCAGCCCGTGTCTACGAGACGGAAAGAGAATGACCATGACGTTTGGTGGGTAGAGAAGCGCAAAGCCCCAGTGTTGCTGCGCCTGTGAAAGCGCTTCCAAGGAAGGGTGCTGGCTAGCAACAGCTTTCAGTGCTGGCACTTTTCATCTCTGAGCAATTGCTCAACGTTTGCAATTTCTCAGCTCGTGTCTACGAGACGGAAAGAGAAGGACCGTGACGTTTGGTGGGTAGAGAAGCGCAAAGCCCCAGTGTTGCTGCGCCTGTGAAAGCGCTTCCAAGGAAGGGTGCTGGCTAGCAACAGCTTTCAGTGCTGGCACTTTTCATCTCTGAGCAATTGCTCGACGTTTGCAATTTCTCACCTGAGCTCTCTTCAGAGTGCGCGAGAGGATGAGCAGAAGATTAGGTGGCTAGAGAAGCCCAGAGCCCCAGTGTTCTTAGGCCTACAAAAGCGCTTCCAAGGAAGGGGGCTGGCTAGCAACAGCTTTCAGTGCTGGCACTTTTCATCTCTGAGCAATTGCTCGACGTTTGCAATTTC
Organism: Sarcoramphus papa; assembly: GCA_037962945.1. Lineage (NCBI taxonomy): Eukaryota > Metazoa > Chordata > Aves > Accipitriformes > Cathartidae > Sarcoramphus > Sarcoramphus papa. The sequence continues at coordinate 233,897 of JBBMRM010000079.1, read as the reverse complement.
TCAGCCCGTGTCTACGAGACGCAAGGAGAATGACCGTGACGTTTGGTGGGTAGAGAAGCGCAAAGCCCCAGTGTTGCTGCGCCTGTGAAAGCGCTTCCAAGGAAGGCTGCTGGCTAGCAACAGCTTTCAGTGCTGGCACTTTTCATCTCTGAGCAATTGGTGGACATTTGCAATTTCTCAGCTCGTGTCTACGAGACGGAGAGATAGTGACCGTGACGTTTGGTGGCTAGAGAAGCGCAAAGCCCCAGTGTTGCTGCGCCTGTGAAAGCGCTTCCAAGGAAGGCTGCTGGCTAGCAAGAGCTTTCACTGCTGGCACTTTTCATCTCTGAGAAATTTGAAGACGTTTTGAATTTCTCACCTGAGCTCTCTTTAGACTGCACGAGAGGATGAGCAGAAGATTAGGTGGCTAGAGAAGCCCAGAGCCCGAGTGTTCTAAGGCCTACAAAAGCGCTTCCAAGGAAGGGTGCTGGCTAGCAAGAGCTTTCAGTGCTGGCACTTTTCATCTCTGAGCAATTGCTCGACGTTTGCAATTTCTCAGCTCGTGTCTACGAGACGGAAAGAGAAGGACCGTGACGTTTGGTGGGTAGAGAAGCGCAAAGCCCCAGTGTTGCTGCGCCTGTGAAAGCGCTTCCAAGGAAGGGTGCTGGCTAGCAACAGCTTTCACTGCTGGCACTTTTCATCTCTGAGCAATTGCTCCACGTTTGCAATTTCTCAGCTCGTGTCTACGAGACGGAAAGAGAATGACCGTGACGTTTGGTGGGTAGAGAAGCGCAAAGCCCCAGTGTTGCTGCGCCTGTGAAAGCGCTTCCAAGGAAGGCTGCTGGCTAGCAACAGCTTTCAGTGCTGGCACTTTTCATCTCTGAGCAATTGCTCCAAGTTTGCAATTTCTCACGTGAGCTCTCATCAGAGTGCGCGAGAGGATGAGCAGAAGATTAGGTGGCTAGAGAAGCCCAGAGCCCCAGTGTTCTTAGGCCTACAAAAGCGCTTCCAAGGAAGGGGGCTGGCTAGCAACAGCTTTCAGTGCTGGCACTTTTCATCTCTGAGCAATTGCTCCACGTTTGCAATTTCTCAGCTCGTGTCTACGAGACGGAAAGAGAATGACCATGACGTTTGGTGGCTAGAGAAGCGCAAAGCCCCAGTGTTGCTGCGCCTGTGAAAGCGCTTCCAAGGAAGGGTGCTGGCTAGCAAGAGCTTTCAGTGCTGGCACTTTTCATCTCTGAACAATTGCTCAACGTTTGCAATTTCTCAGCCCGTGTCTACGAGACGGAAAGAGAATGACGGTGACGTTTGGTGGGTAGAGAAGCGCAAAGCCCCAGTGTTGCTGCGCCTGTGAAAGCGCTTCCAAGGAAGGCTGCTGGCTAGCAACAGCTTTCAGTGCTGGCACTTTTCATCTCTGAGCAATTGCTCGACATTTGCAATTTCTCCCCTGAGCTCTCTTTAGAGTGCGCGAGAGGATGAGCAGAAGATTAGGTGGCTAGAGAAGCCCAGAGCCCCAGTGTTCTAAGGCCTACAAAAGCGCTTCCAAGGAAGGGGGCTGGCTAGCAACAGCTTTCAGTGCTGGCACTTTTCATCTCTGAGCAATTGCTCAACGTTTGCAATTTCTCAGCTCGTTTCTACGAGACGGAGAGATAGTGACCGTGACGTTTGGTGGGTAGAGAAGCGCAAAGCCCCAGTGTTGCTGCGCCTGTGAAAGCGCTTCCAAGGAAGGCTGCTGGCTAGCAAGAGCTTTCACTGCTGGCACTTTTCATCTCTGAGAAATTTGAAGACGTTTTGAATTTCTCACTTGAGCTCTCTTTAGACTGCACGAGAGGATGAGCAGAAGATTAGGTGGCTAGAGATGCCCAGAGCCCCAGTGTTCTAACGGCTACAAAAGCGCTTCCAAGGAAGGGGGCTGGCTAGCAAGAGCTTTCAGTGCTGGCACTTTTCATCTCTGAGCAATTGCTCGACGTTTGCAATTTCTCAGCTCGTGTCTACGAGACGGTAAGAGAATGACCGTGACGTTTGGTGGCTAGAGAAGCGCAAAGCCCCAGTGTTGCTGCGCCTGTAAAAGCGCTTCCAAGGAAGGGTGCTGGCTAGCAACAGCTTTCAGTGCTGGCACTTTTCATCTCTGAGCAATTGCTCAACGTTTGCAATTTCTCAGCTCGTGTCTAGGAGACGGAGAGATAGTGACCGTGACGTTTGGTGGCTAGAGAAGCGCAAAGCCCCAGTGTTGCTGCGCCTGTGAAAGCACTTCCAAGGAAGGGTGCTGGCTAGCAAGAGCTTTCAGTGCTGGCACTTTTCATCTCTGAGCAATTGCTCGACGTTTGCAATTTCTCACCTGAGCTCTCTTTAGAGTGCGCGAGAGGATGAGCAGAAGATTAGGTGGCTAGAGAAGCCCAGAGCCCCAGTGTTCTAAGGCCTACAAAAGCGCTTCCAAGGAAGGGGGCTGGCTAGCAACAGCTTTCAGGGCTGGCACTTTTCATCTCTGAGCAATTGCTCAACGTTTGCAATTTCTCAGCTCGTGTCTACGAGACGGAAAGAGAAGGACCGTGACGTTTGGTGGCTAGAGAAGCGCAAAGCCCCAGTGTTGCTGCGCCTGTGAAAGCGCTTCCAAGGAAGGGTGCTGGCTAGCAAGAGCTTTCAGTGCTGGCACTTTTCATCTCTGAGCAATTGCTCGACGTTTGCAATTTCTGAGCTCGTGTCTAGGAGACGGAAAGAGAATGACCGTGACGTTTGGTGGCTAGAGAAGCGCAAAGCCCCAGTGTTGCTGCGCCTGTGAAAGCGCTTCCAAGGAAGGGTGCTGGCTAGCAAGAGCTTTCAGTGCTGGCACTTTTCATCTCTGAGCAATTGCTCGACGTTTGCAATTTCTCAGCTCGTGTCTACGAGACGGAAAGAGAAGGACCGTGACGTTTGGTGGGTAGAGAAGCGCAAAGCCCCAGTGTTGCTGCGCCTGTGAAAGCGCTTCCAAGGAAGGGTGCTGGCTAGCAACAGCTTTCAGGGCTGGCACTTTTCATCTCTGAGCAATTGCTCGACGTTTGCAATTTCTCAGCTCGTGTCCACGAGACGGAGAGATAGTGACCGTGACGTTTGGTGGGCAGAGAAGCGCAAAGCCCCAGTGTTGCTGCGCCTGTGAAAGCGCTTCCAAGGAAGGGTGCTGGCTAGCAACAGCTTTCAGTGCTGGCACTTTTCATCTCTGAGCAATTGCTCGACGTTTGCAATTTCTCAGCCCGTGTCTACGAGACGGAAAGAGAATGACCGTGACGTTTGGTGGGTAGAGAAGCGCAAAGCCCCAGTGTTGCTGCGCCTGTGAAAGCGCTTCCAAGGAAGGGTGCTGGCTAGCAACAGCTTTCAGTGCTGGCACTTTTCATCTCTGAGCAATTGCTCGACGTTTGCAATTTCTCACCTGAGCTCTCTTTAGAGTGCGCGAGAGGATGAGCAGAAGATTAGGTGGCTAGAGAAGCCCAGAGCCCCAGTGTTCTAAGGGCTACAAAAGCGCTTCCAAGGAAGGGGGCTGGCTAGCAAGAGCTTTCAGTGCTGGCACTTTTCATCTCTGAGCAATTGCTCAACGTTTGCAATTTCTCAGCTCGTGTCAACGAGACAGAAAGAGAATGACCGTGACGTTTGGTGGGTAGAGAAGCGCAAAGCCCCAGTGTTGCTGCGCCTGTGAAAGCGCTTCCAAGGAAGGGTGCTGGCTAGCAACAGCTTTCAGTGCTGGCACCTTTCACCTCTGAGCAATTGCTCGACGTTTGCAATTTCTCAGCTCGTGTCTAGGAGACGGAAAGAGAATGACCGTGACGTTTGGTGGCTAGAGAAGCGCAAAGCCCCAGTGTTGCTGCGCCTGTGAAAGCGCTTCCAAGGAAGGGTGCTGGCTAGCAACAGCTTTCAGTGCTGGCACTTTTCATCTCTGAGCAATTGCTCGACGTTTGCAATTTCTCACCTGAGCTCTCTTTAGACTGCGCGAGAGGATGAGCAGAAGATTAGGTGGCTAGAGAAGCCCAGAGCCCCAGTGTTCTAAGGCCTACAAAAGCGCTTCCAAGGAAGGGGGCTGGCTAGCAAGAGCTTTCAGTGCTGGCACTTTTCATCTCTGAGCAATTGCTCGACGTTTGCAATTTCTCAGCTCGTGTCTACGAGACGGAAAGAGAATGACCGTGACGTTTGGTGGGTAGAGAAGCGCAAAGCCCCAGTGTTGCTGTGCCTGTGAAAGCGCTTCCAAGGAAGGGTGCTGGCTAGCAACAGCTTTCAGTGCTGGCACTTTTCACCTCTGAGCAATTGCTCGACGTTTGCAATTTCTCAGCTCGTGTCTAGGAGACGGAGAGATAGTGACCGTGACGTTTGGTGGGTAGAGAAGCGCAAAGCCCCAGTGTTGCTGCGCCTGTGAAAGCGCTTCCAAGGAAGGGTGCTGGTTAGCAACAGCTTTCAGTGCTGGCACTTTTCATCTCTGAGCAATTGCTCGACGTTTGCAATTTCTCACCTGAGCTCTCTTTAGAGTGCGCGAGAGGATGAGCAGAAGATTAGGTGGCTAGAGAAGCCCAGAGCCCCAGTGTTCTAAGGCCTACAAAAGCGCTTCCAAGGAAGGGGGCTGGCTAGCAACAGCTTTCAGGGCTGGCACTTTTCATCTCTGAGCAATTGCTCGACGTTTGCAATTTCTCAGCCCGTGTCTACGAGACGGAAAGAGAATGACCGTGACGTTTGGTGGGTAGAGAAGCGCAAAGCCCCAGTGTTGCTGCGCCTGTGAAAGCGCTTCCAAGGAAGGGTGCTGGCTAGCAAGAGCTTTCAGTGCTGGCACTTTTCATCTCTGAGCAATTGCTCGACGTTCGCAATTTCTCAGCTCGTGTCTACGAGACGGAAAGAGAATGACCGTGACGTTTGGTGGCTAGAGAAGTGCAAAGCCCCAGTGTTGCTGCGCCTGTGAAAGCGCTTCCAAGGAAGGGTGCTGGCTAGCAACAGCTTTCAGTGCTGGCACTTTTCATCTCTGAGCAATTGCTCGACGTTTGCAATTTCTCACCTGAGCTCTCTTTAGAGTGCACGAGAGGATGAGCAGAAGATTAGGTGGCTAGAGAAGCCCAGAGCCCCAGTATTCTAAGGCCTACAAAAGCGCTTCCAAGGAAGGGGGCTGGCTAGCAACAGCTTTCAGTGCTGGCACTTTTAATCTCTGAGCAATTGCTCGACGTTTGCAATTTCTCAGCCCGTGTCTACGATACGGAAAGAGAATGACCGTGACGTTTGGTGGCTAGAGAAGCGCAAAGCCCCAGTGTTGCTGCGCCTGTGAAAGCGCTTCCAAGGAAGGGTGCTGGCTAGCAACAGCTTTCAGGGCTGGCACTTTTCATCTCTGAGCAATTGCTCGACGTTTGCAATTTGTCAGCTCGTCTCTACGAGACGGAAAGAGAATGACCGTGACGTTTGGTGGGTAGAGAAGCGCAAAGCCCCAGTGTTGCTGCGCCTGTGAAAGCGCTTCCAAGGAAGGCTGCTGGCTAGCAACAGCTTTCATGGCTGGCACTTCTCATCTCTGAGCAATTGCTCGACGTTTGCAATTTCTCACCTGAGCTCTCTTCAGAGTGCGCGAGAGGATGAGCAGAAGATTAGGTGGCTAGAGAAGCCCAGAGCCCCAGTGTTCTAAGGGCTACAAAAGCGCTTCCAAGGAAGGGGGCTGGCTAGCAACAGCTTTCAGTGCTGGCACTTTTCATCTCTGAGCAATTGCTCGACGTTTGCAATTTCTCAGCCCGTGTCTACGAGACGGAAAGAGAATGACCGTGACGTTTGGTGGCTAGAGAAGCGCAAAGCCCCAGTGTTGCTGCGCCTGTGAAAGCGCTTCCAAGGAAGGGTGCTGGCTAGCAAGAGCTTTCAGTGCTGGCACTTTTCATCTCTGAGCAATTGCTCGACGTTTGCAATTTCTCAGCTCGTGTCTACGAGACGGAAAGAGAATGACCATGACGTTTGGTGGGTAGAGAAGCGCAAAGCCCCAGTGTTGCTGCGCCTGTGAAAGCGCTTCCAAGGAAGGGTGCTGGCTAGCAAGAGCTTTCAGTGCTGGCACTTTTCATCTCTGAGCAATTGCTCGACGTTTGCAATTTCTCAGCTCGTGTCTACGAGACGGAAAGAGAATGACCGTGACGTTTGGTGGGTAGAGAAGCGCAAAGCCCCAGTGTTGCTGCGCCTGTGAAAGCGCTTCCAAGGAAGGCTGCTGGCTAGCAACAGCTTTCAGTGCTGGCACTTTTCATCTCTGAGCAATTGCTCCACGTTTGCAATTTGTCACTTGAGCTCTCTTCAGAGTGCGCGAGAGGATGAGCAGAAGATTAGGTGGCTAGAGAAGCCCAGAGCCCCAGTGTTCTTAGGCCTACAAAAGCGCTTCCAAGGAAGGGGGCTGGCTAGCAACAGCTTTCAGGGCTGGCACTTTTCATCTCTGAGCAATTGCTCAACGTTTGCAATTTCTCAGCTCGTGTCTACGAGACGGAAAGAGAATGACCGTGACGTTTGGTGGGTAGAGAAGCGCAAAGCCCCAGTGTTGCTGCGCCTGTGAAAGCGCTTCCAAGGAAGGGTGCTGGCTAGCAACAGCTTTCAGTGCTGGCACTTTTCATCTCTGAGCAATTGCTCGACGTTTGCAATTTCTCAGCTCGTGTCTACGAGACGGAAAGAGAAGGACCGTGACGTTTGGTGGGTAGAGAAGCGCAAAGCCCCAGTGTTGCTGCGCCTGTGAAAGCGCTTCCAAGGAAGGCTGCTGGCTAGCAAGAGCTTTCAGTGCTGGCACTTTTCATCTCTGAGCAATTGCTCGACGTTTGCAATTTCTCACCTGAGCTCTCATCAGAGTGCGCGAGAGGATGAGCAGAAGATGAGGTGGCTAGAGAAGCCCAGAGCCCCAGTGTTCTAAGGGCTACAAAAGCGCTTCCAAGGAAGGGTGCTGGCTAGCAACAGCTTTCAGGGCTGGCACTTTTCATCTCTGAGCAATTGGTGGACATTTGCAATTTCTCAGCTCGTGTCTAGGAGACGGAAAGAGAATGACCGTGACGTTTGGTGGGTAGAGAAGCGCAAAGCCCCAGTGTTGCTGCGCCTGTGAAAGCGCTTCCAAGGAAGGGGGCTGGCTAGCAAGAGCTTTCAGTGCTGGCACTTTTCATCTCTGAGGTATTGGTGGACATTTGCAATTTCTCAGCTCGTGTCTAGGAGACGGAGAGATAGTGACCGTGACGTTTGGTGGCTAGAGAAGCGCAAAGCCCCAGTGTTGCTGCGCCTGTGAAAGCGCTTCCAAGGAAGGCTGCTGGCTAGCAAGAGCTTTCACTGCTGGCACTTTTCATCTCTGAGAAATTTGAAGACGTTTTGAATTTCTCACCTGAGCTCTCTTTAGACTGCACGAGAGGATGAGCAGAAGATTAGGTGGCTAGAGAAGCCCAGAGCCCGAGTGTTCTAAGGCCTACAAAAGCGCTTCCAAGGAAGGGTGCTGGCTAGCAAGAGCTTTCAGTGCTGGCACTTTTCATCTCTGAGCAATTGCTCGACGTTTGCAATTTCTCAGCTCGTGTCTACGAGACGGAAAGAGAAGGACCGTGACATTTGGTGGGTAGAGAAGCGCAAAGCCCCAGTGTTGCTGCGCCTGTGAAAGCGCTTCCAAGGAAGGGTGCTGGCTAGCAACAGCTTTCAGTGCTGGCACTTTTCATCTCTGAGCAATTGCTCGACGTTTGCAATTTCTCACCTTGTGTCTAGGAGACGGAAAGAGAATGACCGTGACGTTTGGTGGGTAGAGAAGCGCAAAGCCCCAGTGTTGCTGCGCCTGTGAAAGCGCTTCCAAGGAAGGGTGCTGGCTAGCAAGAGCTTTCAGTGCTGGCACTTTTCATCTCTGAGCAATTGCTCAACGTTTGCAATTTCTCAGCTCGTGTCTACGAGACGGAAAGAGAATGACCGTGACGTTTGGTGGGTAGAGAAGCGCAAAGCCCCAGTGTTGCTGCGCCTCTGAAAGCGCTTCCAAGGAAGGGTGCTGGCTAGCAACAGCTTTCAGTGCTGGCACTTTTCATCTCTGAGCAATTGCTCCAAGTTTGCAATTTCTCAACTCGTGTCTACGAGACGGAAAGAGAATGACCGTGACGTTTGGTGGCTAGAGAAGCGCAAAGCCCCAGTGTTGCTGCGCCTGTGAAAGCGCTTCCAAGGAAGGCTGCTGGCTAGCAACAGCTTTCATGGCTGGCACTTCTCATCTCTGAGGAATTGCTCGACGTTTGCAATTTCTCAGCTCGTGTCCACGAGACGGAGAGATAGTGACCGTGACGTTTGGTGGGTAGAGAAGCGCAAAGCCCCAGTGTTGCTACGTCTGTGAAAGCGCTTCCAAGGAAGGGTGCTGGCTAGCAAGAGCTTTCAGTGCTGGCACTTTTCATCTCTGAGGTATTGGTGGACGTTTGCAATTTCTCAGCTCGTGTCTACGAGACGGAAAGAGAATGACGGTGACGTTTGGTGGGTAGAGAAGCGCAAAGCCCCAGTGTTGCTGCGCCTGTGAAAGCGCTTCCAAGGAAGGGTGCTGGCTAGCAACAGCTTTCAGTGCTGGCACTTTTCATCTCTGAGCAATTGCTCGACGTTTGCAATTCCTCACCTGAGCTCTCTTCAGAGTGCGCGAGAGGATGAGCAGATTAGGTGGCTAGAGAAGCCCAGAGCCCCAGTGTTCTAAGGGCTACAAAAGCGCTTCCAAGGAAGGGGGCTGGCTAGCAACAGCTTTCAGTGCTGGCACTTTTCATCTCTGAGCAATTGCTCGACGTTTGCAATTTCTCAGCTCGTGTCTACGAGACGGAAAGAGAATGACCGTGACATTTGGTGGGTAGAGAAGCGCAAAGCCCCAGTGTTGCTGCGCCTGTGAAAGCGCTTCCAAGGAAGGGTGCTGGCTAGCAACAGCTTTCAGTGCTGGCACTTTTCATCTCTGAGCAATTGCTCGACGTTTGCAATTTCTCACCTTGTGTCTACGAGACGGAAAGAGAAGGACCGTGACGTTTGGTGCGTATAGAAGCGCAAAGCCCCAGTGTTGCTGCGCCTGTGAAAGCGCTTCCAAGGAAGGGTGCTGGCTAGCAACAGCTTTCAGTGCTGGCACTTTTCATCTCTGAGCAATTGCTCGACGTTTGCAATTTCTCAGCTCGTGTCTACGAGACGGAAAGAGAATGACCGTGACGTTTCGTGGCTAGAGAAGCGCAAAGCCCCAGTGTTGCTGCGCCTCTGAAAGCGCTTCCAAGGAAGGGTGCTGGCTAGCAACAGCTTTCAGTGCTGGCACTTTTCATCTCTGAGCAATTGCTCGACGTTTGCAATTTCTCAGCTCGTGTCTACGAGACGGAAAGAGAATGACCGTGACATATGGTGGGTAGAGAAGCGCAAAGCCCCAGTGTTGCTGCGCCTGTGAAAGCGCTTCCAAGGAAGGCTGCTGGTTAGCAACAGCTTTCAGTGCTGGCACTTTTCATCTCTGAGCAATTGCTCGACGTTTGCAATTTCTCACCTGAGCTCTCTTTAGAGTGCGCGAGAGGATGAGCAGAAGATTAGGTGGCTAGAGAAGCCCAGAGCGCCAGTACTCTAAGGCCTACAAAAGCGCTTCCAAGGAAGGGGGCTGGCTAGCAACAGCTTTCAGTGCTGGCACTTTTCATCTCTGAGCAATTGCTTGACGTTTGCAATTTCTCAGCTCGTGTCTACGAGACGGAAAGAGTATGACCGTGACGTTTGGTGCGTATAGAAGCGCAAAGCCCCAGTGTTGCTGCGCCTGTGAAAGCGCTTCCAAGGAAGGGTGCTGGCTAGCAAGAGCTTTCAGTGCTGGCACTTTTCATCTCTGAGCAATTGCTTGACGTTTGCAATTTCTCAGCTCGTGTCTACGAGACGGAAAGAGAATGACCGTGACGTTTGGTGGGTAGAGAAGCGCAAAGCCCCAGTGTTGCTGCGCCTGTGAAAGCGCTTCCAAGGAAGGGTGCTGGCTAGCAACAGCTTTCAGGGCTGGCACTTTTCATCTCTGAGCAATTGCTCGACGTTTGCAATTTCTCAGCTCGTGTCTACGAGACGGAAAGAGAATGACCGTGACGTTTGGTGGGTAGAGAAGCGCAAAGCCCCAGTGTTGCTGCGCCTGTGAAAGCGCTTCCAAGGAAGGCTGCTGGCTAGCAACAGCTTTCAGTGCTGGCACTTTTCATCTCTGAGCAATTGCTCGACGTTTGCAATTTCTCACCTCAGCTCTCTTCAGAGTGCGCGAGAGGATGAGCAGAAGATGAGGTGGCTAGAGAAGCCCAGAGCCCCACTGTTCTAAGGGCTACAAAAGCGCTTCCAAGGAAGGGGGCTGGCTAGCAACAGCTTTCAGTGCTGGCACTTTTCATCTCTGAGCAATTGCTCGACGTTTGCAATTTCTCAGCTCGTGTCTACGAGACGGAAAGAGAAGGACCGTGACGTTTGGTGGGTAGAGAAGCGCAAAGCCCCAGTGTTGCTGCGCCTCTGAAAGCGCTTCCAAGGAAGGGTGCTGGCTAGCAACAGCTTTCAGTGCTGGCACTTTTCATCTCTGAGCAATTGCTCGACGTTTGCAATTTCTCAGCTCGTGTCTACGAGACGGAAAGAGAATGACCGTGACGTTTGGTGGGTAGAGAAGCGCAAAGCCCCAGTGTTGCTGCGCCTGTGAAAGCGCTTCCAAGGAAGGGTGCTGGCTAGCAACAGCTTTCAGGGCTGGCACTTTTCATCTCTGAGCAATTGCTCGACGTTTGCAATTTCTCAGCTCGTGTCTACGAGACGGAAAGAGAATGACCGTGACGTTTGGTGGCTAGAGAAGCGCAAAGCCCCAGTGTTGCTGCGCCTGTGAAAGCGCTTCCAAGGAAGGGTGCTGGCTAGCAACAGCTTTCAGTGCTGGCACTTTTCATCTCTGAGCAATTGCTCGACGTTTGCAATTTCTCACCTGAGCTCTCTTCAGAGTGCACGAGAGGATGAGCAGAAGATTAGGTGGCTAGAGAAGCCCAGAGCCCCAGTGTTCTTAGGCCTACAAAAGCGCTTCCAAGGAAGGGGGCTGGCTAGCAACAGCTTTCAGGGCTGGCACTTTTCATCTCTGAGCAATTGCTCGACGTTTGCAATTTCTCAGCCCGTGTCTACGAGACGGAAAGAGAATGACCATGACGTTTGGTGGGTAGAGAAGCGCAAAGCCCCAGTGTTGCTGCGCCTCTGAAAGCGCTTCCAAGGAAGGGTGCTGGCTAGCAACAGCTTTCAGTGCTGGCACTTTTCATCTCTGAGCAATTGCTGGACGTTTGCAATTTCTCAGCTCGTGTCTACGAGACGGAAAGAGAATGACCGTGACGTTTGGTGGCTAGAGAAGCGCAAAGCCCCAGTGTTGCTGCGCCTCTGAAAGCGCTTCCAAGGAAGGGTGCTGGCTAGCAACAGCTTTCAGGGCTGGCACTTTTCATCTCTGAGCAATTGCTCGACGTTTGCAATTTCTCACCTGAGCTCTCTTTAGAGTGCGCGAGAGGATGAGCAGAAGATTAGGTGGCTAGAGAAGCCCAGAGCCCCAGTGTTCTTAGGCCTACAAAAGCGCTTCCAAGGAAGGGGGCTGGCTAGCAACAGCTTTCAGGGCTGGCACTTTTCATCTCTGAGCAATTGGTGGACATTTGCAATTTCTCAGCTCGTGTCTACGAGACGGAGAGATAGTGACCGTGACGTTTGGTGGCTAGAGAAGCGCAAAGCCCCAGTGTTGCTGCGCCTGTGAAAGCGCTTCCAAGGAAGGGTGCTGGCTAGCAAGAGCTTTCAGTGCTGGCACTTTTCATCTCTGAGAAATTTGAAGACGTTTTGAATTTCTCACCTGAGCTCTCTTTAGACTGCACGAGAGGATGAGCAGAAGATTAGGTGGCTAGAGATGCCCAGAGCCCCAGTGTTCTAAGGGCTACAAAAGCGCTTCCAAGGAAGGCTGCTGGCTAGCAACAGCTTTCAGTGCTGGCACTTTTCATCTCTGAGCAATTGCTCGACGTTTGCAATTTCTCACCTGAGCTCTCTTTAGAGTGCGCGAGAGGATGAGCAGAAGATGAGGTGGCTAGAGAAGCCCAGAGCCCCAGTGTTCTAAGGCCTACAAAAGCGCTTCCAAGGAAGGGTGCTGGCTAGCAACAGCTTTCAGTGCTGGCACTTTTCATCTCTGAGCAATTGCTCGACGTTTGCAATTTCTCAGCTCGTGTCTACGAGACGGAAAGAGAATGACCGTGACATTTGGTGGGTAGAGAAGCGCAAAGCCCCAGTGTTGCTGCGCCTGTGAAAGCGCTTCCAAGGAAGGGTGCTGGCTAGCAAGAGCTTTCAGTGCTGGCACTTTTCATCTCTGAGCAATTGCTGGACGTTTGCAATTTCTCAGCTCGTGTCTACGAGACAGAAAGAGAATGACCGTGACGTTTGGTGGGTAGAGAAGCGCAAAGCCCCAGTGTTGCTGCGCCTGTGAAAGCGCTTCCAAGGAAGAGTGCTGGCTAGCAACAGCTTTCAGTGCTGGCACTTTTCATCTCTGAGAAATTTGAAGACGTTTTGAATTTCTCACCTGAGCTCTCTTTAGAGTGCACGAGAGGATGAGCAGAAGATTAGGTGGCTAGAGAAGCCCAGAGCCCCAGTGTTCTAAGGGCTACAAAAGCGCTTCCAAGGAAGGGTGCTGGCTAGCAACAGCTTTCAGTGCTGGCACTTTTCATCTCTGAGCAGTTGCTCGACGTTTGCAATTTCTCAGCTCGTGTCTACGAGACGGAAAGAGAATGACTGTGACGTTTGGTGGGTAGAGAAGCGCAAAGCCCCAGTGTTACTGCGCCTGTGAAAGCGCTTCCAAGGAAGGGTGCTCGCTAGCAAGAGCTTTCAGTGCTGGCACTTTTCATCTCTGAGCTATTGGTGGACGTTTGCAATTTCTCAGCTCGTGTCTACGAGACGGAAAGAGAATGACCGTGACATTTGGTGGGTAGAGAAGCGCAAAGCCCCAGTGTTGCTGCGCCTGTGAAAGCGCTTCCAAGGAAGGGTGCTGGCTAGCAACAGCTTTCAGTGCTGGCACTTTTCATCTCTGAGCAATTGCTCGACGTTTGCAATTTCTCACCTGAGCTCTCTTTAGAGTGCGCGAGAGGATGAGCAGAAGATTAGGTGGCTAGAGAAGCCCAGAGCCCCAGTGTTCTAAGGGCTACAAAAGCGCTTCCAAGGAAGGGGGCTGGCTAGCAAGAGCTTTCAGTGCTGGCACTTTTCATCTCTGAGCAATTGCTCGACGTTTGCAATTTCTCAGCTCGTGTCTACGAGACGGAAAGAGAATGACCGTGACGTTTGGTGGGTAGAGAAGCGCAAAGCCCCAGTGTTGCTGCGCCTGTGAAAGCGCTTCCAAGGAAGGGTGCTGGCTAGCAACAGCTTTCAGTGCTGGCACTTTTCATCTCTGAGCAATTGCTCGACGTTTGCAATTTCTCAGCTCGTGTCTACGAGACGGAAAGAGAATGACCGTGACGTTTGGTGGGTAGAGAAGCGCAAAGCCCCAGTGTTGCTGCGCCTGTGAAAGCGCTTCCAAGGAAGGGTGCTGGCTAGCAAGAGCTTTCAGTGCTGGCACTTTTCATCTCTGAGCAATTGCTCAACGTTTGCAATTTCTCAGGTCGTGTCTACGAGACGGAAAGAGAATGACCGTGACATATGGTGGCTAGAGAAGCGCAAAGCCCCAGTGTTGCTGCGCCTCTGAAAGCGCTTCCAAGGAAGGGTGCTGGCTAGCAACAGCTTTCAGGGCTGGCACTTTTCATCTCTGAGCAATTGCTCGACGTTTGCAATTTCTCACCTGAGCTCTCTTTAGAGTGCGCGAGAGGATGAGCAGAAGATTAGGTGGCTAGAGAAGCCCAGAGCCCCAGTGTTCTTAGGCCTACAAAAGCGCTTCCAAGGAAGGGGGCTGGCTAGCAACAGCTTTCAGGGCTGGCACTTTTCATCTCTGAGCAATTGGTGGACATTTGCAATTTCTCAGCTCGTGTCTACGAGACGGAGAGATAGTGACCGTGACGTTTGGTGGGTAGAGAAGCGCAAAGCCCCAGTGTTGCTGCGCCTGTGAAAGCGCTTCCAAGGAAGGCTGCTGGCTAGCAAGAGCTTTCACTGCTGGCACTTTTCATCTCTGAGAAATTTGAAGACGTTTTGAATTTCTCACCTGAGCTCTCTTTAGACTGCACGAGAGGATGAGCAGAAGATTAGGTGGCTAGAGATGCCCAGAGCCCCAGTGTTCTAAGGGCTACAAAAGCGCTTCCAAGGAAGGCTGCTGGCTAGCAACAGCTTTCAGTGCTGGCACTTTTCATCTCTGAGCAATTGCTCGACGTTTGCAATTTCTCACCTGAGCTCTCTTTAGAGTGCGCGAGAGGATGAGCAGAAGATGAGGTGGCTAGAGAAGCCCAGAGCCCCAGTGTTCTAAGAACTACAAAAGCGCTTCCAAGGAAGGGTGCTGGCTAGCAAGAGCTTTCAGTGCTGGCACTTTTCATCTCTGAGCAATTGCTCGACGTTTGCAATTTCTCAGCTCGTGTCTACGAGACGGAAAGAGAATGACCGTGACATTTGGTGGGTAGAGAAGCGCAAAGCCCCAGTGTTGCTGCGCCTGTGAAAGCGCTTCCAAGGAAGGCTGCTGGCTAGCAAGAGCTTTCAGTGCTGGCACTTTTCATCTCTGAGCAATTGCTCGACGTTTGCAATTTCTCACCTGAGCTCTCTTCAGAGTGCGCGAGAGGATGAGCAGAAGATTAGGTGGCTAGAGAAGCCCAGAGCCCCAGTGTTCTAAGAACTACAAAAGCGCTTCCAAGGAAGGGGGCTGGCTGACAACAGCTTTCAGTGCTGGCACTTTTCATCTCTGAGCAATTGCTTGACGTTTGCAATTTCTCAGCTCGTGTCTACGAGACGGAAAGAGTATGACCGTGACGTTTGGTGCGTATAGAAGCGCAAAGCCCCAGTGTTGCTGCGCCTGTGAAAGCGCTTCCAAGGAAGGGTGCTGGCTAGCAAGAGCTTTCAGTGCTGGCACTTTTCATCTCTGAGCAATTGCTTGACGTTTGCAATTTCTCAGCTCGTGTCTACGAGACGGAAAGAGAATGACCGTGACGTTTGGTGGGTAGAGAAGCGCAAAGCCCCAGTGTTGCTGCGCCTGTGAAAGCGCTTCCAAGGAAGGGTGCTGGCTAGCAACAGCTTTCAGGGCTGGCACTTTTCATCTCTGAGCAATTGCTCGACGTTTGCAATTTCTCAGCTCGTGTCTACGAGACGGAAAGAGAATGACCGTGACGTTTGGTGGGTAGAGAAGCGCAAAGCCCCAGTGTTGCTGCGCCTGTGAAAGCGCTTCCAAGGAAGGCTGCTGGCTAGCAACAGCTTTCAGTGCTGGCACTTTTCATCTCTGAGCAATTGCTCGACGTTTGCAATTTCTCACCTCAGCTCTCTTCAGAGTGCGCGA
Organism: Sarcoramphus papa; assembly: GCA_037962945.1. NCBI lineage: Eukaryota > Metazoa > Chordata > Aves > Accipitriformes > Cathartidae > Sarcoramphus > Sarcoramphus papa. Next base: position 218,572 of record JBBMRM010000079.1, on the reverse strand, counting down.
GAGGATGAGCAGAAGATGAGGTGGCTAGAGAAGCCCAGAGCCCCACTGTTCTAAGGGCTACAAAAGCGCTTCCAAGGAAGGGGGCTGGCTAGCAACAGCTTTCAGTGCTGGCACTTTTCATCTCTGAGCAATTGCTCGACGTTTGCAATTTCTCAGCTCGTGTCTACGAGACGGAAAGAGAAGGACCGTGACGTTTGGTGGGTAGAGAAGCGCAAAGCCCCAGTGTTGCTGCGCCTCTGAAAGCGCTTCCAAGGAAGGGTGCTGGCTAGCAACAGCTTTCAGTGCTGGCACTTTTCATCTCTGAGCAATTGCTCGACGTTTGCAATTTCTCAGCTCGTGTCTACGAGACGGAAAGAGAATGACCGTGACGTTTGGTGGGTAGAGAAGCGCAAAGCCCCAGTGTTGCTGCGCCTGTGAAAGCGCTTCCAAGGAAGGGTGCTGGCTAGCAACAGCTTTCAGGGCTGGCACTTTTCATCTCTGAGCAATTGCTCGACGTTTGCAATTTCTCAGCTCGTGTCTACGAGACGGAAAGAGAATGACCGTGACGTTTGGTGGCTAGAGAAGCGCAAAGCCCCAGTGTTGCTGCGCCTGTGAAAGCGCTTCCAAGGAAGGGTGCTGGCTAGCAACAGCTTTCAGTGCTGGCACTTTTCATCTCTGAGCAATTGCTCGACGTTTGCAATTTCTCACCTGAGCTCTCTTCAGAGTGCACGAGAGGATGAGCAGAAGATTAGGTGGCTAGAGAAGCCCAGAGCCCCAGTGTTCTTAGGCCTACAAAAGCGCTTCCAAGGAAGGGGGCTGGCTAGCAACAGCTTTCAGGGCTGGCACTTTTCATCTCTGAGCAATTGCTCGACGTTTGCAATTTCTCAGCCCGTGTCTACGAGACGGAAAGAGAATGACCATGACGTTTGGTGGGTAGAGAAGCGCAAAGCCCCAGTGTTGCTGCGCCTCTGAAAGCGCTTCCAAGGAAGGGTGCTGGCTAGCAACAGCTTTCAGTGCTGGCACTTTTCATCTCTGAGCAATTGCTGGACGTTTGCAATTTCTCAGCTCGTGTCTACGAGACGGAAAGAGAATGACCGTGACGTTTGGTGGCTAGAGAAGCGCAAAGCCCCAGTGTTGCTGCGCCTCTGAAAGCGCTTCCAAGGAAGGGTGCTGGCTAGCAACAGCTTTCAGGGCTGGCACTTTTCATCTCTGAGCAATTGCTCGACGTTTGCAATTTCTCACCTGAGCTCTCTTTAGAGTGCGCGAGAGGATGAGCAGAAGATTAGGTGGCTAGAGAAGCCCAGAGCCCCAGTGTTCTTAGGCCTACAAAAGCGCTTCCAAGGAAGGGGGCTGGCTAGCAACAGCTTTCAGGGCTGGCACTTTTCATCTCTGAGCAATTGCTCGACATTTGCAATTTCTCAGCTCGTGTCTACGAGACGGAGAGATAGTGACCGTGACGTTTGGTGGCTAGAGAAGCGCAAAGCCCCAGTGTTGCTGCGCCTGTGAAAGCGCTTCCAAGGAAGGGTGCTGGCTAGCAAGAGCTTTCAGTGCTGGCACTTTTCATCTCTGAGAAATTTGAAGACGTTTTGAATTTCTCACCTGAGCTCTCTTTAGACTGCACGAGAGGATGAGCAGAAGATTAGGTGGCTAGAGATGCCCAGAGCCCCAGTGTTCTAAGGGCTACAAAAGCGCTTCCAAGGAAGGCTGCTGGCTAGCAACAGCTTTCAGTGCTGGCACTTTTCATCTCTGAGCAATTGCTCGACGTTTGCAATTTCTCACCTGAGCTCTCTTTAGAGTGCGCGAGAGGATGAGCAGAAGATGAGGTGGCTAGAGAAGCCCAGAGCCCCAGTGTTCTAAGGCCTACAAAAGCGCTTCCAAGGAAGGGTGCTGGCTAGCAACAGCTTTCAGTGCTGGCACTTTTCATCTCTGAGCAATTGCTCGACGTTTGCAATTTCTCAGCTCGTGTCTACGAGACGGAAAGAGAATGACCGTGACATTTGGTGGGTAGAGAAGCGCAAAGCCCCAGTGTTGCTGCGCCTGTGAAAGCGCTTCCAAGGAAGGGTGCTGGCTAGCAAGAGCTTTCAGTGCTGGCACTTTTCATCTCTGAGCAATTGCTCGACGTTTGCAATTTCTCAGCTCGTGTCTACGAGACGGAAAGAGAATGACCGTGACGTTTGGTGGGTAGAGAAGCGCAAAGCCCCAGTGTTGCTGCGCCTGTGAAAGCGCTTCCAAGGAAGAGTGCTGGCTAGCAACAGCTTTCAGTGCTGGCACTTTTCATCTCTGAGAAATTTGAAGACGTTTTGAATTTCTCACCTGAGCTCTCTTTAGAGTGCACGAGAGGATGAGCAGAAGATTAGGTGGCTAGAGAAGCCCAGAGCCCCAGTGTTCTAAGGGCTACAAAAGCGCTTCCAAGGAAGGGTGCTGGCTAGCAACAGCTTTCAGTGCTGGCACTTTTCATCTCTGAGCAGTTGCTCGACGTTTGCAATTTCTCAGCTCGTGTCTACGAGACGGAAAGAGAATGACTGTGACGTTTGGTGGGTAGAGAAGCGCAAAGCCCCAGTGTTACTGCGCCTGTGAAAGCGCTTCCAAGGAAGGGTGCTCGCTAGCAAGAGCTTTCAGTGCTGGCACTTTTCATCTCTGAGCTATTGGTGGACGTTTGCAATTTCTCAGCTCGTGTCTACGAGACGGAAAGAGAATGACCGTGACATTTGGTGGGTAGAGAAGCGCAAAGCCCCAGTGTTGCTGCGCCTGTGAAAGCGCTTCCAAGGAAGGGTGCTGGCTAGCAACAGCTTTCAGTGCTGGCACTTTTCATCTCTGAGCAATTGCTCGACGTTTGCAATTTCTCACCTGAGCTCTCTTTAGAGTGCGCGAGAGGATGAGCAGAAGATTAGGTGGCTAGAGAAGCCCAGAGCCCCAGTGTTCTAAGGGCTACAAAAGCGCTTCCAAGGAAGGGGGCTGGCTAGCAAGAGCTTTCAGTGCTGGCACTTTTCATCTCTGAGCAATTGCTCGACGTTTGCAATTTCTCAGCTCGTGTCTACGAGACGGAAAGAGAATGACCGTGACGTTTGGTGGGTAGAGAAGCGCAAAGCCCCAGTGTTGCTGCGCCTGTGAAAGCGCTTCCAAGGAAGGGTGCTGGCTAGCAACAGCTTTCAGTGCTGGCACTTTTCATCTCTGAGCAATTGCTCGACGTTTGCAATTTCTCAGCTCGTGTCTACGAGACGGAAAGAGAATGACCGTGACGTTTGGTGGGTAGAGAAGCGCAAAGCCCCAGTGTTGCTGCGCCTGTGAAAGCGCTTCCAAGGAAGGGTGCTGGCTAGCAAGAGCTTTCAGTGCTGGCACTTTTCATCTCTGAGCAATTGCTCAACGTTTGCAATTTCTCAGGTCGTGTCTACGAGACGGAAAGAGAATGACCGTGACATATGGTGGGTAGAGAAGCGCAAAGCCCCAGTGTTGCTGCGCCTCTGAAAGCGCTTCCAAGGAAGGGTGCTGGCTAGCAACAGCTTTCAGGGCTGGCACTTTTCATCTCTGAGCAATTGCTCGACGTTTGCAATTTCTCACCTGAGCTCTCTTTAGAGTGCGCGAGAGGATGAGCAGAAGATTAGGTGGCTAGAGAAGCCCAGAGCCCCAGTGTTCTTAGGCCTACAAAAGCGCTTCCAAGGAAGGGGGCTGGCTAGCAACAGCTTTCAGGGCTGGCACTTTTCATCTCTGAGCAATTGGTGGACATTTGCAATTTCTCAGCTCGTGTCTACGAGACGGAGAGATAGTGACCGTGACGTTTGGTGGGTAGAGAAGCGCAAAGCCCCAGTGTTGCTGCGCCTGTGAAAGCGCTTCCAAGGAAGGCTGCTGGCTAGCAAGAGCTTTCACTGCTGGCACTTTTCATCTCTGAGAAATTTGAAGACGTTTTGAATTTCTCACCTGAGCTCTCTTTAGACTGCACGAGAGGATGAGCAGAAGATTAGGTGGCTAGAGATGCCCAGAGCCCCAGTGTTCTAAGGGCTACAAAAGCGCTTCCAAGGAAGGCTGCTGGCTAGCAACAGCTTTCAGTGCTGGCACTTTTCATCTCTGAGCAATTGCTCGACGTTTGCAATTTCTCACCTGAGCTCTCTTTAGAGTGCGCGAGAGGATGAGCAGAAGATGAGGTGGCTAGAGAAGCCCAGAGCCCCAGTGTTCTAAGAACTACAAAAGCGCTTCCAAGGAAGGGTGCTGGCTAGCAAGAGCTTTCAGTGCTGGCACTTTTCATCTCTGAGCAATTGCTCGACGTTTGCAATTTCTCAGCTCGTGTCTACGAGACGGAAAGAGAATGACCGTGACATTTGGTGGGTAGAGAAGCGCAAAGCCCCAGTGTTGCTGCGCCTGTGAAAGCGCTTCCAAGGAAGGCTGCTGGCTAGCAAGAGCTTTCAGTGCTGGCACTTTTCATCTCTGAGCAATTGCTCGACGTTTGCAATTTCTCACCTGAGCTCTCTTCAGAGTGCGCGAGAGGATGAGCAGAAGATTAGGTGGCTAGAGAAGCCCAGAGCCCCAGTGTTCTAAGAACTACAAAAGCGCTTCCAAGGAAGGGGGCTGGCTAACAACAGCTTTCAGTGCTGGCACTTTTCATCTCTGAGCAATTGCTTGACGTTTGCAATTTCTCAGCTCGTGTCTACGAGACAGAAAGAGAATGACCGTGACGTTTGGTGGCTAGAGAAGCGCAAAGCCCCAGTGTTGCTGCGCCTGTGAAAGCGCTTCCAAGGAAGGGTGCTCGCTAGCAAGAGCTTTCAGTGCTGGCACTTTTCATCTCTGAGCTATTGGTGGACGTTTGCAATTTCTCAGCTCGTGTCTACGAGACGGAAAGAGAATGACCGTGACATTTGGTGGGTAGAGAAGCGCAAAGCCCCAGTGTTGCTGCGCCTGTGAAAGCGCTTCCAAGGAAGGGTGCTGGCTAGCAAGAGCTTTCAGTGCTGGCACTTTTCATCTCTGAGCAATTGCTCGACGTTTGCAATTTCTCACCTGAGCTCTCTTTAGAGTGCGCGAGAGGATGAGCAGAAGATTAGGTGGCTAGAGAAGCCCAGAGCCCCAGTGTTCTAAGGGCTACAAAAGCGCTTCCAAGGAAGGGGGCTGGCTAGCAAGAGCTTTCAGTGCTGGCACTTTTCATCTCTGAGCAATTGCTCGACGTTTGCAATTTCTCGCCTGAGCTCTCTTTAGAGTGCGCGAGAGGATGAGCAGAAGATTAGGTGGCTAGAGAAGCCCAGAGCCCCAGTGTTCTTAGGCCTACAAAAGCGCTTCCAAGGAAGGGTGCTGGCTAGCAACAGCTTTCAGTGCTGGCACTTTTCATCTCTGAGCAATTGCTCGACGTTTGCAATTTCTCAGCTCGTGTCTACGAGACGGAAAGAGAATGACCGTGACGTTTGGTGGGTAGAGAAGCGCAAAGCCCCAGTGTTGCTGCGCCTGTGAAAGCGCTTCCAAGGAAGGGTGCTGGCTAGCAACAGCTTTCAGGGCTGGCACTTTTCATCTCTGAGCAATTGCTCGACGTTTGCAATTTCTCAGGTCGTGTCTACGAGACGGAAAGAGAATGACCGTGACGTTTGGTGGCTAGAGAAGCGCAAAGCCCCAGTGTTGCTGCGCCTCTGAAAGCGCTTCCAAGGAAGGGTGCTGGCTAGCAACAGCTTTCATGGCTGGCACTTTTCATCTCTGAGCAATTGCTCGACGTTTGCAATTTCTCAGGTCGTGTCTACGAGACGGAAAGAGAATGACGGTGACGTTTGGTGGCTAGAGAAGCGCAAAGCCCCAGTGTTGCTGCGCCTCTGAAAGCGCTTCCAAGGAAGGGTGCTGGCTAGCAACAGCTTTCAGGGCTGGCACTTTTCATCTCTGAGCAATTGCTCGACGTTTGCAATTTCTCAGCTCGTGTCCACGAGACGGAGAGAGAAGGACCGTGACGTTTGGTGGGTAGAGAAGCGCAAAGCCCCAGTGTTGCTGCGCCTGTGAAAGCGCTTCCAAGGAAGGGTGCTGGCTAGCAACAGCTTTCAGTGCTGGCACTTTTCATCTCTGAGCAATTGCTCGACGTTTGCAATTTCTCACCTTGTGTCTAGGAGACGGAAAGAGAATGACCGTGACGTTTTGTGGGTAGAGAAGCGCAAAGCCCCAGTGTTGCTGCGCCTGTGAAAGCGCTTCCAAGGAAGGGTGCTGGCTAGCAAGAGCTTTCAGTGCTGGCACTTTTCATCTCTGAGAAATTTGAAGACGTTTTGAATTTCTCACCTGAGCTCTCTTTAGAGTGTGCGAGAGGATGAGCAGAAGATTAGGTGGCTAGAGAAGCCCAGAGCCCCAGTGTTCTTAGGCCTACAAAAGCGCTTCCAAGGAAGGGTGCTGGCTAGCAACAGCTTTCAGTGCTGGCACTTTTCATCTCTGAGCAATTGCTCGACGTTTGCAATTTCTCAGCTCGTGTCTACGAGACGGAAAGAGAATGACCGTGACGTTTGGTGGGCAGAGAAGCGCAAAGCCCCAGTGTTGCTGCGCCTGTGAAAGCGCTTCCAAGGAAGGCTGCTGGCTAGCAACAGCTTTCAGTGCTGGCACTTTTCATCTCTGAGCAATTGCTCGACGTTTGCAATTTCTCACCTGAGCTCTCTTTAGAGTGCGCGAGAGGATGAGCAGAAGATTAGGTGGCTAGAGAAGCGCAAAGCCCCAGTGTTCTAAGGGCTACAAAAGCGCTTCCAAGGAAGGGGGCTGGCTAGCAACAGCTTTCAGTGCTGGCACTTTTCATCTCTGAGCAATTGCTCCACGTTTGCAATTTCTCAGCTCGTGTCTACGAGACGGAAAGAGAATGACCGTGACGTTTGGTGGCTAGAGAAGCGCAAAGCCCCAGTGTTGCTGCGCCTCTGAAAGCGCTTCCAAGGAAGGGTGCTGGCTAGAAACAGCTTTCAGGGCTGGCACTTTTCATCTCTGAGCAATTGCTCCACGTTTGCAATTTCTCAGCCCGTGTCCACGAGACGGAGAGATAGTGACCGTGACGTTTGGTGGGTAGAGAAGCGCAAAGCCCCAGTGTTGCTACGCCTGTGAAAGCGCTTCCAAGGAAGGGTGCTGGCTAGCAACAGCTTTCAGTGCTGGCACTTTTCATCTCTGAGCAATTCCTCGACGTTTGCAATTTCTCAGGTCGTGTCTACGAGACGGAAAGAGAATGACCGTGACGTTTGGTGGGTAGAGAAGCGCAAAGCCCCAGTGTTGCTGCGCCTGTGAAAGCGCTTCCAAGGAAGGGTGCTGGCTAGCAAGAGCTTTCAGTGCTGGCACTTTTTATCTCTGAGCAATTGCTCGACTTTTGCAATTTCTCACTGAGCTCTCTTTAGACTGCGCGAGAGGATGAGCAGAAGATTAGGTGGCTAGAGAAGCCCAGAGCCCCAGTGTTCTAAGGCCTACAAAAGCGCTTCCAAGGAAGGGGGCTGGCTAGCAAGAGCTTTCAGTGCTGGCACTTTTCATCTCTGAGCAATTGCTCGACGTTTGCAATTTCTCAGCTCGTGTCTACGAGACGGAAAGAGAGTGTCCGTGACATTTGGTGCGTATAGAAGCGCAAAGCCCCAGTGTTGCTGCGCCTGTGAAAGCGCTTCCAAGGAAGGGTGCTGGCTAGCAACAGCTTTCAGTGCTGGCACTTTTCATCTCTGAGCAATTGCTCAACGTTTGCAATTTCTCAGCTCGTGTCTACGAGACGGAAAGAGAATGACCGTGACGTTTGGTGCGTATAGAAGCGCAAAGCCCCAGTGTTGCTGCGCCTGTGAAAGCGCTTCCAAGGAAGGGTGCTGGCTAGCAAGAGCTTTCAGTGCTGGCACTTTTCATCTCTGAGCAATTGCTCGACGTTTGCAATTTCTCCCCTGAGCTCTCTTTAGAGTGCGCGAGAGGATGAGCAGAAGATTAGGTGGCTAGAGAAGCCCAGAGCCCCAGTGTTCTTAGGCCTACAAAAGCGCTTCCAAGGAAGGGGGCTGGCTAGCAACAGCTTTCAGTGCTGGCACTTTTCATCTCTGAGCAATTGCTCGACGTTTGCAATTTCTCAGCCCATGTCTACGAGACGGAAAGAGAATGACCGTGACGTTTGGTGGCTAGAGAAGCGCAAAGCCCCAGTGTTGCTGCGCCTGTGAAAGCGCTTCCAAGGAAGGGTGCTGGCTAGCAACAGCTTTCAGTGCTGGCACTTTTCATCTCTGAGCAATTGCTCGACGTTTGCAATTTCTCAGCCCGTGTCCACGAGACGGAGAGATAGTGACCGTGACGTTTGGTGGGTAGAGAAGCGCAAAGCCCCAGTGTTGCTACGCCTGTGAAAGCGCTTCCAAGGAAGGGTGCTGGCTAGCAACAGCTTTCAGGGCTGGCACTTTTCATCTCTGAGCAATTGCTCGACGTTTGCAATTTCTCAGCTCGTGTCCACGAGACGGAGAGATAGTGACCGTGACGTTTGGTGGCTAGAGAAGCGCAAAGCCCCAGTGTTGCTGCGCCTGTGAAAGCGCTTCCAAGGAAGGGTGCTGGCTAGCAAGAGCTTTCAGTGCTGGCACTTTTCATCTCTGAGCAATTGCTCAACATTTGCAATTTCTCACCTGAGCTCTCTTTAGAGTGCGCGAGAGGATGAGCAGAAGATTAGGTGGCTACAGAAGCCCAGAGCCCCAGTGTTCTTAGGCCTACAAAAGCGCTTCCAAGGAAGGGTGCTGGCTAGCAACAGCTTTCAGTGCTGGCACTTTTCATCTCTGAGCAATTGCTCCACGTTTGCAATTTCTCAGCTCGTGTCTACGAGACGGAAAGAGAAGGACCGTGACGTTTGGTGCGTATAGAAGCGCAAAGCCCCAGTGTTGCTGCGCCTGTGAAAGCGCTTCCAAGGAAGGGTGCTGGCGAGCAACAGCTTTCAGGGCTGGCACTTTTCATCTCTGAGCAATTGCTCGACGTTTGCAATTTCTCAGCTCGTGTCTACGAGACGGAAAGAGAATGACCGTGACGTTTGGTGCGCATAGAAGCGCAAAGCCCCAGTGTTGCTGCGCCTCTGAAAGCGCTTCCAAGGAAGGGTGCTGGCTAGCAACAGCTTTCAGTGCTGGCACTTTTCATCTCTGAGCTATTGGTGGACGTTTGCAATTTCTCACCTGAGCTCTCTTTAGAGTGCGCGAGAGGATGAGCAGAAGATTAGGTGGCTAGAGAAGCCCAGAGCCCCAGTGTTCTTAGGCCTACAAAAGCGCTTCCAAGGAAGGGGGCTGGCTAGCAACAGCTTTCAGTGCTGGCACTTTTCATCTCTGAGCAATTGCTCGACGTTTGCAATTTCTCAGCTCGTGTCTACGAGACGGAAAGAGAAGGACCGTGACGTTTGGTGCGCATAGAAGCGCAAAGCCCCAGTGTTGCTGCGCCTGTGAAAGCGCTTCCAAGGAAGGGGGCTGGCTAGCAACAGCTTTCAGTGCTGGCACTTTTCATCTCTGAGCTATTGCTCGACGTTTGCAATTTCTCAGCTCGTGTCTACGAGACGGAAAGAGAATGACCGTGACGTTTGGTGGGTAGAGAAGCACAAAGCCCCAGTGTTGCTGTGCCTGTGAAAGCGCTTCCAAGGAAGGGTGCTGGCTAGCAACAGCTTTCAGTGCTGGCACTTTTCATCTCTGAGCTATTGGTGGACGTTTGCAATTTCTCACCTGAGCTCTCTTTAGAGTGCGCGAGAGGATGAGCAGAAGATGAGGTGGCTAGAGAAGCCCAGAGCCCCAGTGTTCTTAGGCCTACAAAAGCGCTTCCAAGGAAGGGGGCTGGCTAGCAACAGCTTTCAGTGCTGGCACTTTTCATCTCTGAGCAATTGCTCGACGTTTGCAATTTCTCAGCTCGTGTCTACGAGACGGAAAGAGAAGGACCGTGACGTTTGGTGGGTAGAGAAGCGCAAAGCCCCAGTGTTGCTGCGCCTGTGAAAGCGCTTCCAAGGAAGGGTGCTGGCTAGCAACAGCTTTCAGTGCTGGCACTTTTCATCTCTGAGCTATTGGTGGACGTTTGCAATTTCTCAGCTCGTGTCTACGAGACGGAAAGAGAATGACCGTGACGTTTGGTGGGTAGAGAAGCGCAAAGCCCCAGTGTTGCTGCGCCTGTGAAAGCGCTTCCAAGGAAGGGTGCTGGCTAGCAACAGCTTTCAGTGCTGGCACTTTTCATCTCTGAGCTATTGGTGGACGTTTGCAATTTCTCACCTGAGCTCTCTTTAGAGTGCGCGAGAGGATGAGCAGAAGATTAGGTGGCTAGAGAAGCCCAGAGCCCCAGTGTTCTTAGGGCTACAAAAGCGCTTCCAAGGAAGGGGGCTGGCTAGCAACAGCTTTCAGTGCTGGCACTTTTCATCTCTGAGCAATTGCTCGACGTTTGCAATTTCTCAGCTCGTGTCTACGAGACGGAAAGAGAAGGACCGTGACGTTTGGTGCGCATAGAAGCGCAAAGCCCCAGTGTTGCTGCGCCTGTGAAAGCGCTTCCAAGGAAGGGTGCTGGCTAGCAACAGCTTTCAGTGCTGGCACTTTTCATCTCTGAGCAATTGCTCAACGTTTGCAATTTCTCAGCTCGTGTCTACGAGACGGAAAGAGAATGACCGTGACGTTTGGTGCGTATAGAAGCGCAAAGCCCCAGTGTTGCTGCGCCTGTGAAAGCGCTTCCAAGGAAGGGTGCTGGCTAGCAAGAGCTTTCAGTGCTGGCACTTTTCATCTCTGAGCAATTGCTCGACGTTTGCAATTTCTCCCCTGAGCTCTCTTTAGAGTGCGCGAGAGGATGAGCAGAAGATTAGGTGGCTAGAGAAGCCCAGAGCCCCAGTGTTCTTAGGCCTACAAAAGCGCTTCCAAGGAAGGGGGCTGGCTAGCAACAGCTTTCAGTGCTGGCACTTTTCATCTCTGAGCAATTGCTCGACGTTTGCAATTTCTCAGCCCATGTCTACGAGACGGAAAGAGAATGACCGTGACGTTTGGTGGCTAGAGAAGCGCAAAGCCCCAGTGTTGCTGCGCCTGTGAAAGCGCTTCCAAGGAAGGGTGCTGGCTAGCAACAGCTTTCAGTGCTGGCACTTTTCATCTCTGAGCAATTGCTCGACGTTTGCAATTTCTCAGCCCGTGTCCACGAGACGGAGAGATAGTGACCGTGACGTTTGGTGGGTAGAGAAGCGCAAAGCCCCAGTGTTGCTACGCCTGTGAAAGCGCTTCCAAGGAAGGGTGCTGGCTAGCAACAGCTTTCAGGGCTGGCACTTTTCATCTCTGAGCAATTGCTCGACGTTTGCAATTTCTCAGCTCGTGTCCACGAGACGGAGAGATAGTGACCGTGACGTTTGGTGGCTAGAGAAGCGCAAAGCCCCAGTGTTGCTGCGCCTGTGAAAGCGCTTCCAAGGAAGGGTGCTGGCTAGCAAGAGCTTTCAGTGCTGGCACTTTTCATCTCTGAGCAATTGCTCAACATTTGCAATTTCTCACCTGAGCTCTCTTTAGAGTGCGCGAGAGGATGAGCAGAAGATTAGGTGGCTACAGAAGCCCAGAGCCCCAGTGTTCTTAGGCCTACAAAAGCGCTTCCAAGGAAGGGTGCTGGCTAGCAACAGCTTTCAGTGCTGGCACTTTTCATCTCTGAGCAATTGCTCCACGTTTGCAATTTCTCAGCTCGTGTCTACGAGACGGAAAGAGAAGGACCGTGACGTTTGGTGCGTATAGAAGCGCAAAGCCCCAGTGTTGCTGCGCCTGTGAAAGCGCTTCCAAGGAAGGGTGCTGGCGAGCAACAGCTTTCAGGGCTGGCACTTTTCATCTCTGAGCAATTGCTCGACGTTTGCAATTTCTCAGCTCGTGTCTACGAGACGGAAAGAGAATGACCGTGACGTTTGGTGCGCATAGAAGCGCAAAGCCCCAGTGTTGCTGCGCCTCTGAAAGCGCTTCCAAGGAAGGGTGCTGGCTAGCAACAGCTTTCAGTGCTGGCACTTTTCATCTCTGAGCTATTGGTGGACGTTTGCAATTTCTCACCTGAGCTCTCTTTAGAGTGCGCGAGAGGATGAGCAGAAGATTAGGTGGCTAGAGAAGCCCAGAGCCCCAGTGTTCTTAGGCCTACAAAAGCGCTTCCAAGGAAGGGGGCTGGCTAGCAACAGCTTTCAGTGCTGGCACTTTTCATCTCTGAGCAATTGCTCGACGTTTGCAATTTCTCAGCTCGTGTCTACGAGACGGAAAGAGAAGGACCGTGACGTTTGGTGCGCATAGAAGCGCAAAGCCCCAGTGTTGCTGCGCCTGTGAAAGCGCTTCCAAGGAAGGGGGCTGGCTAGCAACAGCTTTCAGTGCTGGCACTTTTCATCTCTGAGCTATTGCTCGACGTTTGCAATTTCTCAGCTCGTGTCTACGAGACGGAAAGAGAATGACCGTGACGTTTGGTGGGTAGAGAAGCACAAAGCCCCAGTGTTGCTGTGCCTGTGAAAGCGCTTCCAAGGAAGGGTGCTGGCTAGCAACAGCTTTCAGTGCTGGCACTTTTCATCTCTGAGCTATTGGTGGACGTTTGCAATTTCTCACCTGAGCTCTCTTTAGAGTGCGCGAGAGGATGAGCAGAAGATGAGGTGGCTAGAGAAGCCCAGAGCCCCAGTGTTCTTAGGCCTACAAAAGCGCTTCCAAGGAAGGGGGCTGGCTAGCAACAGCTTTCAGTGCTGGCACTTTTCATCTCTGAGCAATTGCTCGACGTTTGCAATTTCTCAGCTCGTGTCTACGAGACGGAAAGAGAAGGACCGTGACGTTTGGTGGGTAGAGAAGCGCAAAGCCCCAGTGTTGCTGCGCCTGTGAAAGCGCTTCCAAGGAAGGGTGCTGGCTAGCAACAGCTTTCAGTGCTGGCACTTTTCATCTCTGAGCTATTGGTGGACGTTTGCAATTTCTCAGCTCGTGTCTACGAGACGGAAAGAGAATGACCGTGACGTTTGGTGGGTAGAGAAGCGCAAAGCCCCAGTGTTGCTGCGCCTGTGAAAGCGCTTCCAAGGAAGGGTGCTGGCTAGCAACAGCTTTCAGTGCTGGCACTTTTCATCTCTGAGCTATTGGTGGACGTTTGCAATTTCTCACCTGAGCTCTCTTTAGAGTGCGCGAGAGGATGAGCAGAAGATTAGGTGGCTAGAGAAGCCCAGAGCCCCAGTGTTCTTAGGGCTACAAAAGCGCTTCCAAGGAAGGGGGCTGGCTAGCAACAGCTTTCAGTGCTGGCACTTTTCATCTCTGAGCAATTGCTCGACGTTTGCAATTTCTCAGCTCGTGTCTACGAGACGGAAAGAGAAGGACCGTGACGTTTGGTGCGCATAGAAGCGCAAAGCCCCAGTGTTGCTGCGCCTGTGAAAGCGCTTCCAAGGAAGGGTGCTGGCTAGCAACAGCTTTCAGTGCTGGCACTTTTCATCTCTGAGCTATTGGTGGACGTTTGCAATTTCTCACCTGAGCTCTCTTTAGAGTGCGCGAGAGGATGAGCAGAAGATGAGGTGGCTAGAGAAGCCCAGAGCCCCAGTGTTCTTAGGCCTACAAAAGCGCTTCCAAGGAAGGGGGCTGGCTAGCAACAGCTTTCAGTGCTGGCACTTTTCATCTCTGAGCAATTGCTCGACGTTTGCAATTTCTCAGCTCGTGTCTACGAGACGGAAAGAGAAGGACCGTGACGTTTGGTGCGCATAGAAGCGCAAAGCCCCAGTGTTGCTGCGCCTCTGAAAGCGCTTCCAAGGAAGGGTGCTGGCTAGCAACAGCTTTCAGTGCTGGCACTTTTCATCTCTGAGCAATTGCTCGACGTTTGCAATTTCTCAGCTCGTGTCTACGAGACGGAAAGAGAAGGACCGTGACGTTTGGTGCGCATAGAAGCGCAAAGCCCCAGTGTTGCTGCGCCTGTGAAAGCGCTTCCAAGGAAGGGTGCTGGCTAGCAACAGCTTTCAGTGCTGGCACTTTTCATCTCTGAGCTATTGCTCGACGTTTGCAATTTCTCAGCTCGTGTCTACGAGACGGAAAGAGAATGACCGTGACGTTTGGTGGGTAGAGAAGCACAAAGCCCCAGTGTTGCTGTGCCTGTGAAAGCGCTTCCAAGGAAGGGTGCTGGCTAGCAACAGCTTTCAGTGCTGGCACTTTTCATCTCTGAGCTATTGGTGGACGTTTGCAATTTCTCACCTGAGCTCTCTTTAGAGTGCGCGAGAGGATGAGCAGAAGATGAGGTGGCTAGAGAAGCCCAGAGCCCCAGTGTTCTTAGGCCTACAAAAGCGCTTCCAAGGAAGGGGGCTGGCTAGCAACAGCTTTCAGTGCTGGCACTTTTCATCTCTGAGCAATTGCTCGACGTTTGCAATTTCTCAGCTCGTGTCTACGAGACGGAAAGAGAAGGACCGTGACGTTTGGTGGGTAGAGAAGCGCAAAGCCCCAGTGTTGCTGCGCCTGTGAAAGCGCTTCCAAGGAAGGGTGCTGGCTAGCAACAGCTTTCAGTGCTGGCACTTTTCATCTCTGAGCTATTGGTGGACGTTTGCAATTTCTCAGCTCGTGTCTACGAGACGGAAAGAGAATGACCGTGACGTTTGGTGGGTAGAGAAGCGCAAAGCCCCAGTGTTGCTGCGCCTGTGAAAGCGCTTCCAAGGAAGGGTGCTGGCTAGCAACAGCTTTCAGTGCTGGCACTTTTCATCTCTGAGCAATTGCTGGACGTTTGCAATTTCTCACCTGAGCTCTCTTTAGAGTGCGCGAGAGGATGAGCAGAAGATTAGGTGGCTAGAGAAGCCCAGAGCCCCAGTGTTCTTAGGCCTACAAAAGCGCTTCCAAGGAAGGGGGCTGGCTAGCAACAGCTTTCAGTGCTGGCACTTTTCATCTCTGAGCAATTGCTCGACGTTTGCAATTTCTCAGCTCGTGTCTACGAGACGGAAAGAGAAGGACCGTGACGTTTGGTGCGCATAGAAGCGCAAAGCCCCAGTGTTGCTGCGCCTGTGAAAGCGCTTCCAAGGAAGGGTGCTGGCTAGCAACAGCTTTCAGTGCTGGCACTTTTCATCTCTGAGCTATTGGTGGACGTTTGCAATTTCTCACCTGAGCTCTCTTTAGAGTGCGCGAGAGGATGAGCAGAAGATGAGGTGGCTAGAGAAGCCCAGAGCCCCAGTGTTCTTAGGCCTACAAAAGCGCTTCCAAGGAAGGGGGCTGGCTAGCAACAGCTTTCAGTGCTGGCACTTTTCATCTCTGAGCAATTGCTCGACGTTTGCAATTTCTCAGCTCGTGTCTACGAGACGGAAAGAGAAGGACCGTGACGTTTGGTGCGCATAGAAGCGCAAAGCCCCAGTGTTGCTGCGCCTCTGAAAGCGCTTCCAAGGAAGGGTGCTGGCTAGCAACAGCTTTCAGTGCTGGCACTTTTCATCTCTGAGCAATTGCTCGACGTTTGCAATTTCTCAGCCCGTGTCTACGAGACGGAAAGAGAATGACCGTGACGTTTGGTGGCTAGAGATACGCAAAGCCGCAGTGTTGCTGCGCCTGTGAAAGCGCTTCCAAGGAAGGCTGCTGGCTAGCAACAGCTTTCAGTGCTGGCACTTTTCATCTCTGAGCAATTGCTCGACGTTTGCAATTTTTCACCTGAGCTCTATTCAGAGTGCGCGAGAGGATGAGCAGAAGATTAGGTGGCTAGAGAAGCCCAGAGCCCCAGTGTTCTTAGGGCTACAAAAGCGCTTCCAAGGAAGGGTGCTGGCTAGCAAGAGCTTTCAGTGCTGGCACTTTTCATCTCTGAGCAATTGCTCGACGTTTGCAATTTCTCAGCTCGTGTCTACGAGACGAAAAGAGAAGGACCGTGACGTTTGGTGGGTAGAGAAGTGCAAAGCCCCAGTGTTGCTGCGCCTGTGAAAGCGCTTCCAAGGAAGGGTGCTGGCTAGCAACAGCTTTCAGTGCTGGCACTTTTCATCTCTGAGCAATTGCTCGACGTTTGCAATTTCTCAGCTCGTGTCTACGAGACGGAAAGAGAATGACCGTGACGTTTGGTGGCTAGAGAAGCGCAAAGCCCCAGTGTTACTGCGCCTGTGAAAGCGCTTCCAAGGAAGGGTGCTGGCTAGCAACAGCTTTCAGGGCTGGCACTTTTCATCTCTGAGCAATTGCTCGACGTTTGCAATTTCTCAGCTTGTGTCTACGAGACGCAAAGAGAATGACCGTGACGTTTGGTGGCTAGAGAAGCGCAAAGCCCCAGTGTTGCTGCGCCTGTGAAAGCGCTTCCAAGGAAGGGTGCTGGCTAGCAAGAGCTTTCAGTGCTGGCACTTTTCATCTCTGAGCAATTGCTCGACGTTTGCAATTTCTCACCTGAGCTCTCTTTAGAGTGTGCGAGAGGATGAGCAGAAGATTAGGTGGCTAGAGAAGCCCAGAGCCCCAGTGTGCTTAGGCCTACAAAAGCGCTTCCAAGGAAGGGGGCTGGCTAGCAAGAGCTTTCAGTGCTGGCACTTTTCATCTCTGAGTAATTGCTCGACGTTTGCAATTTCTCAGCTCGTGTCTACGAGACGGAAAGAGAAGGACCGTGACGTTTGGTGCGTATAGAAGCGCAAAGCCCCAGTGTTGCTGCGCCTGTGAAAGCGCTTCCAAGGAAGGGTGCTGGCTAGCAAGAGCTTTCAGTGCTGGCACTTTTCATCTCTGAGCAATTGCTCCACGTTTGCAATTTCTCAGCTCGTGTCTACGAGACGGAAAGAGAATGACCGTGACGTTTGGTGGGTAGAGAAGCGCAAAACCCCAGTTTTACTGCGCCTGTGAAAGCGCTTCCAAGGAAGGGTGCTGGCTAGCAACAGCTTTCAGTGCTGGCACTTTTCATCTCGGAGCAATTGCTCGACGTTTGCAATTTCTCAGCTCGTGTCTACGAGACGGAAAGAGAATGACCGTGACGTTTGGTGGGTAGAGAAGCGCAAAGCCCCAGTGTTGCTGCGCCTGTGAAAGCGCTTCCAAGGAAGGGTGCTGGCTAGCAACAGCTTTCAGTGCTGGCACTTTTCATCTCTGAGCAATTGTTCGACGTTTGCAATTTCTCAGCTCGTGTCTACGAGACGGAAAGAGAAGGACCGTGACGTTTGGTGGCTAGAGAAGCGCAAAGCCCCAGTGTTGCTGCGCCTGTGAAAGCGCTTCCAAGGAAGGGTGCTGGCTAGCAACAGCTTCCAGTGCTGGCACTTTTCATCTCTGAGCAATTGCTCCACGTTTGCAATTTCTCAGCTCGTGTCTACGAGACGGAAAGAGAATGACCGTGACGTTTGGTGGGTAGAGAAGCGCAAAGCCCCAGTGTTGCTGCGCCTCTGAAAGCGCTTCCAAGGAAGGGTGCTGGCTAGCAACAGCTTTCAGTGCTGGCACTTTTCATCTCTGAGCAATTGCTCGACGTTTGCAATTTCTCACCTGAGCTCTCTTTAGAGTGCGCGAGAGGATGAGCAGAAGATTAGGTGGCTAGAGAAGCCCAGAGCCCCAGTGTTCTAAGGTCTACAAAAGCGCTTCCAAGGAAGGGGGCTGGCTAGCAACAGCTTTCAGTGCTGGCACTTTTCATCTCTGAGCAATTGCTCGACGTTCGCAATTTCTCAGCTCGTGTCTACGAGACGGAGAGGTAGTGACCGTGACGTTTGGTGCGCATAGAAGCGCAAAGCCCCAGTGTTACGGCGCCTGTGAAAATGCTTCCAAGGAAGGCTGCTGGCTAGCAACAGCTTTCAGTGCTGGCACTTTTCATCTCTGAGCAATTGCTCGACGTTTGCAATTTCTCAGCTCGTGTCTACCCACAGAAAGAGAAGGACCGTGATGTTTGGTGGCTAGAGAAGCGCAAAGCCCCAGTGTTGCTGCGCCTCTGAAAGCGCTTCCAAGGAAGGGTGCTGGCGAGCAACAGCTTTCAGTGCTGGCGCTTTTCATCTCTGAGCAATTGCTCGACGTTTGCAATTTCTCAGCTCGTGTCTACGAGAGGGAAAGAGAATGACCGTGACGTTTGGTGCGCATAGAAGCGCAAAGCCCCAGTGTTGCTGCGCCTGTGAAAGCGCTTCCAAGGAAGGGTGCTGGCTAGCAACAGCTTTCAGTGCTGGCACTTTTCATCTCTGAGCTATTGGTGGACGTTTGCAATTTCTCACCTGAGCTCTCTTTAGAGTGCGCGAGAGGATGAGCAGAAGATTAGGTGGCTAGAGAAGCCCAGAGCCCCAGTGTTCTAAGGCCTACAAAAGCGCTTCCAAGGAAGGGGGCTGGCTAGCAACAGCTTTCAGTGCTGGCACTTTTCATCTCTGAGCAATTGCTCGACGTTTGCAATTTCTCAGCTCGTGTCTACGAGACGGAAAGAGAATGACCGTGACGTTTGGTGGGTAGAGAAGCGCAAAGCCCCAGTGTTACTGCGCCTGTGAAAGCGCTTCCAAGGAAGGGTGCTGGCTAGCAAGAGCTTTCAGTGCTGGCACTTTTCATCTCTGAGCAATTGCTCGACGTTTGCAATTTCTCAGCTCGTGTCTACGAGACGGAAAGAGAATGGCCGTGACGTTTGGTGGCTAGAGAAGCGCAAAGCCCCAGTGTTACTGCGCCTGTGAAAGCACTTCCAAGGAAGGGTGCTGGCTAGCAACAGCTTTCAGTGCTGGCACTTTTCATCTCTGAGCAATTGCTCGACGTTTGCAATTTCTCACCTGAGCTCTCTTTAGAGTGCGCGAGAGGATGAGCAGAAGATTAGGTGGCTAGAGAAGCCCAGAGCCCCAGTGTTCTTAGGGCTACAAAAGCGCTTCCAAGGAAGGGGGCTGGCTAGCAACAGCTTTCAGTGCTGGCACTTTTCATCTCTGAGCAATTGCTCGACGTTTGCAATTTCTCAGCTCGTGTCTACGAGACGCAAAGAGAATGACCGTGACGTTTGGTGGCTAGAGAAGCACAAAGCCCCAGTGTTGCTGCGCCTGTGAAAGCGCTTCCAAGGAAGGGTGCTGGCTAGCAAGAGCTTTCAGTGCTGGCACTTTTCATCTCTGAGCAATTGCTCGACGTTTGCAATTTCTCAGCTCGTGTCTACGAGACGGAAAGAGAAGGACCGTGACGTTTGGTGCGCATAGAAGCGCAAAGCCCCAGTGTTGCTACGTCTGTGAAAGCGCTTCCAAGGAAGGGTGCTGGCTAGCAACAGCTTTCAGTGCTGGCACTTTTCATCTCTGAGCTATTGCTCGACGTTTGCAATTTCTCAGCTCGTGTCTACGAGACGGAAAGAGAAGGACCGTGACGTTTGGTGGCTAGAGAAGCACAAAGCCCCAGTGTTGCTGCGCCTGTGAAAGCGCTTCCAAGGAAGGGTGCTGGCTAGCAAGAGCTTTCAGTGCTGGCACTTTTCATCTCTGAGCAATTGCTCGACGTTTGCAATTTCTCACCTGAGCTCTCTTTAGAGTGCGCGAGAGGATGACCAGAAGATTAGGTGGCTAGAGAAGCCCAGAGCCCCAGTGTTCTTAGGCCTACAAAAGCGCTTCCAAGGAAGGGGGCTGGCTAGCAACAGCTTTCAGTGCTGGCACTTTTCATTTCTGAGCAATTGCTCGACGTTTGCAATTTCTCAGCTCGTGTCTACGAGACGGAAAGAGAAGGACCGTGACGTTTGGTGCGCATAGAAGCGCAAAGCCCCAGTGTTACTGCGCCTCTGAAAGCGCTTCCAAGGAAGGGTGCTCGCTAGCAAGAGCTTTCAGTGCTGGCACTTTTCATCTCTGAGCAATTGCTCGACGTTTGCAATTTCTCAGCTCGTGTCTACGAGACGGAAAGAGAAGGACCGTGACGTTTGGTGGGTAGAGAAGCGCAAAGCCCCAGTGTTGCTGCGCCTCTGAAAGCACTTCCAAGGAAGGGTGCTGGCTAGCAAGAGCTTTCAGTGCTGGCACTTTTCATCTCTGAGCAATTGCTCGACGTTTGCAATTTCTCAGCTCGTGTCTACGAGACGGAAAGAGAATGACCGTGACGTTTGGTGGCTAGAGAAGCGCAAAGCCCCAGTGTTACTGCGCCTCTGAAAGCGCTTCCAAGGAAGGGTGCTGGCTAGCAAGAGCTTTCAGTGCTGGCACTTTTCATCTCTGAGCAATTGCTCGACGTTTGCAATTTCTCAGCTCGTGTCTACGAGACGGAAAGAGAAGGACCGTGACGTTTGGTGGCTAGAGAAGCGCAAAGCCCCAGTGTTGCTGCGCCTGTGAAAGCGCTTCCAAGGAAGGTGCTGGCTAGCAAGAGCTTTCAGTGCTGGCACTTTTCATCTCTGAGCAATTGCTCGACGTTTGCAATTTCTCACCTGAGCTCTCTTTAGAGTGCGCGAGAGGATGAGCAGAAGATTAGGTGGCTAGAGAAGCCCAGAGCCCCAGTGTTCTTAGGCCTACAAAAGCGCTTCCAAGGAAGGGTGCTGGCTAGCAAGAGCTTTCAGTGCTGGCACTTTTCATCTCTGAGCAATTGCTCGACGTTTGCAATTTCTCAGCCCGTGTCTACGAGACGGAAAGAGAATGACAGTGACGTTTGGTGGCTAGAGAAGCACAAAGCCCCAGTGTTGCTGCGCCTGTGAAAGCGCTTCCAAGGAAGGGTGCTGGCTAGCAACAGCTTTCAGTGCTGGCACTTTTCATCTCTGAGCAATTGCTCGACGTTTGCAATTTCTCAGCTCGTGTCTACGAGACGGAAAGAGAAGGACCGTGACGTTTGGTGCGCATAGAAGCGCAAAGCCCCAGTGTTGCTGCGCCTGTGAAAGCGCTTCCAAGGAAGGCTGCTGGCTAGCAAGAGCTTTCAGTGCTGGCACTTTTCATCTCTGAGCTATTGGTGGACGTTTGCAATTTCTCACCTGAGCTCTCTTTAGAGTGCGCGAGAGGATGAGCAGAAGATTAGGTGGCTAGAGAAGCCCAGAGCCCCAGTGTTCTTAGGGCTACAAAAGCGCTTCCAAGGAAGGGGGCTGGCTAGCAACAGCTTTCAGTGCTGGCACTTTTCATCTCTGAGCAATTGCTCGACGTTTGCAATTTCTCAGCTCGTGTCTACGAGACGGAAAGAGAAGGACCGTGACGTTTGGTGCGCATAGAAGCGCAAAGCCCCAGTGTTGCTGCGCCTGTGAAAGCGCTTCCAAGGAAGGCTGCTGGCTAGCAACAGCTTTCAGTGCTGGCACTTTTCATCTCTGAGCAATTGCTTGACGTTTGCAATTTCTCACCTGAGCTCTCTTTAGAGTGCGCGAGAGGATGAGCAGAAGATTAGGTGGCTAGAGAAGCCCAGAGCCCCACTGTTCTTAGGCCTACAAAAGCGCTTCCAAGGAAGGGTGCTGGCTAGCAACAGCTTTCAGTGCTGGCACTTTTCATCTCTGAGCAATTGCTCGACGTTTGCAATTTCTCAGCTCGTGTCTAGGAGACGGAAAGAGAAGGACCGTGACGTTTGGTGGCTAGAGAAGCGCAAAGCCCCAGTGTTACTGCGCCTGTGAAAGCGCTTCCAAGGAAGGGTGCTGGCTAGCAACAGCTTTCAGTGCTGGCACTTTTCATCTCTGAGCAATTGCTCGACGTTTGCAATTTCTCAGCTCGTGTCTACGAGACGGAAAGAGAAGGACCGTGACGTTTGGTGGGTAGAGAAGCACAAAGCCCCAGTGTTGCTGCGCCTGTGAAAGCGCTTCCAAGGAAGGGTGCTGGCTAGCAACAGCTTTCAGTGCTGGCACTTTTCATCTCTGAGCAATTGCTCGACGTTTGCAATTTCTCACCTGAGCTCTCTTTAGAGTGCGCGAGAGGATGAGCAGAAGATTAGGTGGCTAGAGAAGCCCAGAGCCCCAGTGTTCTAAGGGCTACAAAAGCGCTTCCAAGGAAGGGTGCTGGCTAGCAACAGCTTTCAGTGCTGGCACTTTTCATCTCTGAGCAATTGCTCGACGTTTGCAATTTCTCGGCTCGTGTCTACGAGACGGAAAGAGAAGGACCGTGACGTTTGGTGCGCATAGAAGCGCAAAGCCCCAGTGTTGCTGCGCCTGTGAAAGCGCTTCCAAGGAAGGGTGCTGGCTAGCAACAGCTTTCAGTGCTGGCACTTTTCATCTCTGAGCTATTGGTGGACGTTTGCAATTTCTCAGCTCGTGTCTACGAGACGGAAAGAGAATGACCGTGACGTTTGGTGGCTAGAGAAGCGCAAAGCCCCAGTGTTGCTGCGCCTCTGAAAGCGCTTCCAAGGAAGGCTGCTGGCTAGCAACAGCTTTCAGTGCTGGCACTTTTCATCTCTGAGCAATTGCTCGACGTTTGCAATTTCTCACCTGAGCTCTCTTTAGAGTGTGCGAGAGGATGACCAGAAGATTAGGTGGCTAGAGAAGCCCAGAGCCCCAGTGTGCTTAGGCCTACAAAAGCGCTTCCAAGGAAGGGTGCTGGCTAGCAACAGCTTTCAGTGCTGGCACTTTTCATCTCTGAGTAATTGCTCGACGTTTGCAATTTCTCAGCTCGTGTCTACGAGACGGAAAGAGAAGGACCGTGACGTTTGGTGGCTAGAGAAGCACAAAGCCCCAGTGTTGCTGCGCCTGTGAAAGCGCTTCCAAGGAAGGGGGCTGGCTAGCAACAGCTTTCAGTGCTGGCACTTTTCATCTCTGAGCAATTGCTCCACGTTTGCAATTTCTCAGCTCGTGTCTACGAGACGGAAAGAGAATGACCGTGACGTTTGGTGGGTAGAGAAGTGCAAAGCCCCAGTGTTACTGCACCTGTGAAAGCGCTTCCAAGGAAGGGTGCTGGCTAGCAACAGCTTTCAGTGCTGGCACTTTTCATCTCTGAGCAATTGCTCGACGTTTGCAATTTCTCAGCTCGTGTCCACGAGACGGAAAGAGAATGACCGTGACGTTTGGTGGCTAGAGAAGCGCAAAGCCCCAGTGTTGCTGCGCCTGTGAAAGCGCTTCCAAGGAAGGGTGCTGGCTAGCAAGAGCTTTCAGTGCTGGCACTTTTCATCTCTGAGCAATTGCTCGACGTTTGCAATTTCTCAGCTCGTGTCTACGAGACGGAAAGAGAAGGACCGTGACGTTTGGTGGCTAGAGAAGCGCAAAGCCCCAGTGTTGCTGCGCCTGTGAAAGCGCTTCCAAGGAAGGGTGCTGGCTAGCAACAGCTTTCAGTGCTGGCACTTTTCATCTCTGAGCTATTGGTGGACGTTTGCAATTTCTCAGCTCGTGTCTACGAGACGGAAAGAGAATGACCGTGACGTTTGGTGGGTAGAGAAGCGCAAAGCCCCAGTGTTGCTGCGCCTGTGAAAGCGCTTCCAAGGAAGGGTGCTGGCTAGCAAGAGCTTTCAGTGCTGGCACTTTTCATCTCTGAGCAATTGCTCCACGTTTGCAATTTCTCAGCTCGTGTCTACGAGACGGAAAGAGAATGACGGTGACGTTTGGTGGGTAGAGAAGCGCAAAGCCCCAGTTTTACTGCGCCTGTGAAAGCGCTTCCAAGGAAGGGTGCTGGCTAGCAACAGCTTTCAGTGCTGGCACTTTTCATCTCGGAGCTATTGGTGGACGTTTGCAATTTCTCAGCTCGTGTCTACGAGACGGAAAGAGAATGACCGTGACATTTGGTGGGTAGAGAAGCGCAAAGCCCCAGTGTTGCTGCGCCTGTGAAAGCGCTTCCAAGGAAGGGTGCTGGCTAGCAACAGCTTTCAGTGCTGGCACTTTTCATCTCTGAGCAATTGCTCGACGTTTGCAATTTCTCAGCTCGTGTCTACGAGACGGAAAGAGAAGGACCGTGACGTTTGGTGGCTAGAGAAGCGCAAAGCCCCAGTGTTGCTGCGCCTGTGAAAGCGCTTCCAAGGAAGGGTGCTGTCTAGCAACAGCTTTCAGTGCTGGCACTTTTCATCTCTGAGCAATTGCTCCACGTTTGCAATTTCTCAGCTCGTGTCTACGAGACGGAAAGAGAATGACCGTGACGTTTGGTGGGTAGAGAAGCGCAAAGCCCCAGTGTTGCTGCGCCTCTGAAAGCGCTTCCAAGGAAGGCTGCTGGCTAGCAACAGCTTTCAGTGCTGGCACTTTTCATCTCTGAGCTATTGGTGGACGTTTGCAATTTCTCACCTGAGCTCTCTTTAGAGTGCGCGAGAGGATGAGCAGAAGATTAGGTGGCTAGAGAAGCCCAGAGCCCCAGTGTTCTTAGGCCTACAAAAGCGCTTCCAAGGAAGGGGGCTGGCTAGCAACAGCTTTCAGTGCTGGCACTTTTCATCTCTGAGCAATTGCTCGACGTTTGCAATTTCTCAGCTCGTGTCTACGAGACGGAAAGAGAAGGACCGTGACGTTTGGTGCGCATAGAAGCGCAAAGCCCCAGTGTTGCTGCGCCTGTGAAAGCGCTTCCAAGGAAGGCTGCTGGCTAGCAACAGCTTTCAGTGCTGGCACTTTTCATCTCTGAGCAATTGCTTGACGTTTGCAATTTCTCACCTGAGCTCTCTTTAGAGTGCGCGAGAGGATGAGCAGAAGATTAGGTGGCTAGAGAAGCCCAGAGCCCCACTGTTCTTAGGCCTACAAAAGCGCTTCCAAGGAAGGGGGCTGGCTAGCAACAGCTTTCAGTGCTGGCACTTTTCATCTCTGAGCAATTGCTCGACGTTTGCAATTTCTCAGCTCGTGTCTAGGAGACGGAAAGAGAATGACCGTGACGTTTGGTGGCTAGAGAAGCGCAAAGCCCCAGTGTTACTGCGCCTGTGAAAGCACTTCCAAGGAAGGGTGCTGGCTAGCAACAGCTTTCAGTGCTGGCACTTTTCATCTCTGAGCAATTGCTCGACGTTTGCAATTTCTCAGCTCGTGTCTACGAGACGCAAAGAGAATGACCGTGACGTTTGGTGGGTAGAGAAGCACAAAGCCCCAGTGTTGCTGCGCCTGTGAAAGCGCTTCCAAGGAAGGGTGCTGGCTAGCAACAGCTTTCAGTGCTGGCACTTTTCATCTCTGAGCAATTGCTCGACGTTTGCAATTTCTCACCTGAGCTCTCTTTAGAGTGCGCGAGAGGATGAGCAGAAGATTAGGTGGCTAGAGAAGCCCAGAGCCCCAGTGTTCTAAGGGCTACAAAAGCGCTTCCAAGGAAGGGTGCTGGCTAGCAACAGCTTTCAGTGCTGGCACTTTTCATCTCTGAGCAATTGCTCGACGTTTGCAATTTCTCAGCTCGTGTCTACGAGACGGAAAGAGAAGGACCGTGACGTTTGGTGCGCATAGAAGCGCAAAGCCCCAGTGTTGCTGCGCCTGTGAAAGCGCTTCCAAGGAAGGGTGCTGGCTAGCAACAGCTTTCAGTGCTGGCACTTTTCATCTCTGAGCTATTGGTGGACGTTTGCAATTTCTCAGCTCGTGTCTACGAGGCGGAAAGAGAATGACCGTGACGTTTGGTGGCTAGAGAAGCGCAAAGCCCCAGTGTTGCTGCGCCTGTGAAAGCGCTTCCAAGGAAGGGTGCTGGCTAGCAAGAGCTTTCAGTGCTGGCACTTTTCATCTCTGAGCAATTGCTCGACGTTTGCAATTTCTCAGCTCGTGTCTACGAGACGGAAAGAGAAGGACCGTGACGTTTGGTGGCTAGAGAAGCGCAAAGCCCCAGTGTTGCTGCGCCTGTGAAAGCGCTTCCAAGGAAGGGTGCTGGCTAGCAACAGCTTTCAGTGCTGGCACTTTTCATCTCTGAGCTATTGGTGGACGTTTGCAATTTCTCAGCTCGTGTCTACGAGACGGAAAGAGAATGACCGTGACGTTTGGTGGGTAGAGAAGCGCAAAGCCCCAGTGTTGCTGCGCCTGTGAAAGCGCTTCCAAGGAAGGGTGCTGGTTAGCAAGAGCTTTCAGTGCTGGCACTTTTCATCTCTGAGCAATTGCTCCACGTTTGCAATTTCTCAGCTCGTGTCTACGAGACGGAAAGAGAATGACGGTGACGTTTGGTGGGTAGAGAAGCGCAAAGCCCCAGTTTTACTGCGCCTGTGAAAGCGCTTCCAAGGAAGGGTGCTGGCTAGCAACAGCTTTCAGTGCTGGCACTTTTCATCTCGGAGCTATTGGTCGACGTTTGCAATTTCTCAGCTCGTGTCTACGAGACGGAAAGAGAATGACCGTGACGTTTGGTGGGTAGAGAAGCGCAAAGCCCCAGTGTTGCTGCGCCTGTGAAAGCGCTTCCAAGGAAGGGTGCTGGCTAGCAACAGCTTTCAGTGCTGGCACTTTTCATCTCTGAGCAATTGCTCGACGTTTGCAATTTCTCAGCTCGTGTCTACGAGACGGAAAGAGAAGGACCGTGACGTTTGGTGGCTAGAGAAGCGCAAAGCCCCAGTGTTGCTGCGCCTGTGAAAGCGCTTCCAAGGAAGGGTGCTGTCTAGCAACAGCTTTCAGTGCTGGCACTTTTCATCTCTGAGCAATTGCTCCACGTTTGCAATTTCTCAGCTCGTGTCTACGAGACGGAAAGAGAATGACCGTGACGTTTGGTGGGTAGAGAAGCGCAAAGCCCCAGTGTTGCTGCGCCTCTGAAAGCGCTTCCAAGGAAGGGTGCTGGCTAGCAACAGCTTTCAGTGCTGGCACTTTTCATCTCTGAGCAATTGCTCGACGTTTGCAATTTCTCACCTGAGCTCTCTTTAGAGTGCGCGAGAGGATGAGCCGAAGATTAGGTGGCTAGAGAAGCCCAGAGCCCCAGTGTTCTAAGGTCTACAAAAGCGCTTCCAAGGAAGGGGGCTGGCTAGCAACAGCTTTCAGTGCTGGCACTTTTCATCTCTGAGCAATTGCTCGACGTTTGCAATTTCTCAGCTCGTGTCTACGAGACGGAGAGGTAGTGACCGTGACGTTTGGTGCGCATAGAAGCGCAAAGCCCCAGTGTTACGGCGCCTGTGAAAGTGCTTCCAAGGAAGGCTGCTGGCTAGCAACAGCTTTCAGTGCTGGCACTTTTCATCTCTGAGCAATTGCTCAACGTTTGCAATTTCTCAGCTCGTGTCTACGAGACGCAAAGAGAATGACCGTGACGTTTGGTGGCTAGAGAAGCGCAAAGCCCCAGTGTTGCTGCGCCTGTGAAAGCGCTTCCAAGGAAGGGTGCTGGCTAGCAACAGCTTTCAGTGCTGGCACTTTTCATCTCTGAGCAATTGCTCGACGTTTGCAATTTCTCAGCTCGTGTCTACGAGACGGAAAGAGAAGGACCGTGACGTTTGGTGCGCATAGAAGCGCAAAGCCCCAGTGTTGCTGCGCCTGTGAAAGCGCTTCCAAGGAAGGGGGCTGGCTAGCAACAGCTTTCAGTGCTGGCACTTTTCATCTCTGAGCAATTGCTCGACGTTTGCAATTTCTCACCTGAGCTCTCTTTAGAGTGCGCGAGAGGATGAGCAGAAGATTAGGTGGCTAGAGAAGCCCAGAGCCCCAGTGTTCTAACGGCTACAAAAGCGCTTCCAAGGAAGGGGGCTGGCTAGCAAGAGCTTTCAGTGCTGGCACTTTTCATCTCTGAGCAATTGCTCGACGTTTGCAATTTCTCCCCTGAGCTCTCTTTAGAGTGCGCGAGAGGATGAGCAGAAGATTAGGTGGCTAGAGGAGCCCAGAGCCCCAGTGTTCTTAGGCCTACAAAAGCGCTTCCAAGGAAGGGTGCTGGCTAGCAAGAGCTTTCAGTGCTGGCACTTTTCATCTCTGAGCAATTGCTCGACGTTTGCAATTTCTCAGCTCGTGTCTACGAGACGGAAAGAGAAGGACCGTGACGTTTGGTGGGTAGAGAAGCGCAAAGCCCCAGTGTTGCTGCGCCTGTGAAAGCGCTTCCAAGGAAGGGGGCTGGCTAGCAAGAGCTTTCAGTGCTGGCACTTTTCATCTCTGAGCAATTGCTCGACGTTTGCAATTTCTCACCTGAGCTCTCTTTAGAGTGCGCGAGAGGATGAGCAGAAGATTAGGTGGCTAGAGAAGCCCAGAGCCCCAGTGTTCTTAGGCCTACAAAAGCACTTCCAAGGAAGGGTGCTGGCTAGCAACAGCTTTCAGTGCTGGCACTTTTCATCTCTGAGCAATTGCTCGACGATTGCAATTTCTCAGCTCGTGTCTACGAGACGGAAAGAGAAGGACCGTGACGTTTGGTGGGTAGAGAAGCGCAAAGCCCCAGTGTTCTAAGGCCTACAAAAGCACTTCCAAGGAAGGGTGCTGGCTAGCAACAGCTTTCAGGGCTGGCACTTTTCATCTCTGAGCAATTGCTCGACGTTTGCAATTTCTCAGCTCGTGTCTACGAGACGGAAAGAGAAGGACCGTGACGTTTGGTGGGTAGAGAAGCGCAAAGCCCCAGTGTTGCTGCGCCTGTGAAAGCGCTTCCAAGGAAGGGGGCTGTCTAGCAACAGCTTTCAGTGCTGGCACTTTTCATCTCTGAGCAATTGCTCCACGTTTGCAATTTCTCAGCTCGTGTCTACGAGACGGAAAGAGAAGGACCGTGACGTTTGGTGGCTAGAGAAGCGCAAAGCCCCAGTGTTGCTGCGCCTCTGAAAGCGCTTCCAAGGAAGGGTGCTGGCTAGCAACAGCTTTCAGTGCTGGCACTTTTCATCTCTGAGCAATTGCTCGACGTTTGCAATTTCTCACCTGAGCTCTCTTTAGAGTGCGCGAGAGGATGAGCAGAAGATTAGGTGGCTAGAGAAGCCCAGAGCCCCAGTGTTCTAAGGTCTACAAAAGCGCTTCCAAGGAAGGGTGCTGGCTAGCAACAGCTTTCAGTGCTGGCACTTTTCATCTCTGAGCAATTGCTCGACGTTCGCAATTTCTCAGCTCGTGTCTACGAGACGGAGAGGTAGTGACCGTAACGTTTGGTGCGCATAGAAGCGCAAAGCCCCAGTGTTACGGCGCCTGTGAAAGTGCTTCCAAGGAAGGCTGCTGGCTAGCAAGAGCTTTCAGTGCTGGCACTTTTCATCTCTGAGCAATTGCTCGACGTTTGCAATTTCTCAGCTCGTGTCTACGAGACGCAAAGAGAATGACCGTGACGTTTGGTGCGCATAGAAGCGCAAAGCTCCAGTGTTGCTGCGCCTGTGAAAGCGCTTCCAAGGAAGGGTGCTGGCTAGCAACAGCTTTCAGTGCTGGCACTTTTCATCTCTGAGCAATTGCTCGACGTTTGCAATTTCTCAGCTCGTGTCTACGAGACGGAAAGAGAAGGACCGTGACGTTTGGTGCGCATAGAAGCGCAAAGCCCCAGTGTTGCTGCGCCTGTGAAAGCGCTTCCAAGGAAGGGTGCTGTCTAGCAACAGCTTTCAGTGCTGGCACTTTTCATCTCTGAGCAATTGCTCGACGTTTGCAATTTCTCACCTGAGCTCTCTTTAGAGTGCGCGAGAGGATGAGCACAAGATTAGGTGGCTAGAGAAGCCCAGAGCCCCAGTGTTCTAAGGCCTACAAAAGCGCTTCCAAGGAAGGGGGCTGGCTAGCAAGAGCTTTCAGTGCTGGCACTTTTCATCTCTGAGCAATTGCTCGACGTTTGCAATTTCTCCCCTGAGCTCTCTTTAGAGTGCGCGAGAGGATGAGCAGAAGATTAGGTGGCTAGAGGAGCCCAGAGCCCCAGTGTTCTTAGGCCTACAAAAGCGCTTCCAAGGAAGGGTGCTGGCTAGCAAGAGCTTTCAGTGCTGGCACTTTTCATCTCTGAGCAATTGCTCGACGTTTGCAATTTCTCAGCTCGTGTCTACGAGACGGAAAGAGAATGACCGTGACGTTTGGTGGGTAGAGAAGCGCAAAGCCCCAGTGTTGCTGCGCCTGTGAAAGCGCTTCCAAGGAAGGGTGCTGGCTAGCAAGAGCTTTCAGTGCTGGCACTTTTCATCTCTGAGCAATTGCTCGACGTTTGCAATTTCTCACCTGAGCTCTCTTTAGAGTGCGCGAGAGGATGAGCAGAAGATTAGGTGGCTAGAGAAGCCCAGAGCCCCAGTGTGCTTAGGCCTACAAAAGCGCTTCCAAGGAAGGGGGCTGGCTAGCAACAGCTTTCAGTGCTGGCACTTTTCATCTCTGAGCAATTGCTCGACGATTGCAATTTCTCAGCTCGTGTCTACGAGACGGAAAGAGAAGGACCGTGACGTTTGGTGGCTAGAGAAGCGCAAAGCCCCAGTGTTCTAAGGCCTACAAAAGCACTTCCAAGGAAGGGTGCTGGCGAGCAACAGCTTTCAGGGCTGGCACTTTTCATCTCTGAGCAATTGCTCGACGTTTGCAATTTCTCAGGTCGTGTCTACGAGACGGAAAGAGAAGGACCGTGACGTTTGGTGCGCATAGAAGCGCAAACCCCAGTGTTGCTGCGCCTGTGAAAGCGCTTCCAAGGAAGGGTGCTGGCTAGCAACAGCTTTCAATGCTGGCACTTTTCATCTCTGAGCTATTGCTCGACGTTTGCAATTTCTCAGCTCGTGTCTACGAGACGGAAAGAGAAGGACCGTGACGTTTGGTGGCTAGAGAAGCACAAAGCCCCAGTGTTGCTGCGCCTGTGAAAGCGCTTCCAAGGAAGGGTGCTGGCTAGCAAGAGCTTTCAGTGCTGGCACTTTTCATCTCTGAGCAATTGCTCGACGTTTGCAATTTCTCACCTGAGCTCTCTTTAGAGTGCGCGAGAGGATGAGCAGAAGATTAGGTGGCTAGAGAAGCCCAGAGCCCCAGTGTTCTTAGGCCTACAAAAGCGCTTCCAAGGAAGGGGGCTGGCTAGCAAGAGCTTTCAGTGCTGGCACTTTTCATCTCTGAGCAATTGCTCGACGTTTGCAATTTCTCAGCTCGTGTCTACGAGACGGAAAGAGAAGGACCGTGACGTTTGGTGCGTATAGAAGCGCAAAGCCCCAGTGTTACTGCGCCTCTGAAAGCGCTTCCAAGGAAGGGTGCTGGCTAGCAAGAGCTTTCAGTGCTGGCACTTTTCATCTCTGAGCAATTGCTGGACGTTTGCAATTTCTCAGCTCGTGTCTACGAGACGGAAAGAGAAGGACCGTGACGTTTGGTGGGTAGAGAAGCGCAAAGCCCCAGTGTTGCTGCGCCTGGGAAAGCGCTTCCAAGGAAGGGTGCTGGCTAGCAACAGCTTTCAGTGCTGGCACTTTTCATCTCTGAGCAATTGCTCGACGTTTGCAATTTCTCAGCTCGTGTCTACGAGACGGAAAGAGAATGACCGTGACGTTTGGTGGCTAGAGAAGCGCAAAGCCCCAGTGTTGCTGCGCCTGTGAAAGCGCTTCCAAGGAAGGGTGCTGGCTAGCAACAGCTTTCAGTGCTGGCACTTTTCATCTCTGAGCAATTGCTCGACGTTTGCAATTTCTCAGCTCGTGTCTACGAGACGGAAAGAGAAGGACCGTGACGTTTGGTGGCTAGAGAAGCGCAAAGCCCCAGTGTTGCTGCGCCTGTGAAAGCGCTTCCAAGGAAGGTGCTGGCTAGCAAGAGCTTTCAGTGCTGGCACTTTTCATCTCTGAGCAATTGCTCGACGTTTGCAATTTCTCACCTGAGCTCTCTTTAGAGTGCGCGAGAGGATGAGCAGAAGATTAGGTGGCTAGAGAAGCCCAGAGCCCCAGTGTTCTTAGGCCTACAAAAGCGCTTCCAAGGAAGGGTGCTGGCTAGCAAGAGCTTTCAGTGCTGGCACTTTTCATCTCTGAGCAATTGCTCGACGTTTGCAATTTCTCAGCCCGTGTCTACGAGACGGAAAGAGAATGACAGTGACGTTTGGTGGCTAGAGAAGCACAAAGCCCCAGTGTTGCTGCGCCTGTGAAAGCGCTTCCAAGGAAGGGTGCTGGCTAGCAACAGCTTTCAGTGCTGGCACTTTTCATCTCTGAGCAATTGCTCGACGTTTGCAATTTCTCAGCTCGTGTCTACGAGACGGAAAGAGAAGGACCGTGACGTTTGGTGGCTAGAGAAGCGCAAAGCCCCAGTGTTGCTGCGCCTGTGAAAGCGCTTCCAAGGAAGGCTGCTGGCTAGCAACAGCTTTCAGTGCTGGCACTTTTCATCTCTGAGCTATTGGTGGACGTTTGCAATTTCTCACCTGAGCTCTCTTTAGAGTGCGCGAGAGGATGAGCAGAAGATTAGGTGGCTAGAGAAGCCCAGAGCCCCAGTGTTCTTAGGCCTACAAAAGCGCTTCCAAGGAAGGGGGCTGGCTAGCAACAGCTTTCAGTGCTGGCACTTTTCATCTCTGAGCAATTGCTCGACGTTTGCAATTTCTCAGCTCGTGTCTACGAGACGGAAAGAGAAGGACCGTGACGTTTGGTGCGCATAGAAGCGCAAAGCCCCAGTGTTGCTGCGCCTGTGAAAGCGCTTCCAAGGAAGGGTGCTGGCTAGCAACAGCTTTCAGTGCTGGCACTTTTCATCTCTGAGCAATTGCTTGACGTTTGCAATTTCTCACCTGAGCTCTCTTTAGAGTGCGCGAGAGGATGAGCAGAAGATTAGGTGGCTAGAGAAGCCCAGAGCCCCACTGTTCTTAGGCCTACAAAAGCGCTTCCAAGGAAGGGTGCTGGCTAGCAACAGCTTTCAGTGCTGGCACTTTTCATCTCTGAGCAATTGCTCGACGTTTGCAATTTCTCACCTGAGCTCTCTTTAGAGTGCGCGAGAGGATGAGCAGAAGATTAGGTGGCTAGAGAAGCCCAGAGCCCCAGTGTTCTAAGGGCTACAAAAGCGCTTCCAAGGAAGGGTGCTGGCTAGCAACAGCTTTCAGTGCTGGCACTTTTCATCTCTGAGCAATTGCTCGACGTTTGCAATTTCTCGGCTCGTGTCTACGAGACGGAAAGAGAAGGACCGTGACGTTTGGTGCGCATAGAAGCGCAAAGCCCCAGTGTTGCTGCGCCTGTGAAAGCGCTTCCAAGGAAGGGTGCTGGCTAGCAACAGCTTTCAGTGCTGGCACTTTTCATCTCTGAGCTATTGGTGGACGTTTGCAATTTCTCAGCTCGTGTCTACGAGACGGAAAGAGAAGGACCGTGACGTTTGGTGGGTAGAGAAGCGCAAAGCCCCAGTGTTGCTGCGCCTGTGAAAGCGCTTCCAAGGAAGGGGGCTGGCTAGCAAGAGCTTTCAGTGCTGGCACTTTTCATCTCTGAGCAATTGCTCGACGTTTGCAATTTCTCACCTGAGCTCTCTTTAGAGTGTGCGAGAGGATGACCAGAAGATTAGGTGGCTAGAGAAGCCCAGAGCCCCAGTGTGCTTAGGCCTACAAAAGCGCTTCCAAGGAAGGGTGCTGGCTAGCAACAGCTTTCAGTGCTGGCACTTTTCATCTCTGAGTAATTGCTCGACGTTTGCAATTTCTCAGCTCGTGTCTACGAGACGGAAAGAGAAGGACCGTGACGTTTGGTGCGTATAGAAGCGCAAAGCCCCAGTGTTGCTGCGCCTGTGAAAGCGCTTCCAAGGAAGGGTGCTGGCTAGCAAGAGCTTTCAGTGCTGGCACTTTTCATCTCTGAGCAATTGCTCGACGTTTGCAATTTCTCAGCTCGTGTCTACGAGACGCAAAGAGAATGACCGTGACGTTTGGTGGCTAGAGAAGCGCAAAGCCCCAGTGTTACTGCACCTGTGAAAGCGCTTCCAAGGAAGGGTGCTGGCTAGCAACAGCTTTCAGTGCTGGCACTTTTCATCTCTGAGCAATTGCTCGACGTTTGCAATTTCTCAGCTCGTGTCTACGAGACGGAAAGAGAATGACCGTGACGTTTGGTGGCTAGAGAAGCGCAAAGCCCCAGTGTTGCTGCGCCTCTGAAAGCGCTTCCAAGGAAGGGTGCTGGCTAGCAACAGCTTTCAGTGCTGGCACTTTTCATCTCTGAGCAATTGCTCGACGTTTGCAATTTCTCAGCTCGTGTCTACGAGACGGAAAGAGAAGGACCGTGACGTTTGGTGGCTAGAGAAGCGCAAAGCCCCAGTGTTGCTGCGCCTGTGAAAGCGCTTCCAAGGAAGGGTGCTGGCTAGCAACAGCTTTCAGTGCTGGCACTTTTCATCTCTGAGCTATTGGTGGACGTTTGCAATTTCTCAGCTCGTGTCTACGAGACGGAAAGAGAATGACCGTGACGTTTGGTGGGTAGAGAAGCGCAAAGCCCCAGTGTTGCTGCGCCTGTGAAAGCGCTTCCAAGGAAGGGTGCTGGCTAGCAACAGCTTTCAGTGCTGGCACTTTTCATCTCTGAGCAATTGCTCGACGTTTGCAATTTCTCAGCTTGTGTCTACGAGACGCAAAGAGAATGACCGTGACGTTTGGTGGCTAGAGAAGCGCAAAGCCCCAGTGTTGCTGCGCCTGTGAAAGCGCTTCCAAGGAAGGCTGCTGGCTAGCAAGAGCTTTCAGTGCTGGCACTTTTCATCTCTGAGCAATTGCTCGACGTTTGCAATTTCTCACCTGAGCTCTCTTTAGAGTGTGCGAGAGGATGAGCAGAAGATTAGGTGGCTAGAGAAGCCCAGAGCCCCAGTGTGCTTAGGCCTACAAAAGCGCTTCCAAGGAAGGGGGCTGGCTAGCAACAGCTTTCAGTGCTGGCACTTTTCATCTCTGAGTAATTGCTCGACGTTTGCAATTTCTCAGCTCGTGTCTACGAGACGGAAAGAGAAGGACCGTGACGTTTGGTGCGTATAGAAGCGCAAAGCCCCAGTGTTGCTGCGCCTGTGAAAGCGCTTCCAAGGAAGGGTGCTGGCTAGCAAGAGCTTTCAGTGCTGGCACTTTTCATCTCTGAGCAATTGCTCCACGTTTGCAATTTCTCAGCTCGTGTCTACGAGACGGAAAGAGAATGACGGTGACGTTT
The DNA here is from genome assembly GCA_037962945.1 of Sarcoramphus papa. Taxonomy (NCBI): domain Eukaryota; kingdom Metazoa; phylum Chordata; class Aves; order Accipitriformes; family Cathartidae; genus Sarcoramphus; species Sarcoramphus papa. The sequence continues at coordinate 184,223 of JBBMRM010000079.1, read as the reverse complement.
GGTGGGTAGAGAAGCGCAAAGCCCCAGTTTTACTGCGCCTGTGAAAGCGCTTCCAAGGAAGGGTGCTGGCTAGCAACAGCTTTCAGTGCTGGCACTTTTCATCTCGGAGCTATTGGTGGACGTTTGCAATTTCTCAGCTCGTGTCTACGAGACGGAAAGAGAATGACCGTGACGTTTGGTGGGTAGAGAAGCGCAAAGCCCCAGTGTTGCTGCGCCTGTGAAAGCGCTTCCAAGGAAGGGTGCTGGCTAGCAACAGCTTTCAGGGCTGGCACTTTTCATCTCTGAGCAATTGCTCGACGTTTGCAATTTCTCAGCTCGTGTCTACGAGACGGAAAGAGAAGGACCGTGACGTTTGGTGCGCATAGAAGCGCAAAGCCCCAGTGTTGCTGCGCCTGTGAAAGCGCTTCCAAGGAAGGGTGCTGGCTAGCAACAGCTTTCAGTGCTGGCACTTTTCATCTCTGAGCAATTGCTCGACGTTTGCAATTTCTCAGCTCGTGTCTACGAGACGGAAAGAGAATGACCGTGACGTTTGGTGGGTAGAGAAGCGCAAAGCCCCAGTGTTGCTGCGCCTGTGAAAGCGCTTCCAAGGAAGGGTGCTGGCTAGCAAGAGCTTTCAGTGCTGGCACTTTTCATCTCTGAGCAATTGCTCGACGTTTGCAATTTCTCACCTGAGCTCTCTTTAGAGTGCGCGAGAGGATGAGCAGAAGATTAGGTGGCTAGAGAAGCCCAGAGCCCCAGTGTTCTAAGGCCTACAAAAGCGCTTCCAAGGAAGGGTGCTGGCTAGCAACAGCTTTCAGTGCTGGCACTTTTCATCTCTGAGCAATTGCTCGACGTTCGCAATTTCTCAGCTCGTGTCTACGAGACGGAGAGGTAGTGACCGTGACGTTTGGTGCGCATAGAAGCGCAAAGCCCCAGTGTTACGGCGCCTGTGAAAGTGCTTCCAAGGAAGGCTGCTGGCTAGCAACAGCTTTCAGTGCTGGCACTTTTCATCTCTGAGCAATTGCTCAACGTTTGCAATTTCTCAGCTCGTGTCTACGAGACGCAAAGAGAATGACGGTGACGTTTGGTGCGCATAGAAGCGCAAAGTTCCAGTGTTGCTGCGCCTGTGAAAGCGCTTCCAAGGAAGGGTGCTGGCTAGCAACAGCTTTCAGTGCTGGCACTTTTCATCTCTGAGCAATTGCTCGACGTTTGCAATTTCTCAGCTCGTGTCTACGAGACGGAAAGAGAAGGACCGTGACGTTTGGTGCGCATAGAAGCGCAAAGCCCCAGTGTTGCTGCGCCTGTGAAAGCGCTTCCAAGGAAGGGGGCTGGCTAGCAAGAGCTTTCAGTGCTGGCACTTTTCATCTCTGAGCAATTGCTCGACGTTTGCAATTTCTCACCTGAGCTCTCTTTAGAGTGCGCGAGAGGATGAGCAGAAGATTGGGTGGCTAGAGAAGCCCAGAGCCCCAGTGTTCTAAGGCCTACAAAAGCACTTCCAAGGAAGGGGGCTGGCTAGCAAGAGCTTTCAGTGCTGGCACTTTTCATCTCTGAGCAATTGCTCGACGTTTGCAATTTCTCCCCTGAGCTCTCTTTAGAGTGCGCGAGAGGATGAGCAGAAGATTAGGTGGCTAGAGGAGCCCAGAGCCCCAGTGTTCTTAGGCCTACAAAAGCGCTTCCAAGGAAGGGTGCTGGCTAGCAAGAGCTTTCAGTGCTGGCACTTTTCATCTCTGAGCAATTGCTCGACGTTTGCAATTTCTCAGCTCGTGTCTACGAGACGGAAAGAGAATGACCGTGACGTTTGGTGGGTAGAGAAGCGCAAAGCCCCAGTGTTGCTGCGCCTGTGAAAGCGCTTCCAAGGAAGGGTGCTGGCTAGCAAGAGCTTTCAGTGCTGGCACTTTTCATCTCTGAGCAATTGCTCGACGTTTGCAATTTCTCACCTGAGCTCTCTTTAGAGTGCGCGAGAGGATGAGCAGAAGATTAGGTGGCTAGAGAAGCCCAGAGCCCCACTGTTCTTAGGCCTACAAAAGCACTTCCAAGGAAGGGTGCTGGCTAGCAACAGCTTTCAGTGCTGGCACTTTTCATCTCTGAGCAATTGCTCGACGATTGCAATTTCTCAGCTCGTGTCTACGAGACGGAAAGAGAAGGACCGTGACGTTTGGTGGCTAGAGAAGCGCAAAGCCCCAGTGTTCTAAGGCCTACAAAAGCACTTCCAAGGAAGGGTGCTGTCTAGCAACAGCTTTCAGTGCTGGCACTTTTCATCTCTGAGCAATTGCTCGACGTTTGCAATTTCTCAGCTCGTGTCTACGAGACGGAAAGAGAAGGACCGTGACGTTTGGTGGCTAGAGAAGCGCAAAGCCCCAGTGTTGCTGCGCCTGTGAAAGCGCTTCCAAGGAAGGGTGCTGGCTAGCAACAGCTTTCAGTGCTGGCACTTTTCATCTCTGAGCAATTGCTCCACGTTTGCAATTTCTCAGCTCGTGTCTACGAGACGGAAAGAGAATGACCGTGACGTTTGGTGGGTAGAGAAGCGCAAAGCCCCAGTGTTGCTGCGCCTCTGAAAGCGCTTCCAAGGAAGGGTGCTGGCTAGCAACAGCTTTCAGTGCTGGCACTTTTCATCTCTGAGCAATTGCTCGACGTTTGCAATTTCTCACCTGAGCTCTCTTTAGAGTGCGCGAGAGGATGACCAGAAGATTAGGTGGCTAGAGAAGCCCAGAGCCCCAGTGTTCTAAGGTCTACAAAAGCGCTTCCAAGGAAGGGGGCTGGCTAGCAACAGCTTTCAGTGCTGGCACTTTTCATCTCTGAGCAATTGCTCGACGTTCGCAATTTCTCAGCTCGTGTCTACGAGACGGAAAGAGAAGGACCGAGACGTTTGGTGCGCATAGAAGCGCAAAGCCCCAGTGTTGCTGCGCCTGTGAAAGCGCTTCCAAGGAAGGGTGCTGTCTAGCAACAGCTTTCAGTGCTGGCACTTTTCATCTCTGAGCAATTGCTCGACGTTTGCAATTTCTCACCTGAGCTCTCTTTAGAGTGCGCGAGAGGATGAGCAGAAGATTAGGTGGCTAGAGAAGCCCAGAGCCCCAGTGTTCTAAGGCCTACAAAAGCGCTTCCAAGGAAGGGGGCTGGCTAGCAAGAGCTTTCAGTGCTGGCACTTTTCATCTCTGAGCAATTGCTCGACGTTTGCAATTTCTCCCCTGAGCTCTCTTTAGAGTGCGCGAGAGGATGAGCAGAAGATTAGGTGGCTAGAGGAGCCCAGAGCCCCAGTGTTCTTAGGCCTACAAAAGCGCTTCCAAGGAAGGGTGCTGGCTAGCAAGAGCTTTCAGTGCTGGCACTTTTCATCTCTGAGCAATTGCTCGACGTTTGCAATTTCTCAGCTCGTGTCTACGAGACGGAAAGAGAATGACCGTGACGTTTGGTGGGTAGAGAAGCGCAAAGCCCCAGTGTTGCTGCGCCTGTGAAAGCGCTTCCAAGGAAGGGTGCTGGCTAGCAAGAGCTTTCAGTGCTGGCACTTTTCATCTCTGAGCAATTGCTCGACGTTTGCAATTTCTCACCTGAGCTCTCTTTAGAGTGCGCGAGAGGATGAGCAGAAGATTAGGTGGCTAGAGAAGCCCAGAGCCCCAGTGTTCTTAGGCCTAGAAAAGCGCTTCCAAGGAAGGGTGCTGGCTAGCAACAGCTTTCAGTGCTGGCACTTTTCATCTCTGAGCAATTGCTCGACGATTGCAATTTCTCAGCTCGTGTCTACGAGACGGAAAGAGAAGGACCGTGACGTTTGGTGGGTAGAGAAGCGCAAAGCCCCAGTGTTCTAAGGCCTACAAAAGCACTTCCAAGGAAGGGTGCTGGCGAGCAACAGCTTTCAGGGCTGGCACTTTTCATCTCTGAGCAATTGCTCGACGTTTGCAATTTCTCAGCTCGTGTCTACGAGACGGAAAGAGAATGACCGTGACGTTTGGTGCGCATAGAAGCGCAAAGCCCCAGTGTTGCTGCGCCTGTGAAAGCGCTTCCAAGGAAGGGTGCTGGCTAGCAACAGCTTTCAGTGCTGGCACTTTTCATCTCTGAGCTATTGGTGGACGTTTGCAATTTCTCACCTGAGCTCTCTTTAGAGTGCGCGAGAGGATGAGCAGAAGATGAGGTGGCTAGAGAAGCCCAGAGCCCCAGTGTTCTAAGGGCTACAAAAGCGCTTCCAAGGAAGGGTGCTGGCTAGCAACAGCTTTCAGTGCTGGCACTTTTCATCTCTGAGCAATTGCTCGACGTTTGCAATTTCTCACCTGAGCTCTCTTCAGAGTGCGCGAGAGGATGAGCAGAAGATTAGGTGGCTAGAGAAGCCCAGAGCCCCAGTGTTCTAACGGCTACAAAAGCGCTTCCAAGGAAGGGTGCTGGCTAGCAACAGCTTTCAGTGCTGGCACTTTTCATCTCTGAGCAATTGCTCGACATTTGCAATTTCTCACCTGAGCTCTCTTTAGAGTGCGCGAGAGGATGAGCAGAAGATTAGGTGGCTAGAGAAGCCCAGAGCCCCAGTGTTCTAATGGCTACAAAAGCGCTTCCAAGGAAGGGGGCTGGCTAGCAAGAGCTTTCAGTGCTGGCACTTTTCATCTCTGAGCAATTGCTCGACGTTTGCAATTTCTCAGCTCGTGTCTACGAGACGGAAAGAGAATGACGGTGACGTTTGGTGGGTAGAGAAGCGCAAAGCCCCAGTGTTACTGCGCCTGTGAAAGCGCTTCCAAGGAAGGGTGCTGGCTAGCAACAGCTTTCAGTGCTGGCACTTTTCATCTCTGAGCAATTGCTCGACGTTTGCAATTTCTCAGCTCGTGTCTACGAGACGGAAAGAGAATGGCCGTGACGTTTGGTGGCTAGAGAAGCGCAAAGCCCCAGTGTTACTGCGCCTGTGAAAGCACTTCCAAGGAAGGGTGCTGGCTAGCAAGAGCTTTCAGTGCTGGCACTTTTCATCTCTGAGCAATTGCTCGACGTTTGCAATTTCTCACCTGAGCTCTCTTTAGAGTGCGCGAGAGGATGAGCAGAAGATTAGGTGGCTAGAGAAGCCCAGAGCCCCAGTTTTCTAAGGGCTACAAAAGCGCTTCCAAGGAAGGGGGCTGGCTAGCAAGAGCTTTCAGTGCTGGCACTTTTCATCTCTGAGCAATTGCTCGACGTTTGCAATTTCTCAGCTCGTGTCTACGAGACGGAAAGAGAATGACCGTCACGTTTGGTGGCTAGAGAAGCACAAAGCCCCAGTGTTGCTGCGCCTGTGAAAGCGCTTCCAAGGAAGGGTGCTGGCTAGCAAGAGCTTTCAGTGCTGGCACTTTTCATCTCTGAGCAATTGCTCGACGTTTGCAATTTCTCAGCTCGTGTCTACGAGACGGAAAGAGAAGGACCGTGACGTTTGGTGCGCATAGAAGCGCAAAGCCCCAGTGTTGCTGCGCCTGTGAAAGCGCTTCCAAGGAAGGGTGCTGGCTAGCAACAGCTTTCAGTGCTGGCACTTTTCATCTCTGAGCTAATGCTCGACGTTTGCAATTTCTCAGCTCGTGTCTACGAGACGGAAAGAGAATGACCGTGACGTTTGGTGGCTAGAGAAGCACAAAGCCCCAGTGTTGCTGCGCCTGTGAAAGCGCTTCCAAGGAAGGGTGCTGGCTAGCAAGAGCTTTCAGTGCTGGCACTTTTCATCTCTGAGCAATTGCTCGACGTTTGCAATTTCTCAGCTCGTGTCTACGAGACGGAAAGAGAAGGACCGTGACGTTTGGTGGGTAGAGAAGCGCAAAGCCCCAGTGTTGCTGCGCCTCTGAAAGCACTTCCAAGGAAGGGTGCTGGCTAGCAAGAGCTTTCAGTGCTGGCACTTTTCATCTCTGAGCAATTGCTCGACGTTTGCAATTTCTCAGCTCGTGTCTACGAGACGGAAAGAGAAGGACCGTGATGTTTGGTGGCTAGAGAAGCGCAAAGCCCCAGTGTTGCTGCGCCTGTGAAAGCGCTTCCAAGGAAGGTGCTGGCTAGCAACAGCTTTCAGTGCTGGCACTTTTCATCTCTGAGCAATTGCTCGACGTTTGCAATTTCTCACCTGAGCTCTCTTTAGAGTGCGCGAGAGGATGAGCAGAAGATTAGGTGGCTAGAGAAGCCCAGAGCCCCACTGTTCTTAGGCCTACAAAAGCGCTTCCAAGGAAGGGGGCTGGCTAGCAAGAGCTTTCAGGGCTGGCACTTTTCATCTCTGAGCAATTGCTCGACGTTTGCAATTTCTCAGCTCGTGTCTACGAGACGGAAAGAGAAGGACCGTGACTTTTGGTGGCTAGAGAAGCGCAAAGCCCCAGTGTTGCTGCGCCTGTGAAAGTGCTTCCAAGGAAGGGTGCTGGCTAGCAACAGCTTTCAGTGCTGGCACTTTTCATCTCTGAGCAATTGCTCGACGTTTGCAATTTCTCAGCTCGTGTCTACGAGACGGAAAGAGAAGGACCGTGACGTTTGGTGCGCATAGAAGCGCAAAGCCCCAGTGTTGCTGCGCCTGTGAAAGCGCTTCCAAGGAAGGGTGCTGGCTAGCAACAGCTTTCAGTGCTGGCACTTTTCATCTCTGAGCAATTGCTTGACGTTTGCAATTTCTCACCTGAGCTCTCTTTAGAGTGCGCGAGAGGATGAGCAGAAGATTGGGTGGCTAGAGAAGCCCAGAGCCCCACTGTTCTTAGGCCTACAAAAGCGCTTCCAAGGAAGGGTGCTGGCTAGCAACAGCTTTCAGTGCTGGCACTTTTCATCTCTGAGCAATTGCTTGACGTTTGCAATTTCTCAGCTCGTGTCTACGAGACGGAAAGAGAAGGACCGTGACATTTGGTGGCTAGAGAAGCGCAAAGCCCCAGTGTTACTGCGCCTGTGAAAGCACTTCCAAGGAAGGGTGCTGGCTAGCAACAGCTTTCAGTGCTGGCACTTTTCATCTCTGAGCAATTGCTCGACGTTTGCAATTTCTCAGCTCGTGTCTACGAGATGCAAAGAGAATGACCGTGACGTTTGGTGGGTAGAGAAGCGCAAAGCCCCAGTGTTGCTGCGCCTGTGAAAGCGCTTCCAAGGAAGGGTGCTGGCTAGCAACAGCTTTCAGTGCTGGCACTTTTCATCTCTGAGCAATTGCTCGACGTTTGCAATTTCTCACCTGAGCTCTCTTTAGAGTGCGCGAGAGGATGAGCAGAAGATTAGGTGGCTACAGAAGCCCAGAGCCCCAGTGTTCTAAGGGCTACAAAAGCGCTTCCAAGGAAGGGTGCTGGCTAGCAACAGCTTTCAGTGCTGGCACTTTTCATCTCTGAGCAATTGCTCGACGTTTGCAATTTCTCGGCTCGTGTCTACGAGACGGAAAGAGAAGGACCGTGACGTTTGGTGCGCATAGAAGCGCAAAGCCCCAGTGTTGCTGCGCCTGTGAAAGCGCTTCCAAGGAAGGGTGCTGGCTAGCAAGAGCTTTCAGTGCTGGCACTTTTCATCTCTGAGCAATTGCTCGACGTTTGCAATTTCTCAGCTCATGTCTACGAGACGGAAAGAGAATGACCGTGACGTTTGGTGGCTAGAGAAGCGCAAAGCCCCAGTGTTGCTGCGCCTGTGAAAGCGCTTCCAAGGAAGGGTGCTGGCTAGCAACAGCTTTCAGTGCTGGCACTTTTCATCTCTGAGCTATTGGTGGACGTTTGCAATTTCTCAGCTCGTGTCTACGAGACGGAAAGAGAATGACCGTGACGTTTGGTGGGCAGAGAAGCGCAAAGCCCCAGTGTTGCTGCGCCTCTGAAAGCGCTTCCAAGGAAGGGTGCTGGCTAGCAACAGCTTTCAGTGCTGGCACTTTTCATCTCTGAGCAATTGCTCGACGTTTGCAATTTCTCACCTGAGCTCTCTTTAGAGTGTGCGAGAGGATGACCAGAAGATTAGGTGGCTAGAGAAGCCCAGAGCCCCAGTGTGCTTAGGCCTACAAAAGCGCTTCCAAGGAAGGGGGCTGGCTAGCAACAGCTTTCAGTGCTGGCACTTTTCATCTCTGAGCAATTGCTCGACGTTTGCAATTTCTCAGCTCGTGTCTACGAGACGGAAAGAGAATGACCGTGACGTTTGGTGGGTAGAGAAGCGCAAAGCCCCAGTGTTACTGCACCTGTGAAAGCGCTTCCAAGGAAGGGTGCTGGCTAGCAACAGCTTTCAGTGCTGGCACTTTTCATCTCTGAGCAATTGCTCGACGTTTGCAATTTCTCAGCTCGTGTCTACGAGACGGAAAGAGAATGACCGTGACGTTTGGTGGGTAGAGAAGCGCAAAGCCCCAGTGTTGCTGCGCCTGTGAAAGCGCTTCCAAGGAAGGGTGCTGGCTAGCAAGAGCTTTCAGTGCTGGCACATTTCATCTCTGAGCAATTGCTCGACGTTTGCAATTTCTCAGCTCGTGTCTACGAGACGGAAAGAGAACGACCGTGACGTTTGGTGGGTAGAGAAGCGCAAAGCCCCAGTGTTGCTGCGCCTGTGAAAGCGCTTCCAAGGAAGGGTGCTGGCTAGCAACAGCTTTCAGTGCTGGCACTTTTCATCTCTGAGCAATTGCTCGACGTTTGCAATTTCTCACCTGAGCTCTCTTTAGAGTGCGCGAGAGGATGAGCAGAAGATTAGGTGGCTAGAGAAGCCCAGAGCCCCAGTGTTCTAAGGGCTACAAAAGCGCTTCCAAGGAAGGGGGCTGGCTAGCAAGAGCTTTCAGTGCTGGCACTTTTCATCTCTGAGCAATTGCTCGACGTTTGCAATTTCTCAGCTCGTGTCTACGAGACGGAAAGAGAAGGACCGTGACGTTTGGTGCGCATAGAAGCGCAAAGCCCCAGTGTTGCTGCGCCTGTGAAAGCGCTTCCAAGGAAGGGTGCTGGCTAGCAACAGCTTTCAGTGCTGGCACTTTTCATCTCTGAGCAATTGCTCGACGTTTGCAATTTCTCAGCTCGTGTCTACGAGACGGAAAGAGAAGGACCGTGACGTTTGGTGGGTAGAGAAGCGCAAAGCCCCAGTGTTGCTGCGCCTGTGAAAGCGCTTCCAAGGAAGGGTGCTGGCTAGCAAGAGCTTTCAGTGCTGGCACTTTTCATCTCTGAGCAATTGCTCGACGTTTGCAATTTCTCACCTGAGCTCTCTTTAGAGTGTGCGAGAGGATGACCAGAAGATTAGGTGGCTAGAGAAGCCCAGAGCCCCAGTGTGCTTAGGCCTACAAAAGCGCTTCCAAGGAAGGGTGCTGGGTAGCAACAGCTTTCAGTGCTGGCACTTTTCATCTCTGAGTAATTGCTCGACGTTTGCAATTTCTCAGCTCGTGTCTACGAGACGGAAAGAGAAGGACCGTGACGTTTGGTGCGTATAGAAGCGCAAAGCCCCAGTGTTGCTGCGCCTGTGAAAGCGCTTCCAAGGAAGGGGGCTGGCTAGCAACAGCTTTCAGTGCTGGCACTTTTCATCTCTGAGCAATTGCTCGACGTTTGCAATTTCTCAGCTCGTGTCTACGAGACGCAAAGAGAATGACCGTGACGTTTGGTGCGCATAGAAGCGCAAAGCTCCAGTGTTGCTGCGCCTGTGAAAGCGCTTCCAAGGAAGGGTGCTGGCTAGCAACAGCTTTCAGTGCTGGCACTTTTCATTTCTGAGCAATTGCTCCACGTTTGCAATTTCTCAGGTTGTGTCTACGAGACGGAAAGAGAATGACCGTGACGTTTGGTGGCTAGAGAAGCGCAAAGCCCCAGTGTTGCTGCGCCTCTGAAAGCGCTTCCAAGGAAGGCTGCTGGCTAGCAACAGCTTTCAGGGCTGGCACTTTTCATCTCTGAGCAATTGCTGGACGTTTGCAATTTCTCAGCTCGTGTCTACGAGACGGAGAGATAGTGACCGTGACGTTTGGTGGGTAGAGAAGCGCAAAGCCCCAGTGTTGCTGCGCCTGTGAAAGCGCTTCCAAGGAAGGGTGCTGGCTAGCAACAGCTTTCAGTGCTGGCACTTTTCATCTCTGAGCAATTGCTCGACGTTTGCAATTTCTCACCTTGTGTCTACGAGACGGAAAGAGAATGACCGTGACGTTTGGTGGGCAGAGAAGCGCAAAGCCCCAGTGGTGCTGCGCCTGTGAAAGCGCTTCCAAGGAAGGGTGCTGGCTAGCAAGAGCTTTCAGTGCTGGCACTTTTCATCTCTGAGCAATTGCTCGACGTTTGCAATTTCTCACCTGAGCTCTCTTTAGAGTGTGCGATAGGATGAGCAGAAGATTAGCTGGCTAGAGAAGCCCAGAGCCCCAGTGTTCTAAGGTCTACAAAAGCGCTTCCAAGGAAGGGGGCTGGCTAGCAAGAGCTTTCAGTGCTGGCACTTTTCATCTCTGAGCAATTGCTCGACGTTTGCAATTTCTCAGCCCGTGTCTACGAGACGGAAAGAGAATGACCGTGACGTTTGGTGCGCATAGAAGCGCAAAGCTCCAGTGTTGCTGCGCCTGTGAAAGCGCTTCCAAGGAAGGGTGCTGGCTAGCAACAGCTTTCAGTGCTGGCACTTTTCATCTCTGAGCAATTGCTCCACGTTTGCAATTTCTCAGCTCGTGTCTACGAGACGGAAAGAGAATGACCGTGACGTTTGGTGGGTAGAGAAGCGCAAAGCCCCAGTGTTGCTGCGCCTCTGAAAGCGCTTCCAAGGAAGGGTGCTGGCTAGCAACAGCTTTCAGGGCTGGCACTTTTCATCTCTGAGCAATTGCTGGACGTTTGCAATTTCTCAGCTCGTGTCCACGAGACGGAGAGATAGTGACCGTGACGTTTGGTGGGTATAGAAGCGCAAAGCCCCAGTGGTGCTGCGCCTGTGAAAGCGCTTCCAAGGAAGGCTGCTGGCTAGCAACAGCTTTCAGTGCTGGCACTTTTCATCTCTGAGCAATTGCTCGACGTTTGCAATTTCTCACCTGAGCTCTCTTTAGAGTGCGCGAGAGGATGAGCAGAAGATGAGGTGGCTAGAGAAGCCCAGAGCCCCAGTGTTCTAAGGGCTACAAAAGCGCTTCCAAGGAAGGGGGCTGGCTAGCAACAGCTTTCAGTGCTGGCACTTTTCATCTCTGAGCAATTGCTCGACGTTTGCAATTTCTCAGCTCGTGTCTACGAGACGCAAAGAGAATGACCGTGACGTTTGGTGGGTAGAGAAGCGCAAAGCCCCAGTGTTGCTGCGCCTGTGAAAGCGCTTCCAAGGAAGGGTGCTGGCTAGAAACAGCTTTCAGGGCTGGCACTTTTCATCTCTGAGCAATTGCTCGACGTTTGCAATTTCTCAGCCCGTGTCCACGAGACGGAGAGATAGTGACCGTGACGTTTGGTGGGTAGAGAAGCACAAAGCCCCAGTGTTGCTACGCCTGTGAAAGCGCTTCCAAGGAAGGGTGCTGGCTAGCAACAGCTTTCAGTGCTGGCACTTTTCATCTCTGAGCAATTGCTCCACGTTTGCAATTTCTCAGGTCGTGTCTACGAGACGGAAAGAGAATGACCGTGACGTTTGGTGGCTAGAGAAGCGCAAAGCCCCAGTGTTGCTGCGCCTGTGAAAGCGCTTCCAAGGAAGGGTGCTGGCTAGCAACAGCTTTCAGGGCTGGCACTTTTCATCTCTGAGCAATTGCTCGACGTTTGCAATTTCTCAGCTCGTGTCCACGAGACGGAGAGATAGTGACCGTGACGTTTGGTGGGTAGAGAAGTGCAAAGCCCCAGTGTTGCTGCGCCTGTGAAAGCGCTTCCAAGGAAGGGTGCTGGCTAGCAACAGCTTTCAGTGCTGGCACTTTTCATCTCTGAGAAATTTGAAGACGTTTTGAATTTCTCACCTGAGCTCTCTTTAGAGTGCGCAAGAGGATGAGCAGAAGATTAGGTGGCTAGAGAAGCCCAGAGCCCCAGTGTTCTAAGGGCTACAAAAGCGCTTCCAAGGAAGGGTGCTGGCTAGCAACAGCTTTCAGTGCTGGCACTTTTCATCTCTGAGCAGTTGCTCGACGTTTGCAATTTCTCACCTGAGCTCTCTTTAGAGTGCGCGAGAGGATGAGCAGAAGATTAGGTGGCTAGAGAAGCCCAGAGCCCCAGTGTTCTAAGGCCTACAAAAGCGCTTCCAAGGAAGGGTGCTGGCTAGCAACAGCTTTCAGTGCTGGCACTTTTCATCTCTGAGCAATTGCTCGACGTTTGCAATTTCTCAGCTCGTGTCTACGAGACGGAAAGAGAGTGTCCGTGACATTTGGTGCGTATAGAAGCGCAAACCCCCAGTGTTGTTGCACCTGTGAAAGCGCTTCCAAGGAAGGGTGCTGGCTAGCAAGAGCTTTCAGTGCTGGCACTTTTCATCTCTGAGCAATTGCTCGACGTTTGCAATTTCTCAGCTCGTGTCTACGAGACGGAAAGAGAATGACCGTGACGTTTGGTGCGTATAGAAGCGCAAAGCCCCAGTGTTGCTGCGCCTGTGAAAGCGCTTCCAAGGAAGGCTGCTGGCTAGCAACAGCTTTCAGTGCTGGCACTTTTCATCTCTGAGCAATTGCTCGACGTTTGCAATTTCTCACCTGAGCTCTCTTTAGACTGCGCGAGAGGATGACCAGAAGATTAGGTGGCTAGAGAAGCCCAGAGCCCCAGTGTTCTTAGGCCTACAAAAGCGCTTCCAAGGAAGGGGGCTGGCTAGCAACAGCTTTCAGTGCTGGCACTTTTCATCTCGGAGCAATTGCTCGACGTTTGCAATTTCTCAGCTCGTGTCTACGAGACGGAGAGATAGTGACCGTGACGTTTGGTGGGTAGAGAAGCGCAAAGCCCCAGTGTTGCTGCGCCTGTGAAAGCGCTTCCAAGGAAGGGTGCTGGCTAGCAACAGCTTTCAGTGCTGGCACTTTTCATCTCTGAGCAATTGCTCGACGTTTGCAATTTCTCAGCTCGTGTCTACGAGACGGAAATAGAATGACCGTGACGTTTGGTGGCTAGAGAAGCGCAAAGCCCCAGTGTTGCTGCGCCTGTGAAAGCGCTTCCAAGGAAGGGTGCTGGCTAGCAACAGCTTTCAGTGCTGGCACTTTTCATCTCTGAGCAATTGCTCGACGTTTGCAATTTCTCACCTGAGCTCTCTTTAGAGTGCGCGAGAGGATGAGCAGAAGATTAGGTGGCTAGAGAAGCCGAGAGCCCGAGTGTTCTAAGGCCTACAAAAGCGCTTCCAAGGAAGGGTGCTGGCTAGCAAGAGCTTTCAGTGCTGGCACTTTTCATCTCTGAGCAATTGCTCGACGTTTGCAATTTCTCAGCTCGTGTCTACGAGACGGAAAGAGAATGACCGTGACGTTTGGTGGGTAGAGAAGTGCAAAGCCCCAGTGTTGCTGCGCCTGTGAAAGCGCTTCCAAGGAAGGGTGCTGGCTAGCAAGAGCTTTCAGTGCTGGCACTTTTCATCTCTGAGCAATTGCTCGACGTTTGCAATTTCTCACCTGAGCTCTCTTTAGAGTGCGCGAGAGGATGAGCAGAAGATTAGGTGGCTAGAGAAGCCCAGAGCCCCACTGTTCTTAGGCCTACAAAAGCGCTTCCAAGGAAGGGGGCTGGCTAGCAACAGCTTTCAGTGCTGGCACTTTTCATCTCTGAGCAATTGCTCGACGTTTGCAATTTCTCAGCTCGTGTCTACGAGACGCAAAGAGAATGACCGTGACGTTTGGTGGCTAGAGAAGCGCAAAGCCCCAGTGTTGCTGCGCCTCTGAAAGCGCTTCCAAGGAAGGGTGCTGGCGAGCAACAGCTTTCAGTGCTGGCACTTTTCATCTCTGAGCAATTGCTCGACGTTTGCAATTTCTCAGCTCGTGTCTACGAGACGGAAAGAGAATGACCGTGACGTTTGGTGCGCATAGAAGCGCAAAGCCCCAGTGTTACTGCGCCTGTGAAAGCGCTTCCAAGGAAGGGTGCTGGCTAGCAAGAGCTTTCAGTGCTGGCACTTTTCATCTCTGAGCAATTGCTCGACGTTTGCAATTTCTCACCTGAGCTCTCTTTAGAGTGCTCGAGAGGATGAGCAGAAGATTAGGTGGCTAGAGAAGCCCAGAGCCCCAGTGTTCTAAGGCCTACAAAAGCGCTTCCAAGGAAGGGGGCTGGCTAGCAACAGCTTTCAGTGCTGGCACTTTTCATCTCTGAGCAATTGCTCGACGTTTGCAATTTCTCAGCTCGTGTCTACGAGACGGAAAGAGAGTGTCCGTGACATTTGGTGCGTATAGAAGCGCAAACCCCCAGTGTTGCTGCGCCTGTGAAAGCGCTTGCAAGGAAGGCTGCTGGCTAGCAAGAGCTTTCAGTGCTGGCACTTTTCATCTCTGAGCAATTGCTCGACGTTTGCAATTTCTCAGCTCGTGTCCACGAGACGGAAAGAGAATGACCGTGACGTTTGGTGCGTATAGAAGCGCAAAGCCCCAGTGTTGCTGCGCCTGTGAAAGCGCTTCCAAGGAAGGGTGCTGGCTAGCAACAGCTTTCAGTGCTGGCACTTTTCATCTCTGAGCAATTGCTCGACGTTTGCAATTTCTCACCTGAGCTCTCTTTAGACTGCGCGAGAGGATGACCAGAAGATTAGGTGGCTAGAGAAGCCCAGAGCCCCAGTGTTCTTAGGCCTACAAAAGCGCTTCCAAGGAAGGGGGCTGGCTAGCAACAGCTTTCAGTGCTGGCACTTTTCATCTCTGAGCAATTGCTCGACGTTTGCAATTTCTCAGCTCGTGTCTACGAGACGGAAAGAGAATGACCGTGACGTTTGGTGCGTATAGAAGCGCAAAGCCCCAGTGTTGCTGCGCCTGTGAAAGCGCTTCCAAGGAAGGGTGCTGGCTAGCAACAGCTTTCAGTGCTGGCACTTTTCATCTCTGAGCAATTGCTCCACGTTTGCAATTTCTCAGCTCGTGTCTACGAGACGGAAAGAGAATGACCGTGACTTTTGGTGGCTAGAGAAGCGCAAAGCCCCAGTGTTGCTGCGCCTGTGAAAGCGCTTCCAAGGAAGGGTGCTGGCTAGCAACAGCTTTCAGTGCTGGCACTTTTCATCTCTGAGCAATTGCTCGACGTTTGCAATTTCTCAGCTCGTGTCTACGAGACGGAAAGAGAATGACCGTGACGTTTGGTGGCTAGAGAAGCGCAAAGCCCCAGTGTTACTGCGCCTGTGAAAGCGCTTCCAAGGAAGGGTGCTGGCTAGCAAGAGCTTTCAGTGCTTGCACTTTTCATCTCTGAGCAATTGCTCGACGTTTGCAATTTCTCACCTGAGCTCTCTTTAGAGTGCGCGAGAGGATGAGCAGAAGATTAGGTGGCTAGAGAAGCCCAGAGCCCCAGTGTTCTAAGGCCTACAAAAGCGCTTCCAAGGAAGGGGGCTGGCTAGCAACAGCTTTCAGTGCTGGCACTTTTCATCTCTGAGCAATTGCTCGACGTTTGCAATTTCTCAGCTCGTGTCTACGAGACGGAAAGAGAGTGTCCGTGACATTTGGTGCGTATAGAAGCGCAAACCCCCAGTGTTGCTGCGCCTGTGAAAGCGCTTGCAAGGAAGGCTGCTGGCTAGCAAGAGCTTTCAGTGCTGGCACTTTTCATCTCTGAGCAATTGCTCGACGTTTGCAATTTCTCAGCTCGTGTCTACGAGACGCAAAGAGAATGACCGTGACGTTTGGTGGCTAGAGAAGCGCAAAGCCCCAGTGTTGCTGCGCCTGTGAAAGCGCTTCCAAGGAAGGGTGCTGGCTAGCAACAGCTTTCAGTGCTGGCACTTTTCATCTCTGAGCAATTGCTCGACGTTTGCAATTTCTCACCTGAGCTCTCTTTAGACTGCGCGAGAGGATGACCAGAAGATTAGGTGGCTAGAGAAGCCCAGAGCCCCAGTGTTCTTAGGCCTACAAAAGCGCTTCCAAGGAAGGGGGCTGGCTAGCAACAGCTTTCAGTGCTGGCACTTTTCATCTCTGAGCAATTGCTCGACGTTTGCAATTTCTCAGCTCGTGTCTACGAGACGCAAAGAGAATGACCGTGACGTTTGGTGCGCATAGAAGCGCAAAGCTCCAGTGTTGCTGCGCCTGTGAAAGCGCTTCCAAGGAAGGGTGCTGGCTAGCAACAGCTTTCAGTGCTGGCACTTTTCATCTCTGAGCAATTGCTCCACGTTTGCAATTTCTCAGCTCGTGTCTACGAGACGGAAAGAGAATGACCGTGACGTTTGGTGGCTAGAGAAGCGCAAAGCCCCAGTGTTGCTGCGCCTCTGAAAGCGCTTCCAAGGAAGGGTGCTGGCTAGCAACAGCTTTCAGGGCTGGCACTTTTCATCTCTGAGCAATTGCTGGACGTTTGCAATTTCTCAGCTCGTGTCTACGAGACGGAGAGATAGTGACCGTGACGTTTGGTGGGTAGAGAAGCGCAAAGCCCCAGTGTTACTGCGCCTGTGAAAGCACTTCCAAGGAAGGGTGCTGGCTAGCAAGAGCTTTCAGTGCTGGCACTTTTCATCTCTGAGCAATTGCTCGACGTTTGCAATTTCTCACCTGAGCTCTCTTTAGAGTGCGCGAGAGGATGAGCAGAAGATTAGGTGGCTAGAGAAGCCCAGAGCCCCAGTTTTCTAAGGGCTACAAAAGCGCTTCCAAGGAAGGGGGCTGGCTAGCAAGAGCTTTCAGTGCTGGCACTTTTCATCTCTGAGCAATTGCTCGACGTTTGCAATTTCTCAGCTCGTGTCTACGAGACGGAAAGAGAATGACCGTCACGTTTGGTGGCTAGAGAAGCACAAAGCCCCAGTGTTGCTGCGCCTGTGAAAGCGCTTCCAAGGAAGGGTGCTGGCTAGCAAGAGCTTTCAGTGCTGGCACTTTTCATCTCTGAGCAATTGCTCGACGTTTGCAATTTCTCAGCTCGTGTCTACGAGACGGAAAGAGAAGGACCGTGACGTTTGGTGCGCATAGAAGCGCAAAGCCCCAGTGTTGCTGCGCCTGTGAAAGCGCTTCCAAGGAAGGGTGCTGGCTAGCAACAGCTTTCAGTGCTGGCACTTTTCATCTCTGAGCTAATGCTCGACGTTTGCAATTTCTCAGCTCGTGTCTACGAGACGGAAAGAGAATGACCGTGACGTTTGGTGGCTAGAGAAGCACAAAGCCCCAGTGTTGCTGCGCCTGTGAAAGCGCTTCCAAGGAAGGGTGCTGGCTAGCAAGAGCTTTCAGTGCTGGCACTTTTCATCTCTGAGCAATTGCTCGACGTTTGCAATTTCTCAGCTCGTGTCTACGAGACGGAAAGAGAAGGACCGTGACGTTTGGTGGGTAGAGAAGCGCAAAGCCCCAGTGTTGCTGCGCCTCTGAAAGCACTTCCAAGGAAGGGTGCTGGCTAGCAAGAGCTTTCAGTGCTGGCACTTTTCATCTCTGAGCAATTGCTCGACGTTTGCAATTTCTCAGCTCGTGTCTACGAGACGGAAAGAGAAGGACCGTGATGTTTGGTGGCTAGAGAAGCGCAAAGCCCCAGTGTTGCTGCGCCTGTGAAAGCGCTTCCAAGGAAGGTGCTGGCTAGCAACAGCTTTCAGTGCTGGCACTTTTCATCTCTGAGCAATTGCTCGACGTTTGCAATTTCTCACCTGAGCTCTCTTTAGAGTGCGCGAGAGGATGAGCAGAAGATTAGGTGGCTAGAGAAGCCCAGAGCCCCACTGTTCTTAGGCCTACAAAAGCGCTTCCAAGGAAGGGGGCTGGCTAGCAAGAGCTTTCAGGGCTGGCACTTTTCATCTCTGAGCAATTGCTCGACGTTTGCAATTTCTCAGCTCGTGTCTACGAGACGGAAAGAGAAGGACCGTGACTTTTGGTGGCTAGAGAAGCGCAAAGCCCCAGTGTTGCTGCGCCTGTGAAAGTGCTTCCAAGGAAGGGTGCTGGCTAGCAACAGCTTTCAGTGCTGGCACTTTTCATCTCTGAGCAATTGCTCGACGTTTGCAATTTCTCAGCTCGTGTCTACGAGACGGAAAGAGAAGGACCGTGACGTTTGGTGCGCATAGAAGCGCAAAGCCCCAGTGTTGCTGCGCCTGTGAAAGCGCTTCCAAGGAAGGGTGCTGGCTAGCAACAGCTTTCAGTGCTGGCACTTTTCATCTCTGAGCAATTGCTTGACGTTTGCAATTTCTCACCTGAGCTCTCTTTAGAGTGCGCGAGAGGATGAGCAGAAGATTGGGTGGCTAGAGAAGCCCAGAGCCCCACTGTTCTTAGGCCTACAAAAGCGCTTCCAAGGAAGGGTGCTGGCTAGCAACAGCTTTCAGTGCTGGCACTTTTCATCTCTGAGCAATTGCTTGACGTTTGCAATTTCTCAGCTCGTGTCTACGAGACGGAAAGAGAAGGACCGTGACATTTGGTGGCTAGAGAAGCGCAAAGCCCCAGTGTTACTGCGCCTGTGAAAGCACTTCCAAGGAAGGGTGCTGGCTAGCAACAGCTTTCAGTGCTGGCACTTTTCATCTCTGAGCAATTGCTCGACGTTTGCAATTTCTCAGCTCGTGTCTACGAGATGCAAAGAGAATGACCGTGACGTTTGGTGGGTAGAGAAGCGCAAAGCCCCAGTGTTGCTGCGCCTGTGAAAGCGCTTCCAAGGAAGGGTGCTGGCTAGCAACAGCTTTCAGTGCTGGCACTTTTCATCTCTGAGCAATTGCTCGACGTTTGCAATTTCTCACCTGAGCTCTCTTTAGAGTGCGCGAGAGGATGAGCAGAAGATTAGGTGGCTACAGAAGCCCAGAGCCCCAGTGTTCTAAGGGCTACAAAAGCGCTTCCAAGGAAGGGTGCTGGCTAGCAACAGCTTTCAGTGCTGGCACTTTTCATCTCTGAGCAATTGCTCGACGTTTGCAATTTCTCGGCTCGTGTCTACGAGACGGAAAGAGAAGGACCGTGACGTTTGGTGCGCATAGAAGCGCAAAGCCCCAGTGTTGCTGCGCCTGTGAAAGCGCTTCCAAGGAAGGGTGCTGGCTAGCAAGAGCTTTCAGTGCTGGCACTTTTCATCTCTGAGCAATTGCTCGACGTTTGCAATTTCTCAGCTCATGTCTACGAGACGGAAAGAGAATGACCGTGACGTTTGGTGGGTAGAGAAGCGCAAAGCCCCAGTGTTGCTGCGCCTGTGAAAGCGCTTCCAAGGAAGGGTGCTGGCTAGCAACAGCTTTCAGTGCTGGCACTTTTCATCTCTGAGCTATTGGTGGACGTTTGCAATTTCTCAGCTCGTGTCTACGAGACGGAAAGAGAATGACCGTGACGTTTGGTGGGCAGAGAAGCGCAAAGCCCCAGTGTTGCTGCGCCTCTGAAAGCGCTTCCAAGGAAGGGTGCTGGCTAGCAACAGCTTTCAGTGCTGGCACTTTTCATCTCTGAGCAATTGCTCGACGTTTGCAATTTCTCACCTGAGCTCTCTTTAGAGTGTGCGAGAGGATGACCAGAAGATTAGGTGGCTAGAGAAGCCCAGAGCCCCAGTGTGCTTAGGCCTACAAAAGCGCTTCCAAGGAAGGGGGCTGGCTAGCAACAGCTTTCAGTGCTGGCACTTTTCATCTCTGAGCAATTGCTCGACGTTTGCAATTTCTCAGCTCGTGTCTACGAGACGGAAAGAGAATGACCGTGACGTTTGGTGGGTAGAGAAGCGCAAAGCCCCAGTGTTACTGCACCTGTGAAAGCGCTTCCAAGGAAGGGTGCTGGCTAGCAACAGCTTTCAGTGCTGGCACTTTTCATCTCTGAGCAATTGCTCGACGTTTGCAATTTCTCAGCTCGTGTCTACGAGACGGAAAGAGAATGACCGTGACGTTTGGTGGGTAGAGAAGCGCAAAGCCCCAGTGTTGCTGCGCCTGTGAAAGCGCTTCCAAGGAAGGGTGCTGGCTAGCAAGAGCTTTCAGTGCTGGCACATTTCATCTCTGAGCAATTGCTCGACGTTTGCAATTTCTCAGCTCGTGTCTACGAGACGGAAAGAGAACGACCGTGACGTTTGGTGGGTAGAGAAGCGCAAAGCCCCAGTGTTGCTGCGCCTGTGAAAGCGCTTCCAAGGAAGGGTGCTGGCTAGCAACAGCTTTCAGTGCTGGCACTTTTCATCTCTGAGCAATTGCTCGACGTTTGCAATTTCTCACCTGAGCTCTCTTTAGAGTGCGCGAGAGGATGAGCAGAAGATTAGGTGGCTAGAGAAGCCCAGAGCCCCAGTGTTCTAAGGGCTACAAAAGCGCTTCCAAGGAAGGGGGCTGGCTAGCAAGAGCTTTCAGTGCTGGCACTTTTCATCTCTGAGCAATTGCTCGACGTTTGCAATTTCTCAGCTCGTGTCTACGAGACGGAAAGAGAAGGACCGTGACGTTTGGTGCGCATAGAAGCGCAAAGCCCCAGTGTTGCTGCGCCTGTGAAAGCGCTTCCAAGGAAGGGTGCTGGCTAGCAACAGCTTTCAGTGCTGGCACTTTTCATCTCTGAGCAATTGCTCGACGTTTGCAATTTCTCAGCTCGTGTCTACGAGACGGAAAGAGAAGGACCGTGACGTTTGGTGGGTAGAGAAGCGCAAAGCCCCAGTGTTGCTGCGCCTGTGAAAGCGCTTCCAAGGAAGGGTGCTGGCTAGCAAGAGCTTTCAGTGCTGGCACTTTTCATCTCTGAGCAATTGCTCGACGTTTGCAATTTCTCACCTGAGCTCTCTTTAGAGTGTGCGAGAGGATGACCAGAAGATTAGGTGGCTAGAGAAGCCCAGAGCCCCAGTGTGCTTAGGCCTACAAAAGCGCTTCCAAGGAAGGGTGCTGGGTAGCAACAGCTTTCAGTGCTGGCACTTTTCATCTCTGAGTAATTGCTCGACGTTTGCAATTTCTCAGCTCGTGTCTACGAGACGGAAAGAGAAGGACCGTGACGTTTGGTGCGTATAGAAGCGCAAAGCCCCAGTGTTGCTGCGCCTGTGAAAGCGCTTCCAAGGAAGGGGGCTGGCTAGCAACAGCTTTCAGTGCTGGCACTTTTCATCTCTGAGCAATTGCTCGACGTTTGCAATTTCTCAGCTCGTGTCTACGAGACGCAAAGAGAATGACCGTGACGTTTGGTGCGCATAGAAGCGCAAAGCTCCAGTGTTGCTGCGCCTGTGAAAGCGCTTCCAAGGAAGGGTGCTGGCTAGCAACAGCTTTCAGTGCTGGCACTTTTCATTTCTGAGCAATTGCTCCACGTTTGCAATTTCTCAGGTTGTGTCTACGAGACGGAAAGAGAATGACCGTGACGTTTGGTGGCTAGAGAAGCGCAAAGCCCCAGTGTTGCTGCGCCTCTGAAAGCGCTTCCAAGGAAGGCTGCTGGCTAGCAACAGCTTTCAGGGCTGGCACTTTTCATCTCTGAGCAATTGCTGGACGTTTGCAATTTCTCAGCTCGTGTCTACGAGACGGAGAGATAGTGACCGTGACGTTTGGTGGGTAGAGAAGCGCAAAGCCCCAGTGTTGCTGCGCCTGTGAAAGCGCTTCCAAGGAAGGGTGCTGGCTAGCAACAGCTTTCAGTGCTGGCACTTTTCATCTCTGAGCAATTGCTCGACGTTTGCAATTTCTCACCTTGTGTCTACGAGACGGAAAGAGAATGACCGTGACGTTTGGTGGGCAGAGAAGCGCAAAGCCCCAGTGGTGCTGCGCCTGTGAAAGCGCTTCCAAGGAAGGGTGCTGGCTAGCAAGAGCTTTCAGTGCTGGCACTTTTCATCTCTGAGCAATTGCTCGACGTTTGCAATTTCTCACCTGAGCTCTCTTTAGAGTGTGCGATAGGATGAGCAGAAGATTAGCTGGCTAGAGAAGCCCAGAGCCCCAGTGTTCTAAGGTCTACAAAAGCGCTTCCAAGGAAGGGGGCTGGCTAGCAAGAGCTTTCAGTGCTGGCACTTTTCATCTCTGAGCAATTGCTCGACGTTTGCAATTTCTCAGCCCGTGTCTACGAGACGGAAAGAGAATGACCGTGACGTTTGGTGCGCATAGAAGCGCAAAGCTCCAGTGTTGCTGCGCCTGTGAAAGCGCTTCCAAGGAAGGGTGCTGGCTAGCAACAGCTTTCAGTGCTGGCACTTTTCATCTCTGAGCAATTGCTCCACGTTTGCAATTTCTCAGCTCGTGTCTACGAGACGGAAAGAGAATGACCGTGACGTTTGGTGGGTAGAGAAGCGCAAAGCCCCAGTGTTGCTGCGCCTCTGAAAGCGCTTCCAAGGAAGGGTGCTGGCTAGCAACAGCTTTCAGGGCTGGCACTTTTCATCTCTGAGCAATTGCTGGACGTTTGCAATTTCTCAGCTCGTGTCCACGAGACGGAGAGATAGTGACCGTGACGTTTGGTGGGTATAGAAGCGCAAAGCCCCAGTGGTGCTGCGCCTGTGAAAGCGCTTCCAAGGAAGGCTGCTGGCTAGCAACAGCTTTCAGTGCTGGCACTTTTCATCTCTGAGCAATTGCTCGACGTTTGCAATTTCTCACCTGAGCTCTCTTTAGAGTGCGCGAGAGGATGAGCAGAAGATGAGGTGGCTAGAGAAGCCCAGAGCCCCAGTGTTCTAAGGGCTACAAAAGCGCTTCCAAGGAAGGGGGCTGGCTAGCAACAGCTTTCAGTGCTGGCACTTTTCATCTCTGAGCAATTGCTCGACGTTTGCAATTTCTCAGCTCGTGTCTACGAGACGCAAAGAGAATGACCGTGACGTTTGGTGGGTAGAGAAGCGCAAAGCCCCAGTGTTGCTGCGCCTGTGAAAGCGCTTCCAAGGAAGGGTGCTGGCTAGAAACAGCTTTCAGGGCTGGCACTTTTCATCTCTGAGCAATTGCTCGACGTTTGCAATTTCTCAGCCCGTGTCCACGAGACGGAGAGATAGTGACCGTGACGTTTGGTGGGTAGAGAAGCACAAAGCCCCAGTGTTGCTACGCCTGTGAAAGCGCTTCCAAGGAAGGGTGCTGGCTAGCAACAGCTTTCAGTGCTGGCACTTTTCATCTCTGAGCAATTGCTCCACGTTTGCAATTTCTCAGCTCGTGTCTACGAGACGGAAAGAGAATGACCGTGACGTTTGGTGGCTAGAGAAGCGCAAAGCCCCAGTGTTGCTGCGCCTGTGAAAGCGCTTCCAAGGAAGGGTGCTGGCTAGCAACAGCTTTCAGGGCTGGCACTTTTCATCTCTGAGCAATTGCTCGACGTTTGCAATTTCTCAGCTCGTGTCCACGAGACGGAGAGATAGTGACCGTGACGTTTGGTGGGTAGAGAAGTGCAAAGCCCCAGTGTTGCTGCGCCTGTGAAAGCGCTTCCAAGGAAGGGTGCTGGCTAGCAACAGCTTTCAGTGCTGGCACTTTTCATCTCTGAGAAATTTGAAGACGTTTTGAATTTCTCACCTGAGCTCTCTTTAGAGTGCGCAAGAGGATGAGCAGAAGATTAGGTGGCTAGAGAAGCCCAGAGCCCCAGTGTTCTAAGGGCTACAAAAGCGCTTCCAAGGAAGGGTGCTGGCTAGCAACAGCTTTCAGTGCTGGCACTTTTCATCTCTGAGCAGTTGCTCGACGTTTGCAATTTCTCACCTGAGCTCTCTTTAGAGTGCGCGAGAGGATGAGCAGAAGATTAGGTGGCTAGAGAAGCCCAGAGCCCCAGTGTTCTAAGGCCTACAAAAGCGCTTCCAAGGAAGGGTGCTGGCTAGCAACAGCTTTCAGTGCTGGCACTTTTCATCTCTGAGCAATTGCTCGACGTTTGCAATTTCTCAGCTCGTGTCTACGAGACGGAAAGAGAGTGTCCGTGACATTTGGTGCGTATAGAAGCGCAAACCCCCAGTGTTGTTGCACCTGTGAAAGCGCTTCCAAGGAAGGGTGCTGGCTAGCAAGAGCTTTCAGTGCTGGCACTTTTCATCTCTGAGCAATTGCTCGACGTTTGCAATTTCTCAGCTCGTGTCTACGAGACGGAAAGAGAATGACCGTGACGTTTGGTGCGTATAGAAGCGCAAAGCCCCAGTGTTGCTGCGCCTGTGAAAGCGCTTCCAAGGAAGGCTGCTGGCTAGCAACAGCTTTCAGTGCTGGCACTTTTCATCTCTGAGCAATTGCTCGACGTTTGCAATTTCTCACCTGAGCTCTCTTTAGACTGCGCGAGAGGATGACCAGAAGATTAGGTGGCTAGAGAAGCCCAGAGCCCCAGTGTTCTTAGGCCTACAAAAGCGCTTCCAAGGAAGGGGGCTGGCTAGCAACAGCTTTCAGTGCTGGCACTTTTCATCTCGGAGCAATTGCTCGACGTTTGCAATTTCTCAGCTCGTGTCTACGAGACGGAGAGATAGTGACCGTGACGTTTGGTGGGTAGAGAAGCGCAAAGCCCCAGTGTTGCTGCGCCTGTGAAAGCGCTTCCAAGGAAGGGTGCTGGCTAGCAACAGCTTTCAGTGCTGGCACTTTTCATCTCTGAGCAATTGCTCGACGTTTGCAATTTCTCAGCTCGTGTCTACGAGACGGAAATAGAATGACCGTGACGTTTGGTGGCTAGAGAAGCGCAAAGCCCCAGTGTTGCTGCGCCTGTGAAAGCGCTTCCAAGGAAGGGTGCTGGCTAGCAACAGCTTTCAGTGCTGGCACTTTTCATCTCTGAGCAATTGCTCGACGTTTGCAATTTCTCACCTGAGCTCTCTTTAGAGTGCGCGAGAGGATGAGCAGAAGATTAGGTGGCTAGAGAAGCCGAGAGCCCGAGTGTTCTAAGGCCTACAAAAGCGCTTCCAAGGAAGGGTGCTGGCTAGCAAGAGCTTTCAGTGCTGGCACTTTTCATCTCTGAGCAATTGCTCGACGTTTGCAATTTCTCAGCTCGTGTCTACGAGACGGAAAGAGAATGACCGTGACGTTTGGTGGGTAGAGAAGTGCAAAGCCCCAGTGTTGCTGCGCCTGTGAAAGCGCTTCCAAGGAAGGGTGCTGGCTAGCAAGAGCTTTCAGTGCTGGCACTTTTCATCTCTGAGCAATTGCTCGACGTTTGCAATTTCTCACCTGAGCTCTCTTTAGAGTGCGCGAGAGGATGAGCAGAAGATTAGGTGGCTAGAGAAGCCCAGAGCCCCACTGTTCTTAGGCCTACAAAAGCGCTTCCAAGGAAGGGGGCTGGCTAGCAACAGCTTTCAGTGCTGGCACTTTTCATCTCTGAGCAATTGCTCGACGTTTGCAATTTCTCAGCTCGTGTCTACGAGACGCAAAGAGAATGACCGTGACGTTTGGTGGCTAGAGAAGCGCAAAGCCCCAGTGTTGCTGCGCCTCTGAAAGCGCTTCCAAGGAAGGGTGCTGGCGAGCAACAGCTTTCAGTGCTGGCACTTTTCATCTCTGAGCAATTGCTCGACGTTTGCAATTTCTCAGCTCGTGTCTACGAGACGGAAAGAGAATGACCGTGACGTTTGGTGCGCATAGAAGCGCAAAGCCCCAGTGTTACTGCGCCTGTGAAAGCGCTTCCAAGGAAGGGTGCTGGCTAGCAAGAGCTTTCAGTGCTGGCACTTTTCATCTCTGAGCAATTGCTCGACGTTTGCAATTTCTCACCTGAGCTCTCTTTAGAGTGCTCGAGAGGATGAGCAGAAGATTAGGTGGCTAGAGAAGCCCAGAGCCCCAGTGTTCTAAGGCCTACAAAAGCGCTTCCAAGGAAGGGGGCTGGCTAGCAACAGCTTTCAGTGCTGGCACTTTTCATCTCTGAGCAATTGCTCGACGTTTGCAATTTCTCAGCTCGTGTCTACGAGACGGAAAGAGAGTGTCCGTGACATTTGGTGCGTATAGAAGCGCAAACCCCCAGTGTTGCTGCGCCTGTGAAAGCGCTTGCAAGGAAGGCTGCTGGCTAGCAAGAGCTTTCAGTGCTGGCACTTTTCATCTCTGAGCAATTGCTCGACGTTTGCAATTTCTCAGCTCGTGTCCACGAGACGGAAAGAGAATGACCGTGACGTTTGGTGCGTATAGAAGCGCAAAGCCCCAGTGTTGCTGCGCCTGTGAAAGCGCTTCCAAGGAAGGGTGCTGGCTAGCAACAGCTTTCAGTGCTGGCACTTTTCATCTCTGAGCAATTGCTCGACGTTTGCAATTTCTCACCTGAGCTCTCTTTAGACTGCGCGAGAGGATGACCAGAAGATTAGGTGGCTAGAGAAGCCCAGAGCCCCAGTGTTCTTAGGCCTACAAAAGCGCTTCCAAGGAAGGGGGCTGGCTAGCAACAGCTTTCAGTGCTGGCACTTTTCATCTCTGAGCAATTGCTCGACGTTTGCAATTTCTCAGCTCGTGTCTACGAGACGGAAAGAGAATGACCGTGACGTTTGGTGCGTATAGAAGCGCAAAGCCCCAGTGTTGCTGCGCCTGTGAAAGCGCTTCCAAGGAAGGGTGCTGGCTAGCAACAGCTTTCAGTGCTGGCACTTTTCATCTCTGAGCAATTGCTCCACGTTTGCAATTTCTCAGCTCGTGTCTACGAGACGGAAAGAGAATGACCGTGACTTTTGGTGGCTAGAGAAGCGCAAAGCCCCAGTGTTGCTGCGCCTGTGAAAGCGCTTCCAAGGAAGGGTGCTGGCTAGCAACAGCTTTCAGTGCTGGCACTTTTCATCTCTGAGCAATTGCTCGACGTTTGCAATTTCTCAGCTCGTGTCTACGAGACGGAAAGAGAATGACCGTGACGTTTGGTGGCTAGAGAAGCGCAAAGCCCCAGTGTTACTGCGCCTGTGAAAGCGCTTCCAAGGAAGGGTGCTGGCTAGCAAGAGCTTTCAGTGCTTGCACTTTTCATCTCTGAGCAATTGCTCGACGTTTGCAATTTCTCACCTGAGCTCTCTTTAGAGTGCGCGAGAGGATGAGCAGAAGATTAGGTGGCTAGAGAAGCCCAGAGCCCCAGTGTTCTAAGGCCTACAAAAGCGCTTCCAAGGAAGGGGGCTGGCTAGCAACAGCTTTCAGTGCTGGCACTTTTCATCTCTGAGCAATTGCTCGACGTTTGCAATTTCTCAGCTCGTGTCTACGAGACGGAAAGAGAGTGTCCGTGACATTTGGTGCGTATAGAAGCGCAAACCCCCAGTGTTGCTGCGCCTGTGAAAGCGCTTGCAAGGAAGGCTGCTGGCTAGCAAGAGCTTTCAGTGCTGGCACTTTTCATCTCTGAGCAATTGCTCGACGTTTGCAATTTCTCAGCTCGTGTCTACGAG
The DNA here is from genome assembly GCA_037962945.1 of Sarcoramphus papa. Taxonomy (NCBI): domain Eukaryota; kingdom Metazoa; phylum Chordata; class Aves; order Accipitriformes; family Cathartidae; genus Sarcoramphus; species Sarcoramphus papa. Next base: position 157,386 of record JBBMRM010000079.1, on the reverse strand, counting down.
ACGCAAAGAGAATGACCGTGACGTTTGGTGGCTAGAGAAGCGCAAAGCCCCAGTGTTGCTGCGCCTGTGAAAGCGCTTCCAAGGAAGGGTGCTGGCTAGCAACAGCTTTCAGTGCTGGCACTTTTCATCTCTGAGCAATTGCTCGACGTTTGCAATTTCTCACCTGAGCTCTCTTTAGACTGCGCGAGAGGATGACCAGAAGATTAGGTGGCTAGAGAAGCCCAGAGCCCCAGTGTTCTTAGGCCTACAAAAGCGCTTCCAAGGAAGGGGGCTGGCTAGCAACAGCTTTCAGTGCTGGCACTTTTCATCTCTGAGCAATTGCTCGACGTTTGCAATTTCTCAGCTCGTGTCTACGAGACGCAAAGAGAATGACCGTGACGTTTGGTGCGCATAGAAGCGCAAAGCTCCAGTGTTGCTGCGCCTGTGAAAGCGCTTCCAAGGAAGGGTGCTGGCTAGCAACAGCTTTCAGTGCTGGCACTTTTCATCTCTGAGCAATTGCTCCACGTTTGCAATTTCTCAGCTCGTGTCTACGAGACGGAAAGAGAATGACCGTGACGTTTGGTGGCTAGAGAAGCGCAAAGCCCCAGTGTTGCTGCGCCTCTGAAAGCGCTTCCAAGGAAGGGTGCTGGCTAGCAACAGCTTTCAGGGCTGGCACTTTTCATCTCTGAGCAATTGCTGGACGTTTGCAATTTCTCAGCTCGTGTCTACGAGACGGAGAGATAGTGACCGTGACGTTTGGTGGGTAGAGAAGCGCAAAGCCCCAGTGTTGCTGCGCCTGTGAAAGCGCTTCCAAGGAAGGGTGCTGGCTAGCAACAGCTTTCAGTGCTGGCACTTTTCATCTCTGAGCAATTGCTCGACGTTTGCAATTTCTCAGCTCATGTCTACGAGACGGAAAGAGAATGACCGTGACGTTTGGTGGGCAGAGAAGCGCAAAGCCCCAGTGGTGCTGCGCCTGTGAAAGCGCTTCCAAGGAAGGGTGCTGGCTAGCAAGAGCTTTCAGTGCTGGCACTTTTCATCTCTGAGCAATTGCTCGACGTTTGCAATTTCTCACCTGAGCTCTCTTTAGAGTGTGCGATAGGATGAGCAGAAGATTAGCTGGCTAGAGAAGCCCAGAGCCCCAGTGTTCTAAGGTCTACAAAAGCGCTTCCAAGGAAGGGGGCTGGCTAGCAAGAGCTTTCAGTGCTGGCACTTTTCATCTCTGAGCAATTGCTCGACGTTTGCAATTTCTCAGCCCGTGTCTACGAGACGGAAAGAGAATGACCTTGACGTTTGGTGCGCATAGAAGCGCAAAGCTCCAGTGTTGCTGCGCCTGTGAAAGCGCTTCCAAGGAAGGGTGCTGGCTAGCAACAGCTTTCAGTGCTGGCACTTTTCCTCTCTGAGCAATTGCTCGACGTTTGCAATTTCTCAGCTCGTGTCTACGAGACGGAAAGAGAATGACCGTGACGTTTGGTGGCTAGAGAAGCGCAAAGCCCCAGTGTTGCTGCGCCTCTGAAAGCGCTTCCAAGGAAGGGTGCTGGCTAGCAACAGCTTTCAGGGCTGGCACTTTTCATCTCTGAGCAATTGCTGGACGTTTGCAATTTCTCAGCTCGTGTCCACGAGACGGAGAGATAGTGACCGTGACGTTTGGTGGGTATAGAAGCGCAAAGCCCCAGTGTTGCTGCGCCTGTGAAAGCGCTTCCAAGGAAGGCTGCTGGCTAGCAACAGCTTTCAGTGCTGGCACTTTTCATCTCTGAGCAATTGCTCGACGTTTGCAATTTCTCACCTGAGCTCTCTTTAGAGTGCGCGAGAGGATGAGCAGAAGATTAGGTGGCTAGAGAAGCCCAGAGCCCCAGTGTTCTAAGGGCTACAAAAGCGCTTCCAAGGAAGGGGGCTGGCTAGCAACAGCTTTCAGTGCTGGCACTTTTCATCTCTGAGCAATTGCTCGACGTTTGCAATTTCTCAGCTCGTGTCTACGAGACGGAAAGAGAATGACCGTGACGTTTGGTGGGTAGAGAAGCGCAAAGCCGCAGTGTTGCTGCGCCTGTGAAAGCGCTTCCAAGGAAGGGGGCTGGCGAGCAACAGCTTTCAGGGCTGGCACTTTTCATCTCTGAGCAATTGCTCGACGTTTGCAATTTCTCAGCCCGTGTCCACGAGACGGAGAGATAGTGACCGTGACGTTTGGTGGGTAGAGAAGCACAAAGCCCCAGTGTTACTGCGCCTGTGAAAGCGCTTCCAAGGAAGGGTGCTGGCTAGCAACAGCTTTCAGTGCTGGCACTTTTCATCTCTGAGCAATTGCTCCACGTTTGCAATTTCTCAGGTCGTGTCTACGAGACGGAAAGAGAATGACCGTGACGTTTGGTGGCTAGAGAAGCGCAAAGCCCCAGTGTTGCTGCGCCTGTGAAAGCGCTTCCAAGGAAGGGTGCTGGCTAGCAACAGCTTTCAGGGCTGGCACTTTTCATCTCTGAGCAATTGCTCGACGTTTGCAATTTCTCAGCTCGTGTCCACGAGACGGAGAGATAGTGACCGTGACGTTTGGTGGGTAGAGAAGCGCAAAGCCCCAGTGTTGCTGCGCCTGTGAAAGCGCTTCCAAGGAAGGGTGCTGGCTAGCAACAGCTTTCAGTGCTGGCACTTTTCATCTCTGAGCAATTGCTCGACGTTTGCAATTTCTCACCTGAGCTCTCTTTAGAGTGCGCGAGAGGATGAGCAGAAGATTAGGTGGCTAGAGAAGCCCAGAGCCCCAGTGTTCTAAGGGCTACAAAAGCGCTTCCAAGGAAGGGTGCTGGCTAGCAACAGCTTTCAGTGCTGGCACTTTTCATCTCTGAGCAGTTGCTCGACGTTTGCAATTTCTCACCTGAGCTCTCTTTAGAGTGCGCGAGAGGATGAGCAGAAGATTAGCTGGCTAGAGAAGCCCAGAGCCCCAGTGTTCTAAGGCCTACAAAAGCGCTTCCAAGGAAGGGTGCTGGCTAGCAACAGCTTTCAGTGCTGGCACTTTTCATCTCTGAGCAATTGCTCGACGTTTGCAATTTCTCAGCTCGTGTCTACGAGACGGAAAGAGAGTGTCCGTGACATTTGGTGCGTATAGAAGCGCAAACCCCCAGTGTTGTTGCACCTGTGAAAGCGCTTCCAAGGAAGGGTGCTGGGTAGCAAGAGCTTTCAGTGCTGGCACTTTTCATCTCTGAGCAATTGCTCGACGTTTGCAATTTCTCAGCTCGTGTCTACGAGACGGAAAGAGAATGACCGTGACGTTTGGTGCGTATAGAAGCGCAAAGCCCCAGTGTTGCTGCGCCTGTGAAAGCGCTTCCAAGGAAGGCTGCTGGCTAGCAACAGCTTTCAGTGCTGGCACTTTTCATCTCTGAGCAATTGCTCGACGTTTGCAATTTCTCACCTGAGCTCTCTTTAGACTGCGCGAGAGGATGACCAGAAGATTAGGTGGCTAGAGAAGCCCAGAGCCCCAGTGTTCTTAGGCCTACAAAAGCGCTTCCAAGGAAGGGGGCTGGCTAGCAACAGCTTTCAGTGCTGGCACTTTTCATCTCGGAGCAATTGCTCGACGTTTGCAATTTCTCAGCTCGTGTCTACGAGACGGAGAGATAGTGACCGTGACGTTTGGTGGCTAGAGAAGCGCAAAGCCCCAGTGTTGCTGCGCCTGTGAAAGCGCTTCCAAGGAAGGGTGCTGGCTAGCAACAGCTTTCAGTGCTGGCACTTTTCATCTCTGAGCAATTGCTCGACGTTTGCAATTTCTCAGCTCGTGTCTACGAGACGGATATAGAATGACCGTGACGTTTGGTGGCTAGAGAAGCGCAAAGCCCCACTGTTGCTGCGCCTGTGAAAGCGCTTCCAAGGAAGGGTGCTGGCTAGCAACAGCTTTCAGTGCTGGCACTTTTCATCTCTGAGCAATTGCTCGACGTTTGCAATTTCTCACCTGAGCTCTCTTTAGAGTGCGCGAGAGGATGAGCAGAAGATTAGGTGGCTAGAGAAGCCGAGAGCCCGAGTGTTCTAAGGCCTACAAAAGCGCTTCCAAGGAAGGGTGCTGGCTAGCAACAGCTTTCAGTGCTGGCACTTTTCATCTCTGAGCAATTGCTCGACGTTTGCAATTTCTCAGCTCGTGTCTACGAGACGGAAAGAGAATGACCGTGACGTTTGGTGGGTAGAGAAGTGCAAAGCCCCAGTGTTGCTGCGCCTGTGAAAGCGCTTCCAAGGAAGGGTGCTGGCTAGCAAGAGCTTTCAGTGCTGGCACTTTTCATCTCTGAGCAATTGCTCGACGTTTGCAATTTCTCACCTGAGCTCTCTTTAGAGTGCGCGAGAGGATGAGCAGAAGATTAGGTGGCTAGAGAAGCCCAGAGCCCCAGTGTTCTTAGGCCTACAAAAGCGCTTCCAAGGAAGGGGGCTGGCTAGCAACAGCTTTCAGTGCTGGCACTTTTCATCTCTGAGCAATTGCTCGACGTTTGCAATTTCTCAGCTCGTGTCTACGAGACGCAAAGAGAATGACCGTGACGTTTGGTGGCTAGAGAAGCGCAAAGCCCCAGTGTTGCTGCGCCTCTGAAAGCGCTTCCAAGGAAGGGTGCTGGCGAGCAACAGCTTTCAGGGCTGGCACTTTTCATCTCTGAGCAATTGCTCGACGTTTGCAATTTCTCAGCTCGTGTCTACGAGACGGAAAGAGAATGACCGTGACGTTTGGTGCGCATAGAAGCGCAAAGCCCCAGTGTTACTGCGCCTCTGAAAGCGCTTCCAAGGAAGGGTGCTGGCTAGCAAGAGCTTTCAGTGCTGGCACTTTTCATCTCTGAGCAATTGCTCGACGTTTGCAATTTCTCACCTGAGCTCTCTTTAGAGTGCTCGAGAGGATGAGCAGAAGATTAGGTGGCTAGAGAAGCCCAGAGCCCCAGTGTTCTAAGGCCTACAAAAGCGCTTCCAAGGAAGGGGGCTGGCTAGCAACAGCTTTCAGTGCTGGCACTTTTCATCTCTGAGCAATTGCTCGACGTTTGCAATTTCTCAGCTCGTGTCTACGAGACGGAAAGAGAGTGTCCGTGACATTTGGTGCGTATAGAAGCGCAAACCCCCAGTGTTGCTGCGCCTGTGAAAGCGCTTGCAAGGAAGGCTGCTGGCTAGCAAGAGCTTTCAGTGCTGGCACTTTTCATCTCTGAGCAATTGCTCGACGTTTGCAATTTCTCAGCTCGTGTCTACGAGACGGAAAGAGAATGACCGTGACGTTTGGTGCGTATAGAAGCGCAAAGCCCCAGTGTTGCTGCGCCTGTGAAAGCGCTTCCAAGGAAGGGTGCTGGCTAGCAACAGCTTTCAGTGCTGGCACTTTTCATCTCTGAGCAATTGCTCGACGTTTGCAATTTCTCACCTGAGCTCTCTTTAGACTGCGCGAGAGGATGACCAGAAGATTAGGTGGCTAGAGAAGCCCAGAGCCCCAGTGTTCTTAGGCCTACAAAAGCGCTTCCAAGGAAGGGGGCTGGCTAGCAACAGCTTTCAGTGCTGGCACTTTTCATCTCTGAGCAATTGCTCGACGTTTGCAATTTCTCAGCTCGTGTCTACGAGACGGAAAGAGAATGACCGTGACGTTTGGTGCGTATAGAAGCGCAAAGCCCCAGTGTTGCTGCGCCTGTGAAAGCGCTTCCAAGGAAGGGTGCTGGCTAGCAACAGCTTTCAGTGCTGGCACTTTTCATCTCTGAGCAATTGCTCCACGTTTGCAATTTCTCAGCTCGTGTCTACGAGACGGAAAGAGAATGACCGTGACTTTTGGTGGCTAGAGAAGCGCAAAGCCCCAGTGTTGCTGCGCCTGTGAAAGCGCTTCCAAGGAAGGGTGCTGGCTAGCAACAGCTTTCAGTGCTGGCACTTTTCATCTCTGAGCAATTGCTCGACGTTTGCAATTTCTCAGCTCGTGTCTACGAGACGGAAAGAGAATGACCGTGACGTTTGGTGCGCATAGAAGCGCAAAGCCCCAGTGTTACTGCGCCTGTGAAAGCGCTTCCAAGGAAGGGTGCTGGCTAGCAAGAGCTTTCAGTGCTGGCACTTTTCATCTCTGAGCAATTGCTCCACGTTTGCAATTTCTCACCTGAGCTCTCTTTAGAGTGCGCGAGAGGATGAGCAGAAGATTAGGTGGCTAGAGAAGCCCAGAGCCCCAGTGTTCTAAGGCCTACAAAAGCGCTTCCAAGGAAGGGGGCTGGCTAGCAACAGCTTTCAGTGCTGGCACTTTTCATCTCTGAGCAATTGCTCGACGTTTGCAATTTCTCAGCTCGTGTCTACGAGACGGAAAGAGAGTGTCCGTGACATTTGGTGCGTATAGAAGCGCAAACCCCCAGTGTTGCTGCGCCTGTGAAAGCGCTTGCAAGGAAGGCTGCTGGCTAGCAAGAGCTTTCAGTGCTGGCACTTTTCATCTCTGAGCAATTGCTCGACGTTTGCAATTTCTCAGCTCGTGTCTACGAGACGGAAAGAGAATGGCCGTGACGTTTGGTGCGTATAGAAGCGCAAAGCCCCAGTGTTGCTGCGCCTGTGAAAGCGCTTCCAAGGAAGGGTGCTGGCTAGCAACAGCTTTCAGTGCTGGCACTTTTCATCTCTGAGCAATTGCTCGACGTTTGCAATTTCTCACCTGAGCTCTCTTTAGACTGCGCGAGAGGATGACCAGAAGATTAGGTGGCTAGAGAAGCCCAGAGCCCCAGTGTTCTTAGGCCTACAAAAGCGCTTCCAAGGAAGGGGGCTGGCTAGCAACAGCTTTCAGTGCTGGCACTTTTCATCTCTGAGCAATTGCTCGACGTTTGCAATTTCTCAGCTCGTGTCTACGAGACGGAAAGAGAATGACCGTGACGTTTGGTGCGTATAGAAGCGCAAAGCCCCAGTGTTGCTGCGCCTGTGAAAGCGCTTCCAAGGAAGGGTGCTGGCTAGCAACAGCTTTCAGTGCTGGCACTTTTCATCTCTGAGCAATTGCTCCACGTTTGCAATTTCTCAGCTCGTGTCTACGAGACGGAAAGAGAATGACCGTGACTTTTGGTGGCTAGAGAAGCGCAAAGCCCCAGTGTTGCTGCGCCTGTGAAAGCGCTTCCAAGGAAGGGTGCTGGCTAGCAACAGCTTTCAGTGCTGGCACTTTTCATCTCTGAGCAATTGCTCGACGTTTGCAATTTCTCAGCTCGTGTCTACGAGACGCAAAGAGAATGACCGTGACGTTTGGTGGGTAGAGAAGCGCAAAGCCCCAGTGTTACTGCACCTGTGAAAGCGCTTCCAAGGAAGGGTGCTGGCTAGCAACAGCTTTCAGTGCTGGCACTTTTCATCTCTGAGCAATTGCTCGACGTTTGCAATTTCTCAGCTCGTGTCTACGAGACGCAAAGAGAATGACCGTGACGTTTGGTGGGTAGAGAAGCGCAAAGCCCCAGTGTTGCTGCGCCTGTGAAAGCGCTTCCAAGGAAGGCTGCTGGCTAGCAAGAGCTTTCAGTGCTGGCACATTTCATCTCTGAGCAATTGCTCGACGTTTGCAATTTCTCAGCTCGTGTCTACGAGACGGAAAGAGAAGGACCGTGACGTTTGGTGGCTAGAGAAGCGCAAAGCCCCAGTGTTGCTGCGCCTGTGAAAGCGCTTCCAAGGAAGGGTGCTGGCTAGCAACAGCTTTCAGTGCTGGCACTTTTCATCTCTGAGCTATTGGTGGACGTTTGCAATTTCTCAGCTCGTGTCTACGAGACGGAAAGAGAAGGACCGTGACGTTTGGTGGCTAGAGAAGCGCAAAGCCCCACTGTTGCTGCGCCTGTGAAAGCGCTTCCAAGGAAGGGTGCTGGCTAGCAACAGCTTTCAGTGCTGGCACTTTTCATCTCTGAGCAATTGCTCGACGTTTGCAATTTCTCAGCTCGTGTCTACGAGACGCAAAGAGAATGACCGTGACGTTTGGTGGGTAGAGAAGCACAAAGCCCCAGTGTTGCTGCGCCTGTGAAAGCGCTTCCAAGGAAGGGTGCTGGCTAGCAAGAGCTTTCAGTGCTGGCACTTTTCATCTCTGAGCAATTGCTCGACGTTTGCAATTTCTCACCTGAGCTCTCTTTAGAGTGTGCGAGAGGATGAGCAGAAGATTAGCTGGCTAGAGAAGCCCAGAGCCCCAGTGTTCTAAGGCCTACAAAAGCGCTTCCAAGGAAGGGGGCTGGCTAGCAACAGCTTTCAGTGCTGGCACTTTTCATCTCTGAGCAATTGCTCGACGTTTGCAATTTCTCAGCTCGTGTCTACGAGACAGAAAGAGAGTGTCCGTGACATTTGGTGCGTATAGAAGCGCAAACCCCCAGTGTTGCTGCGCCTGTGAAAGCCCTTCCAAGGAAGGGTGCTGGCTAGCAAGAGCTTTCAGTGCTGGCACTTTTCATCTCTGAGCAATTGCTCGACGTTTGCAATTTCTCAGCTCGTGTCTACGAGACGGAAAGAGAATGACCGTGACGTTTGGTGCGTATAGAAGCGCAAAGCCCCAGTGTTGCTGCGCCTGTGAAAGCGCTTCCAAGGAAGGCTGCTGGCTAGCAACAGCTTTCAGTGCTGGCACTTTTCATCTCTGAGCAATTGCTCGACGTTTGCAATTTCTCACCTGAGCTCTCTTTAGACTGCGCGAGAGGATGAGCAGAAGATGAGGTGGCTAGAGAAGCCCAGAGCCCCAGTGTTCTTAGGCCTACAAAAGCGCTTCCAAGGAAGGGGGCTGGCTAGCAAGAGCTTTCAGTGCTGGCACTTTTCATCTCTGAGCAATTGCTCGACGTTTGCAATTTCTCAGCTCGTGTCTACGAGACGGAAAGAGAATGACCGTGACGTTTGGTGCGTATAGAAGCGCAAAGCCCCAGTGTTGCTGCGCCTGTGAAAGCGCTTCCAAGGAAGGGGGCTGGCTAGCAACAGCTTTCAGTGCTGGCACTTTTCATCTCTGAGCAATTGCTCCACGTTTGCAATTTCTCAGCTCGTGTCTACGAGACGGAAAGAGAATGACCGTGACTTTTGGTGGGTAGAGAAGCGCAAAGCCCCAGTGTTGCTGCGCCTGTGAAAGCGCTTCCAAGGAAGGCTGCTGGCTAGCAACAGCTTTCAGTGCTGGCACTTTTCATCTCTGAGCAATTGCTCGACGTTTGCAATTTCTCAGCTCGTGTCTACGAGACGCAAAGAGAATGACCGTGACGTTTGGTGGGTAGAGAAGCGCAAAGCCCCAGTGTTACTGCACCTGTGAAAGCGCTTCCAAGGAAGGGTGCTGGCTAGCAAGAGCTTTCAGTGCTGGCACTTTTCATCTCTGAGCAATTGCTCGACGTTTGCAATTTCTCAGCTCGTGTCTACGAGACGGAAAGAGAATGACCGTGACGTTTGGTGGGTAGAGAAGCGCAAAGCCCCAGTGTTGCTGCGCCTCTGAAAGCGCTTCCAAGGAAGGCTGCTGGCTAGCAAGAGCTTTCAGTGCTGGCACATTTCATCTCTGAGCAATTGCTCGACGTTTGCAATTTCTCAGCTCGTGTCTACGAGACGGAAAGAGAATGACCGTGACGTTTGGTGGCTAGAGAAGCGCAAAGCCCCAGTGTTGCTGCGCCTGTGAAAGCGCTTCCAAGGAAGGGTGCTGGCTAGCAACAGCTTTCAGTGCTGGCACTTTTCATCTCTGAGCTATTGGTGGACGTTTGCAATTTCTCAGCTCGTGTCTACGAGACGGAAAGAGAATGACCGTGACGTTTGGTGGGTAGAGAAGCGCAAAGCCCCAGTGTTGCTGCGCCTGTGAAAGCGCTTCCAAGGAAGGGTGCTGGCTAGCAAGAGCTTTCAGTGCTGGCACTTTTCATCTCTGAGCAATTGCTCGACGTTTGCAATTTCTCACCTGAGCTCTCTTTAGAGTGCGCGAGAGGATGAGCAGAAGATTAGGTGGCTAGAGAACCCCAGAGCCCCAGTGTTCTAAGGGCTACAAAAGCGCTTCCAAGGAAGGGGGCTGGCTAGCAACAGCTTTCAGTGCTGGCACTTTTCATCTCTGAGCAATTGCTCGACGTTTGCAATTTCTCAGCTCGTGTCTACGAGACGGAAAGAGAAGGACCGTGACGTTTGGTGCGTATAGAAGCGCAAAGCCCCAGTGTTGCTGCGCCTGTGAAAGCGCTTCCAAGGAAGGGTGCTGGCTAGCAACAGCTTTCAGTGCTGGCACTTTTCATCTCTGAGCAATTGCTCGACGTTTGCAATTTCTCAGCTCGTGTCTACGAGACGGAAAGAGAATGACCGTGACGTTTGGTGCGCATAGAAGCGCAAAGCCCCAGTGTTACTGCGCCTCTGAAAGCGCTTCCAAGGAAGGGTGCTGGCTAGCAAGAGCTTTCAGTGCTGGCACTTTTCATCTCTGAGCAATTGCTCGACGTTTGCAATTTCTCACCTGAGCTCTCTTTAGAGTGCTCGAGAGGATGAGCAGAAGATTAGGTGGCTAGAGAAGCCCAGAGCCCCAGTGTTCTAAGGCCTACAAAAGCGCTTCCAAGGAAGGGGGCTGGCTAGCAACAGCTTTCAGTGCTGGCACTTTTCATCTCTGAGCAATTGCTCGACGTTTGCAATTTCTCAGCTCGTGTCTACGAGACGGAAAGAGAGTGTCCGTGACATTTGGTGCGTATAGAAGCGCAAACCCCCAGTGTTGCTGCGCCTGTGAAAGCGCTTGCAAGGAAGGCTGCTGGCTAGCAAGAGCTTTCAGTGCTGGCACTTTTCATCTCTGAGCAATTGCTCGACGTTTGCAATTTCTCAGCTCGTGTCTACGAGACGGAAAGAGAATGACCGTGACGTTTGGTGCGTATAGAAGCGCAAAGCCCCAGTGTTGCTGCGCCTGTGAAAGCGCTTCCAAGGAAGGGTGCTGGCTAGCAACAGCTTTCAGTGCTGGCACTTTTCATCTCTGAGCAATTGCTCGACGTTTGCAATTTCTCACCTGAGCTCTCTTTAGACTGCGCGAGAGGATGACCAGAAGATTAGGTGGCTAGAGAAGCCCAGAGCCCCAGTGTTCTTAGGCCTACAAAAGCGCTTCCAAGGAAGGGGGCTGGCTAGCAACAGCTTTCAGTGCTGGCACTTTTCATCTCTGAGCAATTGCTCGACGTTTGCAATTTCTCAGCTCGTGTCTACGAGACGGAAAGAGAATGACCGTGACGTTTGGTGCGTATAGAAGCGCAAAGCCCCAGTGTTGCTGCGCCTGTGAAAGCGCTTCCAAGGAAGGCTGCTGGCTAGCAACAGCTTTCAGTGCTGGCACTTTTCATCTCTGAGCAATTGCTCCACGTTTGCAATTTCTCAGCTCGTGTCTACGAGACGGAAAGAGAATGACCGTGACTTTTGGTGGCTAGAGAAGCGCAAAGCCCCAGTGTTGCTGCGCCTGTGAAAGCGCTTCCAAGGAAGGGTGCTGGCTAGCAACAGCTTTCAGTGCTGGCACTTTTCATCTCTGAGCAATTGCTCGACGTTTGCAATTTCTCAGCTCGTGTCTACGAGACGGAAAGAGAATGACCGTGACGTTTGGTGCGCATAGAAGCGCAAAGCCCCAGTGTTACTGCGCCTGTGAAAGCGCTTCCAAGGAAGGGTGCTGGCTAGCAAGAGCTTTCAGTGCTGGCACTTTTCATCTCTGAGCAATTGCTCGACGTTTGCAATTTCTCACCTGAGCTCTCTTTAGACTGCGCGAGAGGATGAGCAGAAGATTAGGTGGCTAGAGAAGCCCAGAGCCCCAGTGTTCTAAGGCCTACAAAAGCGCTTCCAAGGAAGGGGGCTGGCTAGCAACAGCTTTCAGTGCTGGCACTTTTCATCTCTGAGCAATTGCTCGACGTTTGCAATTTCTCAGCTCGTGTCTACGAGACGGAAAGAGAGTGTCCGTGACATTTGGTGCGTATAGAAGCGCAAACCCCCAGTGTTGCTGCGCCTGTGAAAGCGCTTGCAAGGAAGGCTGCTGGCTAGCAAGAGCTTTCAGTGCTGGCACTTTTCATCTCTGAGCAATTGCTCGACGTTTGCAATTTCTCAGCTCGTGTCTACGAGACGGAAAGAGAATGGCCGTGACGTTTGGTGCGTATAGAAGCGCAAAGCCCCAGTGTTGCTGCGCCTGTGAAAGCGCTTCCAAGGAAGGGTGCTGGCTAGCAACAGCTTTCAGTGCTGGCACTTTTCATCTCTGAGCAATTGCTCGACGTTTGCAATTTCTCACCTGAGCTCTCTTTAGACTGCGCGAGAGGATGACCAGAAGATTAGGTGGCTAGAGAAGCCCAGAGCCCCAGTGTTCTTAGGCCTACAAAAGCGCTTCCAAGGAAGGGGGCTGGCTAGCAACAGCTTTCAGTGCTGGCACTTTTCATCTCTGAGCAATTGCTCGACGTTTGCAATTTCTCAGCTCGTGTCTACGAGACGGAAAGAGAATGACCGTGACGTTTGGTGCGTATAGAAGCGCAAAGCCCCAGTGTTGCTGCGCCTGTGAAAGCGCTTCCAAGGAAGGGTGCTGGCTAGCAACAGCTTTCAGTGCTGGCACTTTTCATCTCTGAGCAATTGCTCCACTTTTGCAATTTCTCAGCTCGTGTCTACGAGACGGAAAGAGAATGACCGTGACTTTTGGTGGCTAGAGAAGCGCAAAGCCCCAGTGTTGCTGCGCCTGTGAAAGCGCTTCCAAGGAAGGGTGCTGGCTAGCAACAGCTTTCAGGGCTGGCACTTTTCATCTCTGAGCAATTGCTCGACGTTTGCAATTTCTCAGCTCGTGTCTACGAGACGCAAAGAGAATGACCGTGACGTTTGGTGGGTAGAGAAGCGCAAAGCCCCAGTGTTACTGCACCTGTGAAAGCGCTTCCAAGGAAGGGTGCTGGCTAGCAACAGCTTTCAGTGCTGGCACTTTTCATCTCTGAGCAATTGCTCGACGTTTGCAATTTCTCAGCTCGTGTCTACGAGACGCAAAGAGAATGACCGTGACGTTTGGTGGGTAGAGAAGCGCAAAGCCCCAGTGTTGCTGCGCCTGTGAAAGCGCTTCCAAGGAAGGCTGCTGGCTAGCAAGAGCTTTCAGTGCTGGCACATTTCATCTCTGAGCAATTGCTCGACGTTTGCAATTTCTCAGCTCGTGTCTACGAGACGGAAAGAGAAGGACCGTGACGTTTGGTGGCTAGAGAAGCGCAAAGCCCCAGTGTTGCTGCGCCTGTGAAAGCGCTTCCAAGGAAGGGTGCTGGCTAGCAACAGCTTTCAGTGCTGGCACTTTTCATCTCTGAGCTATTGGTGGACGTTTGCAATTTCTCAGCTCGTGTCTACGAGACGGAAAGAGAAGGACCGTGACGTTTGGTGGCTAGAGAAGCGCAAAGCCCCACTGTTGCTGCGCCTGTGAAAGCGCTTCCAAGGAAGGGTGCTGGCTAGCAAGAGCTTTCAGTGCTGGCACTTTTCATCTCTGAGCAATTGCTCGACGTTTGCAATTTCTCAGCTCGTGTCTACGAGACGCAAAGAGAATGACCGTGACGTTTGGTGGGTAGAGAAGCACAAAGCCCCAGTGTTGCTGCGCCTGTGAAAGCGCTTCCAAGGAAGGGTGCTGGCTAGCAAGAGCTTTCAGTGCTGGCACTTTTCATCTCTGAGCAATTGCTCGACGTTTGCAATTTCTCACCTGAGCTCTCTTTAGAGTGTGCGAGAGGATGAGCAGAAGATTAGCTGGCTAGAGAAGCCCAGAGCCCCAGTGTTCTAAGGCCTACAAAAGCGCTTCCAAGGAAGGGGGCTGGCTAGCAACAGCTTTCAGTGCTGGCACTTTTCATCTCTGAGCAATTGCTCGACGTTTGCAATTTCTCAGCTCGTGTCTACGAGACAGAAAGAGAGTGTCCGTGACATTTGGTGCGTATAGAAGCGCAAACCCCCAGTGTTGCTGCGCCTGTGAAAGCCCTTCCAAGGAAGGGTGCTGGCTAGCAAGAGCTTTCAGTGCTGGCACTTTTCATCTCTGAGCAATTGCTCGACGTTTGCAATTTCTCAGCTCGTGTCTACGAGACGGAAAGAGAATGACCGTGACGTTTGGTGCGTATAGAAGCGCAAAGCCCCAGTGTTGCTGCGCCTGTGAAAGCGCTTCCAAGGAAGGCTGCTGGCTAGCAACAGCTTTCAGTGCTGGCACTTTTCATCTCTGAGCAATTGCTCGACGTTTGCAATTTCTCACCTGAGCTCTCTTTAGACTGCGCGAGAGGATGAGCAGAAGATGAGGTGGCTAGAGAAGCCCAGAGCCCCAGTGTTCTTAGGCCTACAAAAGCGCTTCCAAGGAAGGGGGCTGGCTAGCAAGAGCTTTCAGTGCTGGCACTTTTCATCTCTGAGCAATTGCTCGACGTTTGCAATTTCTCAGCTCGTGTCTACGAGACGGAAAGAGAATGACCGTGACGTTTGGTGCGTATAGAAGCGCAAAGCCCCAGTGTTGCTGCGCCTGTGAAAGCGCTTCCAAGGAAGGGGGCTGGCTAGCAACAGCTTTCAGTGCTGGCACTTTTCATCTCTGAGCAATTGCTCCACGTTTGCAATTTCTCAGCTCGTGTCTACGAGACGGAAAGAGAATGACCGTGACGTTTGGTGGGTAGAGAAGCGCAAAGCCCCAGTGTTGCTGCGCCTGTGAAAGCGCTTCCAAGGAAGGGTGCTGGCTAGCAACAGCTTTCAGTGCTGGCACTTTTCATCTCTGAGCAATTGCTCGACGTTTGCAATTTCTCAGCTCGTGTCTACGAGACGCAAAGAGAATGACCGTGACGTTTGGTGGGTAGAGAAGCGCAAAGCCCCAGTGTTACTGCACCTGTGAAAGCGCTTCCAAGGAAGGGTGCTGGCTAGCAAGAGCTTTCAGTGCTGGCACTTTTCATCTCTGAGCAATTGCTCGACGTTTGCAATTTCTCAGCTCGTGTCTACGAGACGGAAAGAGAATGACCGTGACGTTTGGTGGGTAGAGAAGCGCAAAGCCCCAGTGTTGCTGCGCCTGTGAAAGCGCTTCCAAGGAAGGCTGCTGGCTAGCAAGAGCTTTCAGTGCTGGCACATTTCATCTCTGAGCAATTGCTCGACGTTTGCAATTTCTCAGCTCGTGTCTACGAGACGGAAAGAGAATGACCGTGACGTTTGGTGGCTAGAGAAGCGCAAAGCCCCAGTGTTGCTGCGCCTGTGAAAGCGCTTCCAAGGAAGGGTGCTGGCTAGCAACAGCTTTCAGTGCTGGCACTTTTCATCTCTGAGCTATTGGTGGACGTTTGCAATTTCTCAGCTCGTGTCTACGAGACGGAAAGAGAATGACCGTGACGTTTGGTGGGTAGAGAAGCGCAAAGCCCCAGTGTTGCTGCGCCTGTGAAAGCGCTTCCAAGGAAGGGTGCTGGCTAGCAAGAGCTTTCAGTGCTGGCACTTTTCATCTCTGAGCAATTGCTCGACGTTTGCAATTTCTCACCTGAGCTCTCTTTAGAGTGCGCGAGAGGATGAGCAGAAGATTAGGTGGCTAGAGAAGCCCAGAGCCCCAGTGTTCTAAGGGCTACAAAAGCGCTTCCAAGGAAGGGGGCTGGCTAGCAACAGCTTTCAGTGCTGGCACTTTTCATCTCTGAGCAATTGCTCGACGTTTGCAATTTCTCAGCTCGTGTCTACGAGACGGAAAGAGAAGGACCGTGACGTTTGGTGCGTATAGAAGCGCAAAGCCCCAGTGTTGCTGCGCCTGTGAAAGCGCTTCCAAGGAAGGGTGCTGGCTAGCAACAGCTTTCAGTGCTGGCACTTTTCATCTCTGAGCAATTGCTCGACGTTTGCAATTTCTCAGCTCGTGTCTACGAGACGGAAAGAGAATGACCGTGACGTTTGGTGGGTAGAGAAGCGCAAAGCCCCAGTGTTGCTGCGCCTGTGAAAGCGCTTCCAAGGAAGGGTGCTGGCTAGCAACAGCTTTCAGTGCTGGCACTTTTCATCTCTGAGCAATTGCTCGACGTTTGCAATTTCTCAGCTCGTGTCTACGAGACGGAAAGAGAATGACCGTGACGTTTGGTGGGTAGAGAAGCGCAAAGCCCCAGTGTTGCTGCGCCTGTGAAAGCGCTTCCAAGGAAGGCTGCTGGCTAGCAACAGCTTTCAGTGCTGGCACTTTTCATCTCTGAGCAATTGCTCGACGTTTGCAATTTCTCACCTGAGCTCTCTTTAGAGTGTGCGAGATGATGACCAGAAGATTAGGTGGCTAGAGAAGCCCAGAGCCCCAGTGTGCTTAGGCCTACAAAAGCGCTTCCAAGGAAGGGTGCTGGGTAGCAACAGCTTTCAGTGCTGGCACTTTTCATCTCTGAGTAATTGCTCGACGTTTGCAATTTCTCAGCTCGTGTCTACGAGACGGAAAGAGAAGGACCGTGACGTTTGGTGCGTATAGAAGCGCAAAGCCCCAGTGTTGCTGCGCCTGTGAAAGCGCTTCCAAGGAAGGGGGCTGGCTAGCAACAGCTTTCAGTGCTGGCACTTTTCATCTCTGAGCAATTGCTCGACGTTTGCAATTTCTCAGCTCGTGTCTACGAGACGCAAAGAGAAGGACCGTGACGTTTGGTGCGCATAGAAGCGCAAAGCTCCAGTGTTGCTGCGCCTGTGAAAGCGCTTCCAAGGAAGGGTGCTGGCTAGCAACAGCTTTCAGTGCTGGCACTTTTCATCTCTGAGCAATTGCTCCACGTTTGCAATTTCTCAGCTCGTGTCTACGAGACGGAAAGAGAATGACCGTGACGTTTGGTGGCTAGAGAAGCGCAAAGCCCCAGTGTTGCTGCGCCTCTGAAAGCGCTTCCAAGGAAGGGTGCTGGCTAGCAACAGCTTTCAGGGCTGGCACTTTTCATCTCTGAGCAATTGCTCGACGTTTGCAATTTCTCAGCTCGTGTCTACGAGACGGAGAGATAGTGACCGTGACGTTTGGTGGGTAGAGAAGCGCAAAGCCCCAGTGTTGCTGCGCCTGTGAAAGCGCTTGCAAGGAAGGCTGCTGGCTAGCAAGAGCTTTCAGTGCTGGCACTTTTCATCTCTGAGCAATTGCTCGACGTTTGCAATTTCTCACCTTGTGTCTAGGAGACGGAAAGAGAATGACCGTGACGTTTGGTGGGCAGAGAAGCGCAAAGCCCCAGTGGTGCTGCGCCTGTGAAAGCGCTTCCAAGGAAGGGTGCTGGCTAGCAAGAGCTTTCAGTGCTGGCACTTTTCATCTCTGAGCAATTGCTCGACGTTTGCAATTTCTCACCTGAGCTCTCTTTAGAGTGTGCGAGAGGATGAGCAGAAGATTAGCTGGCTAGAGAAGCCCAGAGCCCCAGTGTTCTAAGGTCTACAAAAGCGCTTCCAAGGAAGGGGGCTGGCTAGCAAGAGCTTTCAGTGCTGGCACTTTTCATCTCTGAGCAATTGCTCGACGTTTGCAATTTCTCAGCCCGTGTCTACGAGACGGAAAGAGAATGACCGTGACGTTTGGTGCGCATAGAAGCGCAAAGCTCCAGTGTTGCTGCGCCTGTGAAAGCGCTTCCAAGGAAGGGTGCTGGCTAGCAACAGCTTTCAGTGCTGGCACTTTTCATCTCTGAGCAATTGCTCCACGTTTGCAATTTCTCAGGTCGTGTCTACGAGACGGAAAGAGAATGACCGTGACGTTTGGTGGGTAGAGAAGCGCAAAGCCCCAGTGTTGCTGCGCCTGTGAAAGCGCTTCCAAGGAAGGGTGCTGGCTAGCAACAGCTTTCAGGGCTGGCACTTTTCATCTCTGAGCAATTGCTGGACGTTTGCAATTTCTCAGCTCGTGTCCACAAGACGGAGAGATAGTGACCGTGACGTTTGGTGGGTATAGAAGCGCAAAGCCCCAGTGTTGCTGCGCCTGTGAAAGCGCTTCCAAGGAAGGGTGCTGGCTAGCAACAGCTTTCAGTGCTGGCACTTTTCATCTCTGAGCAATTGCTCCACGTTTGCAATTTCTCACCTGAGCTCTCTTTAGAGTGCGCGAGAGGATGAGCAGAAGATTAGGTGGCTAGAGAAGCCCAGAGCCCCAGTGTTCTAAGGGCTACAAAAGCGCTTCCAAGGAAGGGGGCTGGCTAGCAACAGCTTTCAGTGCTGGCACTTTTCATCTCTGAGCAATTGCTCGACGTTTGCAATTTCTCAGCTCGTGTCTACGAGACGGAAAGAGAATGACCGTGACGTTTGGTGGGTAGAGAAGCGCAAAGCCCCAGTGTTGCTGCGCCTGTGAAAGCGCTTCCAAGGAAGGGTGCTGGCTAGAAACAGCTTTCAGGGCTGGCACTTTTCATCTCTGAGCAATTGCTCGACGTTTGCAATTTCTCAGCCCGTGTCCACGAGACGGAGAGATAGTGACCGTGACGTTTGGTGGGTAGAGAAGCACAAAGCCCCAGTGTTGCTACGCCTGTGAAAGCGCTTCCAAGGAAGGGTGCTGGCTAGCAACAGCTTTCAGTGCTGGCACTTTTCATCTCTGAGCAATTGCTCAACGTTTGCAATTTCTCAGGTCGTGTCTACGAGACGGAAAGAGAATGACCGTGACGTTTGGTGGGTAGAGAAGCGCAAAGCCCCAGTGTTGCTGCGCCTGTGAAAGCGCTTCCAAGGAAGGGTGCTGGCTAGCAACAGCTTTCAGTGCTGGCACTTTTCATCTCTGAGCAATTGCTCCACGTTTGCAATTTCTCAGCTCGTGTCTACGAGACGGAAAGAGAAGGACCGTGACGTTTGGTGGGTAGAGAAGCGCAAAGCCCCACTGTTGCTGCGCCTGTGAAAGCGCTTCCAAGGAAGCGTGCTGGCTAGCAACAGCTTTCAGTGCTGGCACTTTTCATCTCTGAGCAATTGCTCGACATTTGCAATTTCTCACCTGAGCTCTCTTTAGAGTGCGCGAGAGGATGAGCAGAAGATTAGGTGGCTAGAGAAGCCGAGAGCCCGAGTGTTCTAAGGCCTACAAAAGCGCTTCCAAGGAAGGGGGCTGGCTAGCAACAGCTTTCAGTGCTGGCACTTTTAATCTCTGAGCAATTGCTCGACGTTTGCAATTTCTCAGCTCGTGTCTACGAGACGGAAAGAGAAGGACCGTGACGTTTGGTGCGCATAGAAGCGCAAAGCCCCAGTGTTGCTGCGCCTGTGAAAGCGCTTCCAAGGAAGGGTGCTGGCTAGCAACAGCTTTCAGTGCTGGCACTTTTCATCTCTGAGAAATTTGAAGACGATTTGAATTTCTCACCTGAGCTCTCTTTAGAGTGTGCGAGAGGATGAGCAGAAGATGAGGTGGCTAGAGAAGCCCAGAGCCCCAGTGTTCTAAGGGCTACAAAAGCGCTTCCAAGGAAGGGGGCTGGCTAGCAACAGCTTTCAGTGCTGGCACTTTTCATCTCTGAGCAGTTGCTCGACGTTTGCAATTTCTCAGCTCGTGTCTATGAGACGGAAAGAGAAGGACCGTGACGTTTGGTGGGTAGAGAAGCACAAAGCCCCAGTGTTGCTGCGCCTGTGAAAGCGCTTCCAAGGAAGGGGGCTGGCTAGCAAGAGCTTTCAGTGCTGGCACTTTTCATCTCTGAGCAATTGCTCGACGTTTGCAATTTCTCACCTGAGCTCTCTTTAGAGTGCGCGAGAGGATGAGCAGAAGATTAGGTGGCTAGAGAAGCCCAGAGCCCCAGTTTTCTAAGGCCTACAAAAGCACTTCCAAGGAAGGGGGCTGGCTAGCAACAGCTTTCAGTGCTGGCACTTTTCATCTCTGAGCAATTGCTCGACGTTTGCAATTTCTCAGCTCGTGTCTACGAGACGGAAAGAGAATGACCGTGACGTTTGGTGGGTAGAGAAGCGCAAAGCCCCAGTGTTGCTGCGCCTGTGAAAGCGCTTCCAAGGAAGGGTGCTGGCTAGCAACAGCTTTCAGGGCTGGCACTTTTCATCTCTGAGCAATTGCTCGACGTTTGCAATTTCTCAGCTCGTGTCTACGAGACGGAAAGAGAAGGACCGTGACGTTTGGTGGGTAGAGAAGCGCAAAGCCCCAGTGTTGCTGCGCCTGTGAAAGCGCTTCCAAGGAAGGGTGCTGGCTAGCAAGAGCTTTCAGTGCTGGCACTTTTCATCTCTGAGCAATTGCTCGACGTTTGCAATTTCTCACCTGAGCTCTCTTTAGAGTGCGCGAGAGGATGAGCAGAAGATTAGGTGGCTAGAGAAGCCCAGAGCCCCAGTGTTCTTAGGCCTACAAAAGCGCTTCCAAGGAAGGGGGCTGGCTAGCAACAGCTTTCAGGGCTGGCACTTTTCATCTCTGAGCAATTGCTCGACGTTTGCAATTTCTCAGCTCGTGTCTACGAGACGCAAAGAGAATGACCGTGACGTTTGGTGGCTAGAGAAGCGCAAAGCCCCAGTGTTGCTGCGCCTCTGAAAGCGCTTCCAAGGAAGGGTGCTGGCGAGCAACAGCTTTCAGGGCTGGCACTTTTCATCTCTGAGCAATTGCTCGACGTTTGCAATTTCTCAGCTCGTGTCTACGAGACGGAAAGAGAATGACCGTGACGTTTGGTGCGCATAGAAGCGCAAAGCCCCAGTGTTACTGCGCCTGTGAAAGCGCTTCCAAGGAAGGGTGCTGGCTAGCAAGAGCTTTCAGTGCTGGCACTTTTCATCTCTGAGCAATTGCTCGACGTTTGCAATTTCTCACCTGAGCTCTCTTTAGAGTGCTCGAGAGGATGAGCAGAAGATTAGCTGGCTAGAGAAGCCCAGAGCCCCAGTGTTCTAAGGCCTACAAAAGCGCTTCCAAGGAAGGGGGCTGGCTAGCAAGAGCTTTCAGTGCTGGCACTTTTCATCTCTGAGCAATTGCTCGACGTTTGCAATTTCTCAGCTCGTGTCTACGAGACGGAAAGAGAATGACCGTGACTTTTGGTGGCTAGAGAAGCGCAAAGCCCCAGTGTTGCTGCGCCTGTGAAAGCGCTTCCAAGGAAGGGTGCTGGCTAGCAACAGCTTTCAGTGCTGGCACTTTTCATCTCTGAGCAATTGCTCGACGTTTGCAATTTCTCAGCTCGTGTCTACGAGACGGAAAGAGAATGACCGTGACGTTTGGTGGGTAGAGAAGCGCAAAGCCCCAGTGTTGCTGCGCCTGTGAAAGCGCTTCCAAGGAAGGCTGCTGGCTAGCAAGAGCTTTCAGTGCTGGCACATTTCATCTCTGAGCAATTGCTCGACGTTTGCAATTTCTCAGCTCGTGTCTACGAGACGGAAAGAGAAGGACCGTGACGTTTGGTGCGCATAGAAGCGCAAAGCCCCAGTGTTGCTGCGCCTGTGAAAGCGCTTCCAAGGAAGGGTGCTGGCTAGCAACAGCTTTCAGTGCTGGCACTTTTCATCTCTGAGCTATTGGTGGACGTTTGCAATTTCTCAGCTCGTGTCTACGAGACGGAAAGAGAATGACCGTGACGTTTGGTGGGTAGAGAAGCGCAAAGCCCCAGTGTTGCTGCGCCTGTGAAAGCGCTTCCAAGGAAGGCTGCTGGCTAGCAAGAGCTTTCAGTGCTGGCACTTTTCATCTCTGAGCAATTGCTCGACGTTTGCAATTTCTCACCTGAGCTCTCTTTAGAGTGCGCGAGAGGATGAGCAGAAGATTAGGTGGCTAGAGAAGCCCAGAGCCCCAGTGTTCTAAGGGCTACAAAACCGCTTCCAAGGAAGGGTGCTGGCTAGCAACAGCTTTCAGTGCTGGCACTTTTCATCTCTGAGCAATTGCTCGACGTTTGCAATTTCTCAGCTCGTGTCTACGAGACGGAAAGAGAAGGACCGTGACGTTTGGTGCGCATAGAAGCGCAAAGCCCCAGTGTTGCTGCGCCTGTGAAAGCGCTTCCAAGGAAGGCTGCTGGCTAGCAAGAGCTTTCAGTGCTGGCACTTTTCATCTCTGAGCAATTGCTCGACGTTTGCAATTTCTCAGCTCGTGTCTACGAGACGGAAAGAGAATGACCGTGACGTTTGGTGGGTAGAGAAGCGCAAAGCCCCAGTGTTGCTGCGCCTGTGAAAGCGCTTCCAAGGAAGGGTGCTGGCTAGCAACAGCTTTCAGTGCTGGCACTTTTCATCTCTGAGCTATTGGTGGACGTTTGCAATTTCTCAGCTCGTGTCTACGAGACGGAAAGAGAATGACCGTGACGTTTGGTGGGTAGAGAAGCGCAAAGCCCCAGTGTTGCTGCGCCTGTGAAAGCGCTTCCAAGGAAGGGTGCTGGCTAGCAAGAGCTTTCAGTGCTGGCACTTTTCATCTCTGAGCAATTGCTCGACGTTTGCAATTTCTCACCTGAGCTCTCTTTAGAGTGTGCGAGAGGATGACCAGAAGATTAGGTGGCTAGAGAAGCCCAGAGCCCCAGTGTGCTTAGGCCTACAAAAGCGCTTCCAAGGAAGGGTGCTGGGTAGCAACAGCTTTCAGTGCTGGCACTTTTCATCTCTGAGTAATTGCTCGACTTTTGCAATTTCTCAGCTCGTGTCTACGAGACGGAAAGAGAAGGACCGTGACGTTTGGTGCGTATAGAAGCGCAAAGCCCCAGTGTTGCTGCGCCTGTGAAAGCGCTTCCAAGGAAGGGTGCTGGCTAGCAACAGCTTTCAGTGCTGGCACTTTTCATCTCTGAGCAATTGCTCGACGTTTGCAATTTCTCAGCTCGTGTCTACGAGACGCAAAGAGAATGACCGTGACGTTTGGTGCGCATAGAAGCGCAAAGCTCCAGTGTTGCTGCGCCTGTGAAAGCGCTTCCAAGGAAGG
The DNA here is from genome assembly GCA_037962945.1 of Sarcoramphus papa. Taxonomy (NCBI): domain Eukaryota; kingdom Metazoa; phylum Chordata; class Aves; order Accipitriformes; family Cathartidae; genus Sarcoramphus; species Sarcoramphus papa. Next base: position 134,900 of record JBBMRM010000079.1, on the reverse strand, counting down.
GTGCTGGCTAGCAACAGCTTTCAGTGCTGGCACTTTTCATCTCTGAGCAATTGCTCCACGTTTGCAATTTCTCAGGTTGTGTCTACGAGACGGAAAGAGAATGACCGTGACGTTTGGTGGCTAGAGAAGCGCAAAGCCCCAGTGTTGCTGCGCCTCTGAAAGCGCTTCCAAGGAAGGGTGCTGGCTAGCAACAGCTTTCAGGGCTGGCACTTTTCATCTCTGAGCAATTGCTCGACGTTTGCAATTTCTCAGCTCGTGTCTACGAGACGGAGAGATAGTGACCGTGACGTTTGGTGGGTAGAGAAGCGCAAAGCCCCAGTGTTGCTGCGCCTGTGAAAGCGCTTCCAAGGAAGGCTGCTGGCTAGCAAGAGCTTTCAGTGCTGGCACTTTTCATCTCTGAGCAATTGCTCGACGTTTGCAATTTCTCACCTTGTGTCTAGGAGACGGAAAGAGAATGACCGTGATGTTTGGTGGGCAGAGAAGCGCAAAGCCCCAGTGGTGCTGCGCCTGTGAAAGCGCTTCCAAGGAAGGGTGCTGGCTAGCAAGAGCTTTCAGTGCTGGCACTTTTCATCTCTGAGCAATTGCTCGACGTTTGCAATTTCTCACCTGAGCTCTCTTTAGAGTGTGCGAGAGGATGAGCAGAAGATTAGGTGGCTAGAGAAGCCCAGAGCCCCAGTGTTCTAAGGTCTACAAAAGCGCTTCCAAGGAAGGGGGCTGGCTAGCAAGAGCTTTCAGTGCTGGCACTTTTCATCTCTGAGCAATTGCTCGACGTTTGCAATTTCTCAGCCCGTGTCTACGAGACGGAAAGAGAATGACCGTGACGTTTGGTGCGCATAGAAGCGCAAAGCTCCAGTGTTGCTGCGCCTGTGAAAGCGCTTCCAAGGAAGGGTGCTGGCTAGCAACAGCTTTCAGGGCTGGCACTTTTCATCTCTGAGCAATTGCTCCACGTTTGCAATTTCTCAGGTCGTGTCTACGAGACGGAAAGAGAATGACCGTGACGTTTGGTGGGTAGAGAAGCGCAAAGCCCCAGTGTTGCTGCGCCTGTGAAAGCGCTTCCAAGGAAGGGTGCTGGCTAGCAACAGCTTTCAGGGCTGGCACTTTTCATCTCTGAGCAATTGCTGGACGTTTGCAATTTCTCAGCTCGTGTCCACGAGACGGAGAGATAGTGACCGTGACGTTTGGTGGGTATAGAAGCGCAAAGCCCCAGTGTTGCTGCGCCTGTGAAAGCGCTTCCAAGGAAGGGTGCTGGCTAGCAACAGCTTTCAGTGCTGGCACTTTTCATCTCTGAGCAATTGCTCGACGTTTGCAATTTCTCACCTGAGCTCTCTTCAGAGTGCGCGAGAGGATGAGCAGAAGATTAGGTGGCTAGAGAAGCCCAGAGCCCCAGTGTTCTAAGGGCTACAAAAGCGCTTCCAAGGAAGGGTGCTGGCTAGCAACAGCTTTCAGTGCTGGCACTTTTCATCTCTGAGCAATTGCTCGACGTTTGCAATTTCTCAGCTCGTGTCTACGAGACGGAAAGAGAATGACCGTGACGTTTGGTGGGTAGAGAAGCGCAAAGCCCCAGTGTTGCTGCGCCTGTGAAAGCGCTTCCAAGGAAGGGTGCTGGCTAGAAACAGCTTTCAGGGCTGGCACTTTTCATCTCTGAGCAATTGCTCGACGTTTGCAATTTCTCAGCCCGTGTCCACGAGACGGAGAGATAGTGACCGTGACGTTTGGTGGGTAGAGAAGCACAAAGCCCCAGTGTTGCTACGCCTGTGAAAGCGCTTCCAAGGAAGGGTGCTGGCTAGCAACAGCTTTCAGTGCTGGCACTTTTCATCTCTGAGCAATTGCTCAACGTTTGCAATTTCTCAGGTCGTGTCTACGAGACGGAAAGAGAATGACCGTGACGTTTGGTGGGTAGAGAAGCGCAAAGCCCCAGTGTTGCTGCGCCTGTGAAAGCGCTTCCAAGGAAGGGTGCTGGCTAGCAACAGCTTTCAGTGCTGGCACTTTTCATCTCTGAGCAATTGCTCCACGTTTGCAATTTCTCAGCTCGTGTCTACGAGACGGAAAGAGAAGGACCGTGACGTTTGGTGGGTAGAGAAGCGCAAAGCCCCACTGTTGCTGCGCCTGTGAAAGCGCTTCCAAGGAAGGGTGCTGGCTAGCAACAGCTTTCAGTGCTGGCACTTTTCATCTCTGAGCAATTGCTCGACGTTTGCAATTTCTCACCTGAGCTCTCTTTAGAGTGCGCGAGAGGATGAGCAGAAGATTAGGTGGCTAGAGAAGCCGAGAGCCCGAGTGTTCTAAGGCCTACAAAAGCGCTTCCAAGGAAGGGGGCTGGCTAGCAACAGCTTTCAGTGCTGGCACTTTTAATCTCTGAGCAATTGCTCGACGTTTGCAATTTCTCAGCTCGTGTCTACGAGACGGAAAGAGAAGGACCGTGACGTTTGGTGCGCATAGAAGCGCAAAGCCCCAGTGTTGCTGCGCCTGTGAAAGCGCTTCCAAGGAAGGGTGCTGGCTAGCAACAGCTTTCAGTGCTGGCACTTTTCATCTCTGAGAAATTTGAAGACGATTTGAATTTCTCACCTGAGCTCTCTTTAGAGTGTGCGAGAGGATGAGCAGAAGATGAGGTGGCTAGAGAAGCCCAGAGCCCCAGTGTTCTAAGGGCTACAAAAGCGCTTCCAAGGAAGGGGGCTGGCTAGCAAGAGCTTTCAGTGCTGGCACTTTTCATCTCTGAGCAGTTGCTCGACGTTTGCAATTTCTCAGCTCGTGTCTATGAGACGGAAAGAGAAGGACCGTGACGTTTGGTGGGTAGAGAAGCACAAAGCCCCAGTGTTGCTGCGCCTGTGAAAGCGCTTCCAAGGAAGGGGGCTGGCTAGCAACAGCTTTCAGTGCTGGCACTTTTCATCTCTGAGCAATTGCTCGACGTTTGCAATTTCTCAGCTCGTGTCTACGAGACGGAAAGAGAATGACCGTGACGTTTGGTGGGTAGAGAAGCGCAAAGCCCCAGTGTTGCTGCGCCTGTGAAAGCGCTTCCAAGGAAGGGTGCTGGCTAGCAACAGCTTTCAGGGCTGGCACTTTTCATCTCTGAGCAATTGCTCGACGTTTGCAATTTCTCAGCTCGTGTCTACGAGACGGAAAGAGAAGGACCGTGACATTTGGTGGGTAGAGAAGCGCAAAGCCCCAGTGTTGCTGCGCCTGTGAAAGCGCTTCCAAGGAAGGCTGCTGGCTAGCAAGAGCTTTCAGTGCTGGCACTTTTCATCTCTGAGCAATTGCTCGACGTTTGCAATTTCTCACCTGAGCTCTCTTTAGAGTGCGCGAGAGGATGAGCAGAAGATTAGGTGGCTAGAGAAGCCCAGAGCCCCAGTGTTCTTAGGCCTACAAAAGCGCTTCCAAGGAAGGGGGCTGGCTAGCAACAGCTTTCAGTGCTGGCACTTTTCATCTCTGAGCAATTGCTCGACGTTTGCAATTTCTCAGCTCGTGTCTACGAGACGCAAAGAGAATGACCGTGACGTTTGGTGGCTAGAGAAGCGCAAAGCCCCAGTGTTGCTGCGCCTCTGAAAGCGCTTCCAAGGAAGGGTGCTGGCGAGCAACAGCTTTCAGGGCTGGCACTTTTCATCTCTGAGCAATTGCTCGACGTTTGCAATTTCTCAGCTCGTGTCCACGAGACGGAAAGAGAATGACCGTGACGTTTGGTGCGCATAGAAGCGCAAAGCCCCAGTGTTACTGCGCCTGTGAAAGCGCTTCCAAGGAAGGGTGCTGGCTAGCAAGAGCTTTCAGTGCTGGCACTTTTCATCTCTGAGCAATTGCTCGACGTTTGCAATTTCTCACCTGAGCTCTCTTTAGAGTGCTCGAGAGGATGAGCAGAAGATTAGCTGGCTAGAGAAGCCCAGAGCCCCAGTGTTCTAAGGCCTACAAAAGCGCTTCCAAGGAAGGGTGCTGGCTAGCAACAGCTTTCAGTGCTGGCACTTTTCATCTCTGAGCAATTGCTCGACGTTTGCAATTTCTCAGCTCGTGTCTACGAGACGGAAAGAGAGTGTCCGTGACATTTGGTGCGTATAGAAGCGCAAACCCCCAGTGTTGCTGCGCCTGTGAAAGCGCTTGCAAGGAAGGCTGCTGGCTAGCAAGAGCTTTCAGTGCTGGCACTTTTCATCTCTGAGCAATTGCTCGACGTTTGCAATTTCTCAGCTTGTGTCTACGAGACGGAAAGAGAATGACCGTGACGTTTGGTGGGCATAGAAGCGCAAAGCCCCAGTGTTGCTGCGCCTGTGAAAGCGCTTCCAAGGAAGGGTGCTGGCTAGCAACAGCTTTCAGTGCTGGCACTTTTCATCTCTGAGCAATTGCTCGACGTTTGCAATTTCTCACCTGAGCTCTCTTTAGACTGCGCGAGAGGATGAGCAGAAGATTAGGTGGCTAGAGAAGCCCAGAGCCCCAGTGTTCTTAGGCCTACAAAAGCGCTTCCAAGGAAGGGGGCTGGCTAGCAACAGCTTTCAGTGCTGGCACTTTTCATCTCTGAGCAATTGCTCGACGTTTGCAATTTCTCAGCTCGTGTCTACGAGACGGAAAGAGAATGACCGTGACGTTTGGTGCGTATAGAAGCGCAAAGCCCCAGTGTTGCTGCGCCTCTGAAAGCGCTTCCAAGGAAGGGTGCTGGCTAGCAAGAGCTTTCAGTGCTGGCACTTTTCATCTCTGAGCAATTGCTCCACGTTTGCAATTTCTCAGCTCGTGTCTACGAGACGGAAAGAGAATGACCGTGACTTTTGGTGGCTAGAGAAGCGCAAAGCCCCAGTGTTGCTGCGCCTGTGAAAGCGCTTCCAAGGAAGGCTGCTGGCTAGCAAGAGCTTTCAGTGCTGGCACTTTTCATCTCTGAGCAATTGCTCGACGTTTGCAATTTCTCACCTGAGCTCTCTTTAGAGTGCGCGAGAGGATGACCAGAAGATTAGGTGGCTAGAGAAGCCCAGAGCCCCAGTGTTCTAAGGCCTACAAAAGCGCTTCCAAGGAAGGGGGCTGGCTAGCAACAGCTTTCAGTGCTGGCACTTTTCATCTCTGAGCAGTTGCTCGACGTTTGCAATTTCTCAGCCCGTGTCTACGAGACGGAAAGAGAATGACCGTGACGTTTGGTGGGTAGAGAAGCGCAAAGCCCCAGTGTTGCTGCGCCTGTGAAAGCGCTTCCAAGGAAGGGGGCTGGCTAGCAACAGCTTTCAGTGCTGGCACTTTTCATCTCTGAGCAATTGCTCGACATTTGCAATTTCTCACCTGAGCTCTCTTTGAGTTCGCGAGAGGATGAGCAGAAGATTAGGTGGCTAGAGAAGCCCAGAGCCCCAGTGTTCTTAGGCCTACAAAAGCGCTTCCAAGGAAGGGGGCTGGCTAGCAACAGCTTTCAGTGCTGGCACTTTTCATCTCTGAGCAATTGCTCGACGTTTGCAATTTCTCAGCTCGTGTCTACGAGACGGAAAGAGAGTGTCCGTGACGTTTGGTGGCTAGAGAAGCGCAAAGCCGCAGTGTTGCTGCGCCTGTGAAAGCGCTTCCAAGGAAGGGTGCTGGCTAGCAAGAGCTTTCAGTGCTGGCACTTTTCATCTCTGAGCAATTGCTCCACGTTTGCAATTTCTCAGCTCGTGTCTACGAGACGGAAAGAGAATGACCGTGACTTTTGGTGGCTAGAGAAGCGCAAAGCCCCAGTGTTGCTGCGCCTGTGAAAGCGCTTCCAAGGAAGGGTGCTGGCTAGCAACAGCTTTCAGTGCTGGCACTTTTCATCTCTGAGCAATTGCTCGACGTTTGCAATTTCTCACCTGAGCTCTCTTTAGAGTGCGCGAGAGGATGAGCAGAAGATGAGGTGGCTAGAGAAGCCCAGAGCCCCAGTGTTCTAAGGGCTACAAAAGCGCTTCCAAGGAAGGGGGCTGGCTAGCAACAGCTTTCAGTGCTGGCACTTTTCATCTCTGAGCAGTTGCTCGACGTTTGCAATTTCTCAGCCCGTGTCTACGAGACGGAAAGAGAATGACCGTGACGTTTGGTGCGTATAGAAGCGCAAAGCCCCAGTGTTGCTGCGCCTGTGAAAGCGCTTCCAAGGAAGGGGGCTGGCTAGCAACAGCTTTCAGTGCTGGCACTTTTCATCTCTGAGCAATTGCTCGAGATTTGCAATTTCTCACCTGAGCTCTCTTTGAGTTCGCGAGAGGATGAGCAGAAGATGAGGTGGCTAGAGAAGCCCAGAGCCCCAGTGTTCTTAGGCCTACAAAAGCGCTTCCAAGGAAGGGTGCTGGCTAGCAACAGCTTTCAGTGCTGGCACTTTTCATCTCTGAGCAATTGCTCGACGTTTGCAATTTCTCAGCTCGTGTCTACGAGACGGAAAGAGAGTGTCCGTGACGTTTGGTGGCTAGAGAAGCGCAAAGCCGCAGTGTTGCTGCGCCTGTGAAAGCGCTTCCAAGGAAGGGTGCTGGCTAGCAAGAGCTTTCAGTGCTGGCACTTTTCATCTCTGAGCAATTGCTCGACGTTTGCAATTTCTCAGCTCGTGTCTACGAGACGGAAAGAGAATGACCGTGACGTTTGGTGGGTAGAGAAGCGCAAAGCCCCAGTGTTGCTGCGCCTGTGAAAGCGCTTCCAAGGAAGGCTGCTGGCTAGCAACAGCTTTCAGTGCTGGCACTTTTCATCTCTGAGCAATTGCTCGACGTTTGCAATTTCTCACCTGAGCTCTCTTTAGAGTGCGCGAGAGGATGAGCAGAAGATTAGGTGGCTAGAGAAGCCCAGAGCCCCAGTGTTCTTAGGCCTACAAAAGCGCTTCCAAGGAAGGGGGCTGGCTAGCAACAGCTTTCAGTGCTGGCACTTTTCATCTCTGAGCAATTGCTCGACGTTTGCAATTTCTCAGCTCGTGTCTACGAGACGGAAAGAGAATGACCGTGACGTTTGGTGCGTATAGAAGCGCAAAGCCCCAGTGTTGCTGCGCCTGTGAAAGCGCTTCCAAGGAAGGGTGCTGGCTAGCAAGAGCTTTCAGTGCTGGCACTTTTCATCTCTGAGCAATTGCTCGACGTTTGCAATTTCTCCCCTGAGCTCTCTTTAGATTGCGCGAGAGGATGAGCAGAAGATTAGGTGGCTAGAGAAGCCCAGAGCCCCAGTGTTCTTAGGCCTACAAAAGCGCTTCCAAGGAAGGGTGCTGGCTAGCAACAGCTTTCAGTGCTGGCACTTTTCATCTCTGAGCAATTGCTCGACGTTTGCAATTTCTCAGCTCGTGTCTACGAGACGCAAAGAGAATGACCGTGACGTTTGGTGGGTAGAGAAGCGCAAAGCCTCAGTGTTGCTGCGCCTGTGAAAGCGCTTCCAAGGAAGGGTGCTGGCGAGCAACAGCTTTCAGGGCTGGCACTTTTCATCTCTGAGCAATTGCTCGACGTTTGCAATTTCTCAGCTCGTGTCTACGAGACGGAAAGAGAATGACCGTGACGTTTGGTGCGCATAGAAGCGCAAAGCCCCAGTGTTACTGCGCCTGTGAAAGCGCTTCCAAGGAAGGGTGCTGGCTAGCAACAGCTTTCAGTGCTGGCACTTTTCATCTCTGAGCAATTGCTCGACGTTTGCAATTTCTCACCTGAGCTCTCTTTAGAGTGCGCGAGAGGATGAGCAGAAGATTAGGTGGCTAGAGAAGCCCAGAGCCCCAGTGTTCTTAGGCCTACAAAAGCGCTTCCAAGGAAGGGGGCTGGCTAGCAACAGCTTTCAGTGCTAACACTTTTCATCTCTGAGCAATTGCTCGACGTTTGCAATTTCTCACCTGAGCTCTCTTTAGAGTGCGCGAGAGGATGAGCAGAAGATTAGGTGGCTAGAGAAGCCCAGAGCCCCACTGTTCTAAGGCCTACAAAAGCGCTTCCAAGGAAGGGTGCTGGCTAGCAACAGCTTTCAGTGCTGGCACTTTTCATCTCTGAGCAATTGCTCGACGTTTGCAATTTCTCACCTGAGCTCTCTTTAGAGTGCGCGAGAGGATTAGCAGAAGATTAGGTGGCTAGAGAAGCCCAGAGCCCCAGTGTTCTAACGGCTACAAAAGCGCTTCCAAGGAAGGGTGCTGGCTAGCAACAGCTTTCAGTGCTGGCACTTTTCATCTCTGAGCAATTGCTCGACATTTGCAATTTCTCGGCTCGTGTCTACGAGACGGAAAGAGAATGACCGTGACGTTTGGTGGGTAGAGAAGCGCAAAGCCCCAGTGTTGCTGCGCCTGTGAAAGCGCTTCCAAGGAAGGCTGCTGGCTAGCAACAGCTTTCAGTGCTGGCACTTTTCATCTCTGAGCAATTGCTCGACGATTGCAATTTCTCACCTGAGCTCTCTTTAGACTGCGCGAGAGGATGAGCAGAAGATGAGGTGGCTAGAGAAGCCCAGAGCCCCAGTGTTCTAAGGGCTACAAAAGCGCTTCCAAGGAAGGGGGCTGGCTAGCAAGAGCTTTCAGTGCTGGCACTTTTCATCTCTGAGCAATTGCTGGACGTTTGCAATTTCTCAGCTCGTGTCTACGAGACGGAAAGAGAATGACCGTGACGTTTGGTGGCTAGAGAAGCGCAAAGCCCCAGTGTTGCTGCGCCTGTGAAAGCGCTTCCAAGGAAGGGTGCTGGCTAGCAAGAGCTTTCAGTGCTGGCACTTTTCATCTCTGAGCAATTGCTCGACGTTTGCAATTTCTCAGCTCATGTCTACGAGACGGAAAGAGAATGACCGTGACGTTTGGTGGGTAGAGAAGCGCAAAGCCCCAGTGTTACTGCGCCTCTGAAAGCGCTTCCAAGGAAGGGGGCTGGCTAGCAACAGCTTTCAGTGCTGGCACTTTTCATCTCTGAGCAGTTGCTCGACGTTTGCAATTTCTCAGGTCGTGTCTACGAGACGGAAAGAGAATGACCGTGACGTTTGGTGGGTAGAGAAGCGCAAAGCCCCAGTGTTGCTGCGCCTGTGAAAGCGCTTCCAAGGAAGGGGGCTGGCTAGCAACAGCTTTCAGTGCTGGCACTTTTCATCTCTGAGCAATTGCTCGACATTTGCAATTTCTCACCTGAGCTCTCTTTGAGTTCGCGAGAGGATGAGCAGAAGATGAGGTGGCTAGAGAAGCCCAGAGCCCCAGTGTTCTTAGGCCTACAAAAGCGCTTCCAAGGAAGGGTGCTGGCTAGCAACAGCTTTCAGTGCTGGCACTTTTCATCTCTGAGCAATTGCTCGACGTTTGCAATTTCTCAGCTCGTGTCTACGAGACGGAAAGAGAGTGTCCGTGACGTTTGGTGGCTAGAGAAGCGCAAAGCCGCAGTGTTGCTGCGCCTGTGAAAGCGCTTCCAAGGAAGGGTGCTGGCTAGCAAGAGCTTTCAGTGCTGGCACTTTTCATCTCTGAGCAATTGCTCGACGTTTGCAATTTCTCAGCTCGTGTCTACGAGACGGAAAGAGAATGACCGTGACGTTTGGTGGGTAGAGAAGCGCAAAGCCCCAGTGTTGCTGCGCCTGTGAAAGCGCTTCCAAGGAAGGGTGCTGGCGAGCAACAGCTTTCAGGGCTGGCACTTTTCATCTCTGAGCAATTGCTCGACGTTTGCAATTTCTCAGCTCGTGTCTACGAGACGGAAAGAGAATGACCGTGACGTTTGGTGCGCATAGAAGCGCAAAGCCCCAGTGTTACTGCGCCTGTGAAAGCGCTTCCAAGGAAGGGTGCTGGCTAGCAACAGCTTTCAGTGCTGGCACTTTTCATCTCTGAGCAATTGCTCGACGTTTGCAATTTCTCACCTGAGCTCTCTTTAGAGCGCGCGAGAGGATGAGCAGAAGATTAGCTGGCTAGAGAAGCCCAGAGCCCCACTGTTCTTAGGCCTACAAAAGCGCTTCCAAGGAAGGGGGCTGGCTAGCAACAGCTTTCAGTGCTAACACTTTTCATCTCTGAGCAATTGCTCGACGTTTGCAATTTCTCACCTGAGCTCTCTTTAGAGTGCGCGAGAGGATTAGCAGAAGATTAGGTGGCTAGAGAAGCCCAGAGCCCCACTGTTCTAAGGCCTACAAAAGCGCTTCCAAGGAAGGGTGCTGGCTAGCAACAGCTTTCAGTGCTGGCACTTTTCATCTCTGAGCAATTGCTCGACGTTTGCAATTTCTCACCTGAGCTCTCTTTAGAGTGCGCGAGAGGATTAGCAGAAGATTAGGTGGCTAGAGAAGCCCAGAGCCCCAGTGTTCTAACGGCTACAAAAGCGCTTCCAAGGAAGGCTGCTGGCTAGCAACAGCTTTCAGTGCTGGCACTTTTCATCTCTGAGCAATTGCTCGACATTTGCAATTTCTCGGCTCGTGTCTACGAGACGGAAAGAGAATGACCGTGACGTTTGGTGGGTAGAGAAGCGCAAAGCCCCAGTGTTGCTGCGCCTGTGAAAGCGCTTGCAAGGAAGGCTGCTGGCTAGCAACAGCTTTCAGTGCTGGCACTTTTCATCTCTGAGCAATTGCTCGACGATTGCAATTTCTCACCTGAGCTCTCTTTAGACTGCGCGAGAGGATGAGCAGAAGATGAGGTGGCTAGAGAAGCCCAGAGCCCCAGTGTTCTAAGGGCTACAAAAGCGCTTCCAAGGAAGGGTGCTGGCTAGCAAGAGCTTTCAGTGCTGGCACTTTTCATCTCTGAGCAATTGCTGGACGTTTGCAATTTCTCAGCTCGTGTCTACGAGACGGAAAGAGAATGACCGTGACGTTTGGTGGGTAGAGAAGCGCAAAGCCCCAGTGTTGCTGCGCCTGTGAAAGCGCTTCCAAGGAAGGGTGCTGGCTAGCAAGAGCTTTCAGTGCTGGCACTTTTCATCTCTGAGCAATTGCTCGACGTTTGCAATTTCTCAGCTCATGTCTACGCGACGGAAAGAGAATGACCGTGACGTTTGGTGGGTAGAGAAGCGCAAAGCCCCAGTGTTACTGCGCCTCTGAAAGCGCTTCCAAGGAAGGGTGCTGGCTAGCAACAGCTTTCAGTGCTGGCACTTTTCATCTCTGAGCAATTGCTCGACGTTTGCAATTTCTCAGCTCGTGTCTACGAGACGGAAAGAGAATGACCGTGACGTTTGGTGGCTAGAGAAGCACAAAGCCCCAGTGTTGCTGCGCCTGTGAAAGCGCTTCCAAGGAAGGGTGCTGGCTAGCAACAGCTTTCAGTGCTGGCACTTTTCATCTCTGAGCAATTGCTCGACGTTTGCAATTTCTCACCTGAGCTCTCTTTAGAGTGCGCGAGAGGATGAGCAGAAGATTAGGTGGCTAGAGAAGCCCAGAGCCCCACTGTTCTTAGGCCTACAAAAGCGCTTCCAAGGAAGGGTGCTGGCTAGCAAGAGCTTTCAGTGCTGGCACTTTTCATCTCTGAGCAATTGCTCGACGTTTGCAATTTCTCAGCTCGTGTCTACGAGACGGAAAGTGAAGGACCGTGACGTTTGGTGCGTATAGAAGGGCAAAGCCCCAGTGTTACTGCGCCTGTGAAAGCGCTTCCAAGGAAGGGGGCTGGCTAGCAAGAGCTTTCAGTGCTGGCACTTTTCATCTCTGAGCAATTGCTCGACGTTTGCAATTTCTCAGCTCGTGTCTACGAGACGGAAAGAGAATGACAGTGACGTTTGGTGGGTAGAGAAGCACAAAGCCCCAGTGTTGCTGCGCCTCTGAAAGCGCTTCCAAGGAAGGGTGCTGGCTAGCAAGAGCTTTCAGTGCTGGCACTTTTCATCTCTGAGCAATTGCTCGACGTTTGCAATTTCTCACCTGAGCTCTCTTTAGAGTGCGCGAGAGGATGAGCAGAAGATTAGGTGGCTAGAGAAGCCCAGAGCCCCAGTGTTCTTAGGCCTACAAAAGCGCTTCCAAGGAAGGGTGCTGGCTAGCAACAGCTTTCAGTGCTGGCACTTTTCATCTCTGAGCAATTGCTCGACGTTTGCAATTTCTCAGCTCGTGTCTACGAGACGGAAAGAGAATGACCGTGACGTTTGGTGCGCATAGAAGCGCAAAGCCCCAGTGTTGCTGCGCCTGTGAAAGCGCTTCCAAGGAAGGGTGCTGGCTAGCAACAGCTTTCAGTGCTGGCACTTTTCATCTCTGAGCAATTGCTTGACGTTTGCAATTTCTCACCTGAGCTCTCTTTAGAGTGCGCGAGAGGATGAGCAGAAGATTAGGTGGCTAGAGAAGCCCAGAGCCCCAGTGTTCTTAGGCCTACAAAAGCGCTTCCAAGGAAGGGGGCTGGCTAGCAACAGCTTTCAGTGCTGGCACTTTTCATCTCTGAGCAATTGCTCGACGTTTGCAATTTCTCAGCTCGTGTCTACGAGACGGAAAGAGAAGGACCGTGACGTTTGGTGGGTAGAGAAGCGCAAAGCCCCAGTGTTGCTGCGCCTGTGAAAGCGCTTCCAAGGAAGGGTGCTGGCTAGCAACAGCTTTCAGTGCTGGCACTTTTCATCTCTGAGCAATTGCTCCACGTTTGCAATTTCTCAGCTCGTGTCTACGAGACGGAAAGAGAATGACCGTGACGTTTGGTGGGTAGAGAAGCGCAAAGCCCCAGTGTTGCTGCGCCTGTGAAAGCGCTTCCAAGGAAGGGTGCTGGCTAGCAAGAGCTTTCAGTGCTGGCACTTTTCATCTCTGAGCAATTGCTGGACGTTTGCAATTTCTCAGCTCGTGTCTACGAGACGGAAAGAGAATGACGGTGACGTTTGGTGGGTAGAGAAGCGCAAAGCCCCAGTGTTGCTGCGCCTCTGAAAGCGCTTCCAAGGAAGGGGGCTGGCTAGCAACAGCTTTCAGTGCTGGCACTTTTCATCTCTGAGCAATTGCTCGACGTTTGCAATTTCTCAGCTCATGTCTACGAGACGGAAAGAGAATGACCGTGACGTTTGGTGGCTAGAGAAGCGCAAAGCCCCAGTGTTGCTGCGCCTGTGAAAGCGCTTCCAAGGAAGGGTGCTGGCGAGCAACAGCTTTCAGTGCTGGCACTTTTCATCTCTGAGCAATTGCTCGACGTTTGCAATTTCTCAGCTCGTGTCTACGAGACGGAAAGAGAATGACCGTGACGTTTGGTGCGCATAGAAGCGCAAAGCCCCAGTGTTACTGCGCCTCTGAAAGCGCTTCCAAGGAAGGGTGCTGGCTAGCAACAGCTTTCAGTGCTGGCACTTTTCATCTCTGAGCAATTGCTCGACGTTTGCAATTTCTCACCTGAGCTCTCTTTAGAGTGCGCGAGAGGATGAGCAGAAGATTCGGTGGCTAGAGAAGCCCAGAGCCCCAGTGTTCTTAGGCCTACAAAAGCGCTTCAAAGGAAGGGTGCTGGCTAGCAACAGCTTTCAGTGCTGGCACTTTTCATCTCTGAGCAATTGCTCGACGTTTGCAATTTCTCACCTGAGCTCTCTTTAGAGTGCGCGAGAGGATGAGCAGAAGATTAGCTGGCTAGAGAAGCCCAGAGCCCCACTGTTCTTAGGCCTACAAAAGCGCTTCCAAGGAAGGGGGCTGGCTAGCAACAGCTTTCAGTGCTAACACTTTTCATCTCTGAGCAATTGCTCGACGTTTGCAATTTCTCACCTGAGCTCTCTTTAGAGTGCGCGAGAGGATGAGCAGAAGATTAGGTGGCTAGAGAAGCCCAGAGCCCCACTGTTCTAAGGCCTACAAAAGCGCTTCCAAGGAAGGGTGCTGGCTAGCAACAGCTTTCAGTGCTGGCACTTTTCATCTCTGAGCAATTGCTCGACGTTTGCAATTTCTCACCTGAGCTCTCTTTAGAGTGCGCGAGAGGATTAGCAGAAGATTAGGTGGCTAGAGAAGCCCAGAGCCCCAGTGTTCTAACGGCTACAAAAGCGCTTCCAAGGAAGGGTGCTGGCTAGCAACAGCTTTCAGTGCTGGCACTTTTCATCTCTGAGCAATTGCTCGACATTTGCAATTTCTCAGCTCGTGTCTACGAGACGGAAAGAGAATGACCGTGACGTTTGGTGGGTAGAGAAGCGCAAAGCCCCAGTGTTGCTGCGCCTGTGAAAGCGCTTCCAAGGAAGGCTGCTGGCTAGCAACAGCTTTCAGTGCTGGCACTTTTCATCTCTGAGCAATTGCTCGACGTTTGCAATTTCTCACCTGAGCTCTCTTTAGAGTGCGTGAGAGGATGAGCAGAAGATGAGGTGGCTAGAGAAGCCCAGAGCCCCAGTGTTCTAAGGGCTACAAAAGCGCTTCCAAGGAAGGGTGCTGGCTAGCAAGAGCTTTCAGTGCTGGCACTTTTCATCTCTGAGCAATTGCTGGACGTTTGCAATTTCTCAGCTCGTGTCTACGAGACGGAAAGAGAATGACCGTGACGTTTGGTGGGTAGAGAAGCGCAAAGCCCCAGTGTTGCTGCGCCTCTGAAAGCGCTTCCAAGGAAGGGGGCTGGCTAGCAAGAGCTTTCAGGGCTGGCACTTTTCATCTCTGAGCAATTGCTCGACGTTTGCAATTTCTCAGCTCATGTCTACGAGACGGAAAGAGAATGACCGTGACGTTTGGTGGGTAGAGAAGCGCAAAGCCCCAGTGTTGCTGCGCCTGTGAAAGCGCTTCCAAGGAAGGCTGCTGGCTAGCAACAGCTTTCAGTGCTGGCACTTTTCATCTCTGAGCAATTGCTCGACGTTTGCAATTTCTCAGCTCGTGTCTACGAGACGGAAAGAGAATGACAGTGACGTTTGGTGGGTAGAGAAGCACAAAGCCCCAGTGTTGCTGCGCCTCTGAAAGCGCTTCCAAGGAAGGGTGCTGGCTAGCAAGAGCTTTCAGTGCTGGCACTTTTCATCTCTGAGCAATTGCTCGACGTTTGCAATTTCTCACCTGAGCTCTCTTTAGAGTGCGCGAGAGGATGAGCAGAAGATTAGGTGGCTAGAGAAGCCCAGAGCCCCAGTGTTCTTAGGCCTACAAAAGCGCTTCCAAGGAAGGGTGCTGGCTAGCAACAGCTTTCAGTGCTGGCACTTTTCATCTCTGAGCAATTGCTCGACGTTTGCAATTTCTCAGCTCGTGTCTACGAGACGGAAAGAGAATGACCGTGACGTTTGGTGGGTAGAGAAGCGCAAAGCCCCAGTGTTGCTGCGCCTGTGAAAGCGCTTCCAAGGAAGGGTGCTGGCTAGCAACAGCTTTCAGTGCTGGCACTTTTCATCTCTGAGCAATTGCTTGACGTTTGCAATTTCTCACCTGAGCTCTCTTTAGAGTGCGCGAGAGGATGAGCAGAAGATTAGGTGGCTAGAGAAGCCCAGAGCCCCAGTGTTCTTAGGCCTACAAAAGCGCTTCCAAGGAAGGGGGCTGGCTAGCAACAGCTTTCAGTGCTGGCACTTTTCATCTCTGAGCAATTGCTCGACGTTTGCAATTTCTCAGCTCGTGTCTACGAGACGGAAAGAGAAGGACCGTGACGTTTGGTGGGTAGAGAAGCGCAAAGCCCCAGTGTTGCTGCGCCTGTGAAAGCGCTTCCAAGGAAGGGTGCTGGCTAGCAACAGCTTTCAGTGCTGGCACTTTTCATCTCTGAGCAATTGCTCCACGTTTGCAATTTCTCAGCTCGTGTCTACGAGACGGAAAGAGAATGACCGTGACGTTTGGTGGGTAGAGAAGCGCAAAGCCCCAGTGTTGCTGCGCCTGTGAAAGCGCTTCCAAGGAAGGGTGCTGGCTAGCAAGAGCTTTCAGTGCTGGCACTTTTCATCTCTGAGCAATTGCTGGACGTTTGCAATTTCTCAGCTCGTGTCTACGAGACGGAAAGAGAATGACGGTGACGTTTGGTGGGTAGAGAAGCGCAAAGCCCCAGTGTTGCTGCGCCTCTGAAAGCGCTTCCAAGGAAGGGGGCTGGCTAGCAAGAGCTTTCAGTGCTGGCACTTTTCATCTCTGAGCAATTGCTCGACGTTTGCAATTTCTCAGCTCATGTCTACGAGACGGAAAGAGAATGACCGTGACGTTTGGTGGCTAGAGAAGCGCAAAGCCCCAGTGTTGCTGCGCCTGTGAAAGCGCTTCCAAGGAAGGGTGCTGGCGAGCAACAGCTTTCAGTGCTGGCACTTTTCATCTCTGAGCAATTGCTCGACGTTTGCAATTTCTCAGCTCGTGTCTACGAGACGGAAAGAGAATGACCGTGACGTTTGGTGCGCATAGAAGCGCAAAGCCCCAGTGTTACTGCGCCTCTGAAAGCGCTTCCAAGGAAGGGTGCTGGCTAGCAACAGCTTTCAGTGCTGGCACTTTTCATCTCTGAGCAATTGCTCGACGTTTGCAATTTCTCACCTGAGCTCTCTTTAGAGTGCGCGAGAGGATGAGCAGAAGATTCGGTGGCTAGAGAAGCCCAGAGCCCCAGTGTTCTTAGGCCTACAAAAGCGCTTCAAAGGAAGGGTGCTGGCTAGCAACAGCTTTCAGTGCTGGCACTTTTCATCTCTGAGCAATTGCTCGACGTTTGCAATTTCTCACCTGAGCTCTCTTTAGAGTGCGCGAGAGGATGAGCAGAAGATTAGCTGGCTAGAGAAGCCCAGAGCCCCACTGTTCTTAGGCCTACAAAAGCGCTTCCAAGGAAGGGGGCTGGCTAGCAACAGCTTTCAGTGCTAACACTTTTCATCTCTGAGCAATTGCTCGACGTTTGCAATTTCTCACCTGAGCTCTCTTTAGAGTGCGCGAGAGGATGAGCAGAAGATTAGGTGGCTAGAGAAGCCCAGAGCCCCACTGTTCTAAGGCCTACAAAAGCGCTTCCAAGGAAGGGTGCTGGCTAGCAACAGCTTTCAGTGCTGGCACTTTTCATCTCTGAGCAATTGCTCGACGTTTGCAATTTCTCACCTGAGCTCTCTTTAGAGTGCGCGAGAGGATTAGCAGAAGATTAGGTGGCTAGAGAAGCCCAGAGCCCCAGTGTTCTAACGGCTACAAAAGCGCTTCCAAGGAAGGGTGCTGGCTAGCAACAGCTTTCAGTGCTGGCACTTTTCATCTCTGAGCAATTGCTCGACATTTGCAATTTCTCAGCTCGTGTCTACGAGACGGAAAGAGAATGACCGTGACGTTTGGTGGGTAGAGAAGCGCAAAGCCCCAGTGTTGCTGCGCCTGTGAAAGCGCTTCCAAGGAAGGCTGCTGGCTAGCAACAGCTTTCAGTGCTGGCACTTTTCATCTCTGAGCAATTGCTCGACGTTTGCAATTTCTCACCTGAGCTCTCTTTAGAGTGCGTGAGAGGATGAGCAGAAGATGAGGTGGCTAGAGAAGCCCAGAGCCCCAGTGTTCTAAGGGCTACAAAAGCGCTTCCAAGGAAGGGTGCTGGCTAGCAAGAGCTTTCAGTGCTGGCACTTTTCATCTCTGAGCAATTGCTGGACGTTTGCAATTTCTCAGCTCGTGTCTACGAGACGGAAAGAGAATGACCGTGACGTTTGGTGGGTAGAGAAGCGCAAAGCCCCAGTGTTGCTGCGCCTCTGAAAGCGCTTCCAAGGAAGGGGGCTGGCTAGCAAGAGCTTTCAGGGCTGGCACTTTTCATCTCTGAGCAATTGCTCGACGTTTGCAATTTCTCAGCTCATGTCTACGAGAC
The DNA here is from genome assembly GCA_037962945.1 of Sarcoramphus papa. NCBI lineage: Eukaryota > Metazoa > Chordata > Aves > Accipitriformes > Cathartidae > Sarcoramphus > Sarcoramphus papa. Next base: position 117,532 of record JBBMRM010000079.1, on the reverse strand, counting down.
GGAAAGAGAATGACCGTGACGTTTGGTGGGTAGAGAAGCGCAAAGCCCCAGTGTTGCTGCGCCTGTGAAAGCGCTTCCAAGGAAGGCTGCTGGCTAGCAACAGCTTTCAGTGCTGGCACTTTTCATCTCTGAGCAATTGCTCGACGTTTGCAATTTCTCAGCTCGTGTCTACGAGACGGAAATAGAATGACCGTGACGTTTGGTGGGTAGAGAAGCGCAAAGCCCCAGTGTTGCTGCGCCTGTGAAAGCGCTTCCAAGGAAGGGTGCTGGCTAGCAAGAGCTTTCAGTGCTGGCACTTTTCATCTCTGAGCAATTGCTCGACGTTTGCAATTTCTCAGCTCGTGTCTACGAGACAGAAAGAGAATGACCGTGACGTTTGGTGGCTAGAGAAGCGCAAAGCCCCAGTGTTACTGCGCCTGTGAAAGCGCTTCCAAAGAAGGGTGCTGGCTAGCAAGAGCTTTCAGGGCTGGCACTTTTCATCTCTGAGCAATTGCTCGACGTTTGCAATTTCTCAGCTCGTGTCTACGAGACGCAAAGAGAATGACCGTGACGTTTGGTGGGTAGAGAAGCGCAAAGCCCCAGTGTTACTGCGCCTGTGAAAGCGGTTCCAAGGAAGGTGCTGGCTAGCAACAGCTTTCAGTGCTGGCACTTTTCATCTCTGAGCAATTGCTCGACGTTTGCAATTTCTCACCTGAGCTCTCTTTAGACTGCGCGAGAGGATGAGCAGAAGATGAGGTGGCTAGAGAAGCCCAGAGCCCCAGTGTTCTTAGGGCTACAAAAGCGCTTCCAAGGAAGGGGGCTGGCTAGCAAGAGCTTTCAGTGCTGGCACTTTTCATCTCTGAGCAATTGCTGGACGTTTGCAATTTCTCAGCTCGTGTCTACGAGACGGAAAGAGAATGACCGTGACGTTTGGTGGGTAGAGAAGCGCAAAGCCCCAGTGTTGCTGCGCCTGTGAAAGCGCTTCCAAGGAAGGGTGCTGGCTAGCAAGAGCTTTCAGTGCTGGCACTTTTCATCTCTGAGCAATTGCTCGACGTTTGCAATTTCTCAGCTCATGTCTACGAGACGGAAAGAGAATGACCGTGACGTTTGGTGGGTAGAGAAGCGCAAAGCCCCAGTGTTACTGCGCCTCTGAAAGCGCTTCCAAGGAAGGGGGCTGGCTAGCAACAGCTTTCAGTGCTGGCACTTTTCATCTCTGAGCAGTTGCTCGACGTTTGCAATTTCTCAGCCCGTGTCTACGAGACGGAAAGAGAATGACCGTGACGTTTGGTGGGTAGAGAAGCGCAAAGCCCCAGTGTTGCTGCGCCTGTGAAAGCGCTTCCAAGGAAGGGGGCTGGCTAGCAACAGCTTTCAGTGCTGGCACTTTTCATCTCTGAGCAATTGCTCGACATTTGCAATTTCTCACCTGAGCTCTCTTTGAGTTCGCGAGAGGATGAGCAGAAGATGAGGTGGCTAGAGAAGCCCAGAGCCCCAGTGTTCTTAGGCCTACAAAAGCGCTTCCAAGGAAGGGTGCTGGCTAGCAACAGCTTTCAGTGCTGGCACTTTTCATCTCTGAGCAATTGCTCGACGTTTGCAATTTCTCAGCTCGTGTCTACGAGACGGAAAGAGAGTGTCCGTGACGTTTGGTGGCTAGAGAAGCGCAAAGCCGCAGTGTTGCTGCGCCTGTGAAAGCGCTTCCAAGGAAGGGTGCTGGCTAGCAAGAGCTTTCAGTGCTGGCACTTTTCATCTCTGAGCAATTGCTCGACGTTTGCAATTTCTCAGCTCGTGTCTACGAGACGGAAAGAGAATGACCGTGACGTTTGGTGGGTAGAGAAGCGCAAAGCCCCAGTGTTGCTGCGCCTGTGAAAGCGCTTCCAAGGAAGGGTGCTGGCTAGCAAGAGCTTTCAGTGCTGGCACTTTTCATCTCTGAGCAATTGCTCGACGTTTGCAATTTCTCACCTGAGCTCTCTTTAGAGTGCGCGAGAGGATGAGCAGAAGATTAGGTGGCTAGAGAAGCCCAGAGCCCCAGTGTTCTTAGGCCTACAAAAGCGCTTCCAAGGAAGGGTGCTGGCTAGCAACAGCTTTCAGTGCTGGCACTTTTCATCTCTGAGCAATTGCTCGACGTTTGCAATTTCTCAGCTCGTGTCTACGAGACGGAAAGAGAATGACCGTGACGTTTGGTGCGTATAGAAGCGCAAAGCCCCAGTGTTGCTGCGCCTGTGAAAGCGCTTCCAAGGAAGGGTGCTGGCTAGCAAGAGCTTTCAGTGCTGGCACTTTTCATCTCTGAGCAATTGCTCGACGTTTGCAATTTCTCCCCTGAGCTCTCTTTAGAGTGCGCGAGAGGATGACCAGAAGATGAGGTGGCTAGAGAAGCCCAGAGCCCCAGTGTTCTTAGGCCTACAAAAGCGCTTCCAAGGAAGGGTGCTGGCTAGCAACAGCTTTCAGTGCTGGCACTTTTCATCTCTGAGCAATTGCTCGACGTTTGCAATTTCTCAGCTCGTGTCTACGAGACGCAAAGAGAATGACCGTGACGTTTGGTGGGTAGAGAAGCGCAAAGCCTCAGTGTTGCTGCGCCTGTGAAAGCGCTTCCAAGGAAGGGTGCTGGCGAGCAACAGCTTTCAGGGCTGGCACTTTTCATCTCTGAGCAATTGCTCGACGTTTGCAATTTCTCAGCTCGTGTCTACGAGACGGAAAGAGAATGACCGTGACGTTTGGTGCGCATAGAAGCGCAAAGCCCCAGTGTTACTGCGCCTGTGAAAGCGCTTCCAAGGAAGGGTGCTGGCTAGCAACAGCTTTCAGTGCTGGCACTTTTCATCTCTGAGCAATTGCTCGACGTTTGCAATTTCTCACCTGAGCTCTCTTTAGAGCGCGCGAGAGGATGAGCAGAAGATTAGCTGGCTAGAGAAGCCCAGAGCCCCACTGTTCTTAGGCCTACAAAAGCGCTTCCAAGGAAGGGGGCTGGCTAGCAACAGCTTTCAGTGCTAACACTTTTCATCTCTGAGCAATTGCTCGACGTTTGCAATTTCTCACCTGAGCTCTCTTTAGAGTGCGCGAGAGGATTAGCAGAAGATTAGGTGGCTAGAGAAGCCCAGAGCCCCACTGTTCTAAGGCCTACAAAAGCGCTTCCAAGGAAGGGTGCTGGCTAGCAACAGCTTTCAGTGCTGGCACTTTTCATCTCTGAGCAATTGCTCGACGTTTGCAATTTCTCACCTGAGCTCTCTTTAGAGTGCGCGAGAGGATGAGCAGAAGATTAGGTGGCTAGAGAAGCCCAGAGCCCCAGTGTTCTTAGGCCTACAAAAGCGCTTCCAAGGAAGGGTGCTGGCTAGCAACAGCTTTCAGTGCTGGCACTTTTCATCTCTGAGCAATTGCTCGACGTTTGCAATTTCTCAGCTCGTGTCTACGAGACGGAAAGAGAATGACCGTGACGTTTGGTGGCTAGAGAAGCGCAAAGCCCCAGTGTTGCTGCGCCTCTGAAAGCGCTTCCAAGGAAGGGGGCTGGCTAGCAAGAGCTTTCAGTGCTGGCACTTTTCATCTCTGAGCAATTGCTCGACGTTTGCAATTTCTCAGCTCGTGTCTACGAGACGGAAAGAGAATGACCGTGACGTTTGGTGCGCATAGAAGCGCAAAGCCCCAGTGTTGCTGCGCCTGTGAAAGCGCTTCCAAGGAAGGGTGCTGGCTAGCAAGAGCTTTCAGTGCTGGCACTTTTCATCTCTGAGCAATTGCTGGACGTTTGCAATTTCTCAGCTCGTGTCTACGAGACGGAAAGAGAATGACGGTGACGTTTGGTGGGTAGAGAAGCGCAAAGCCCCAGTGTTGCTGCGCCTCTGAAAGCGCTTCCAAGGAAGGGTGCTGGCTAGCAAGAGCTTTCAGTGCTGGCACTTTTCATCTCTGAGCAATTGCTCGACGTTTGCAATTTCTCAGCTCATGTCTACGAGACGGAAAGAGAATGACCGTGACGTTTGGTGGCTAGAGAAGCGCAAAGCCCCAGTGTTAGTGCGCCTGTGAAAGCGCTTCCAAGGAAGGGGGCTGGCTAGCAACAGCTTTCAGTGCTGGCACTTTTCATCTCTGAGCAATTGCTCGACGTTTGCAATTTCTCAGCTCGTGTCTACGAGACAGAAAGAGAATGGCCGTGACGTTTGGTGGGTAGAGAAGCGCAAAGCCCCAGTGTTACTGCGCCTGTGAAAGCACTTCCAAGGAAGGGTGCTGGCTAGCAAGAGCTTTCAGTGCTGGCACTTTTCATCTCTGAGCAATTGCTCGACGTTTGCAATTTCTCACCTGAGCTCTCTTTAGAGTGCGCGAGAGGATGACCAGAAGATTAGGTGGCTAGAGAAGCCCAGAGCCCCAGTGTTCTTAGGCCTACAAAAGCGCTTCCAAGGAAGGGGGCTGGCTAGCAAGAGCTTTCAGTGCTGGCACTTTTCATCTCTGAGCAATTGCTCGACGTTTGCAATTTCTCAGCTCGTGTCTACGAGACGGAAAGAGAAGGACCGTGACGTTTGGTGGCTAGAGAAGCGCAAAGCCCCAGTGTTGCTGCGCCTGTGAAAGCGCTTCCAAGGAAGGCTGCTGGCTAGCAAGAGCTTTCAGTGCTGGCACTTTTCATCTCTGAGCAATTGCTCGACGTTTGCAATTTCTCAGCTCGTGTCTACGAGACGGAAAGAGAAGGACCGTGACGTTTGGTGCGCATAGAAGCGCAAAGCCCCAGTGTTGCTGCGCCTGTGAAAGCGCTTCCAAGGAAGGCTGCTGGCTAGCAACAGCTTTCAGTGCTGGCACTTTTCATCTCTGAGCAATTGCTCGACGTTTGCAATTTCTCAGCTCGTGTCTACGAGACGGAAAGAGAATGACCGTGACGTTTGGTGGCTAGAGAAGCACAAAGCCCCAGTGTTGCTGCGCCTGTGAAAGCGCTTCCAAGGAAGGGTGCTGGCTAGCAACAGCTTTCAGTGCTGGCACTTTTCATCTCTGAGCAATTGCTCCACGTTTGCAATTTCTCACCTGAGCTCTCTTTAGAGTGCGCGAGAGGATGAGCAGAAGATTAGGTGGCTAGAGAAGCCCAGAGCCCCAGTGTTCTTAGGCCTACAAAAGCGCTTCCAAGGAAGGGGGCTGGCTAGCAACAGCTTTCAGTGCTGGCACTTTTCATCTCTGAGCAATTGCTCGACGTTTGCAATTTCTCAGCTCGTGTCTACGAGACGGAAAGAGAAGGACCGTGACGTTTGGTGCGTATAGAAGCGCAAAGCCCCAGTGTTACTGCGCCTGTGAAAGCGCTTCCAAGGAAGAGTGCTGGCTAGCAAGAGCTTTCAGTGCTGGCACTTTTCATCTCTGAGCAATTGCTCGACGTTTGCAATTTCTCAGCTCGTGTCTACGAGACGGAAAGAGAATGACCGTGACGTTTGGTGGCTAGAGAAGCGCAAAGCCCCAGTGTTGCTGCGCCTCTGAAAGCGCTTCCAAGGAAGGGTGCTGGCTAGCAAGAGCTTTCAGTGCTGGCACTTTTCATCTCTGAGCAATTGCTCGACGTTTGCAATTTCTCAGCTCGTGTCTACGAGACGGAAAGAGAATGACCGTGACGTTTGGTGGCTAGAGAAGCGCAAAGCCCCAGTGTTACTGCGCCTGTGAAAGCGCTTCCAAGGAAGGGTGCTGGCTAGCAAGAGCTTTCAGTGCTGGCACTTTTCATCTCTGAGCAATTGCTCGACGTTTGCAATTTCTCAGCTCGTGTCTACGAGACGGAAAGAGAATGACCGTGACGTTTGGTGGCTAGAGAAGCGCAAAGCCCCAGTGTTACTGCGCCTGTGAAAGCGCTTCCAAGGAAGGTGCTGGCTAGCAACAGCTTTCAGTGCTGGCACTTTTCATCTCTGAGCAATTGCTCGACGTTTGCAATTTCTCACCTGAGCTCTCTTTAGAGTGCGCGAGAGGATGAGCAGAAGATTAGGTGGCTAGAGAAGCCCAGAGCCCCAGTGTTCTTAGGCCTACAAAAGCGCTTCCAAGGAAGGGTGCTGGCTAGCAAGAGCTTTCAGTGCTGGCACTTTTCATCTCTGAGCAATTGCTCGACGTTTGCAATTTCTCAGCTCGTGTCTACGAGACGGAAAGAGAATGACCGTGACGTTTGGTGGGTAGAGAAGCACAAAGCCCCAGTGTTGCTGCGCCTGTGAAAGCGCTTCCAAGGAAGGGTGCTGGCTAGCAAGAGCTTTCAGTGCTGGCACTTTTCATCTCTGAGCAATTGCTCGACGTTTGCAATTTCTCAGCTCGTGTCTACGAGACGGAAAGAGAAGGACCGTGACGTTTGGTGGGTAGAGAAGCGCAAAGCCCCAGTGTTGCTGCGCCTGTGAAAGCGCTTCCAAGGAAGGGGGCTGGCTAGCAAGAGCTTTCAGTGCTGGCACTTTTCATCTCTGAGCAATTGCTCGACGTTTGCAATTTCTCAGCTCGTGTCTACGAGACGGAAAGAGAAGGACCGTGACGTTTGGTGGCTAGAGAAGCGCAAAGCCCCAGTGTTGCTGCGCCTGTGAAAGCGCTTCCAAGGAAGGGTGCTGGCTAGCAAGAGCTTTCAGTGCTGGCACTTTTCATCTCTGAGCAATTGCTCGACGTTTGCAATTTCTCAGCTCGTGTGTACGAGACGGAAAGAGAATGACCGTGACGTTTGGTGGCTAGAGAAGCGCAAAGCCCCAGTGTTGCTGCGCCTCTGAAAGCGCTTCCAAGGAAGGGTGCTGGCTAGCAACAGCTTTCAGTGCTGGCACTTTTCATCTCTGAGCAATTGCTCGACGTTTGCAATTTCTCAGCTCATGTCTACGAGACGGAAAGAGAAGGACCGTGACTTTTGGTGGCTAGAGAAGCGCAAAGCCCCAGTGTTACTGCGCCTGTGAAAGCACTTCCAAGGAAGGGTGCTGGCTAGCAACAGCTTTCAGTGCTGGCACTTTTCATCTCTGAGCAATTGCTCGACGTTTGCAATTTCTCAGCTCGTGTCTACGAGACGGAAAGAGAATGGCCGTGACGTTTGGTGGGTAGAGAAGCGCAAAGCCCCAGTGTTACTGCGCCTGTGAAAGCACTTCCAAGGAAGGGTGCTGGCTAGCAAGAGCTTTCAGTGCTGGCACTTTTCATCTCTGAGCAATTGCTCGACGTTTGCAATTTCTCACCTGAGCTCTCTTTAGAGTGCGCGAGAGGATGAGCAGAAGATTAGGTGGCTAGAGAAGCCCAGAGCCCCAGTGTGCTTAGGCCTACAAAAGCGCTTCCAAGGAAGGGGGCTGGCTAGCAACAGCTTTCAGTGCTGGCACTTTTCATCTCTGAGCAATTGCTCGACGTTTGCAATTTCTCAGCTCGTGTCTACGAGACGCAAAGAGAAGGACCGTGACGTTTGGTGCGTATAGAAGCGCAAAGCCCCAGTGTTACTGCGCCTGTGAAAGCGCTTCCAAGGAAGGGTGCTGGCTAGCAAGAGCTTTCAGTGCTGGCACTTTTCATCTCTGAGCAATTGCTCGACGTTTGCAATTTCTCAGCTCGTGTCTACGAGACGGAAAGAGAATGACCGTGACGTTTGGTGGGTAGAGAAGCGCAAAGCCCCAGTGTTACTGCGCCTGTGAAAGCGCTTCCAAGGAAGGTGCTGGCTAGCAACAGCTTTCAGTGCTGGCACTTTTCATCTCTGAGCAATTGCTCGACGTTTGCAATTTCTCACCTGAGCTCTCTTTGGAGTGCGCGAGAGGATGAGCAGAAGATTAGGTGGCTAGAGAAGCCCAGAGCCCCAGTGTTCTTAGGCCTACAAAAGCGCTTCCAAGGAAGGGGGCTGGCTAGCAACAGCTTTCAGTGCTGGCACTTTTCATCTCTGAGCAATTGCTCGACGTTTGCAATTTCTCAGCTCGTGTCTACGAGACGCAAAGAGAATGACCGTGACGTTTGGTGGGTAGAGAAGCGCAAAGCCCCAGTGTTGCTGCCCCTGTGAAAGCGCTTCCAAGGAAGGCTGCTGGCTAGCAAGAGCTTTCAGTGCTGGCACTTTTCATCTCTGAGCAATTGCTCGACGTTTGCAATTTCTCAGCTCGTGTCTACGAGACGCAAAGAGAATGACCGTGACGTTTGGTGCGCATAGAAGCGCAAAGCCCCAGTGTTGCTGCGCCTGTGAAAGCGCTTCCAAGGAAGGGTGCTGGCTAGCAAGAGCTTTCAGTGCTGGCACTTTTCATCTCTGAGCAATTGGTGGACGTTTGCAATTTCTCAGCTCGTGTCTACGAGACGGAAAGAGAATGACGGTGACGTTTGGTGGGTAGAGAAGCGCAAAGCCCCAGTGTTGCTGCGCCTCTGAAAGCGCTTCCAAGGAAGGGTGCTGGCTAGCAAGAGCTTTCAGTGCTGGCACTTTTCATCTCTGAGCAATTGCTCGACGTTTGCAATTTCTCAGCTCATGTCTACGAGACGGAAAGAGAATGACAGTGACGTTTGGTGGCTAGAGAAGCGCAAAGCCCCAGTGTTAGTGCGCCTGTGAAAGCACTTCCAAGGAAGGGTGCTGGCTAGCAACAGCTTTCAGTGCTGGCACTTTTCATCTCTGAGCAATTGCTCGACGTTTGCAATTTCTCACCTGAGCTCTCTTTAGAGTGCGCGAGAGGATGACCAGAAGATTAGGTGGCTAGAGAAGCCCAGAGCCCCAGTGTTCTTAGGCCTACAAAAGCGCTTCCAAGGAAGGGGGCTGGCTAGCAACAGCTTTCAGTGCTGGCACTTTTCATCTCTGAGCAATTGCTCGACGTTTGCAATTTCTCAGCTCGTGTCTACGAGACGGAAAGAGAAGGACCGTGACGTTTGGTGGCTGGATAAGCGCAAAGCCCCAGTGTTGCTGCGCCTGTGAAAGCGCTTCCAAGGAAGGGGGCTGGCTAGCAAGAGCTTTCAGTGCTGGCACTTTTCATCTCTGAGCAATTGCTCGACGTTTGCAATTTCTCAGGTCGTGTCTACGAGACGGAAAGAGAAGGACCGTGACGTTTGGTGGGTAGAGAAGCGCAAAGCCCCAGTGTTGCTGCGCCTGTGAAAGCGCTTCCAAGGAAGGGTGCTGGCTAGCAACAGCTTTCAGTGCTGGCACTTTTCATCTCTGAGCAATTGCTCGACGTTTGCAATTTCTCAGCTCGTGTCTACGAGACGCAAAGAGAATGACCGTGACGTTTGGTGGCTAGAGAAGCGCAAAGCCCCAGTGTTGCTGCGCCTGTGAAAGCGCTTCCAAGGAAGGGTGCTGGCTAGCAACAGCTTTCAGTGCTGGCACTTTTCATCTCTGAGCAATTGCTCGACGTTTGCAATTTCTCAGCTCGTGTCTACGAGACGGAAAGAGAATGGCCGTGACGTTTGGTGGGTAGAGAAGCGCAAAGCCCCAGTGTTACTGCGCCTGTGAAAGCACTTCCAAGGAAGGGTGCTGGCTAGCAAGAGCTTTCAGTGCTGGCACTTTTCATCTCTGAGCAATTGCTCGACGTTTGCAATTTCTCACCTGAGCTCTCTTTAGAGTGCGCGAGAGGATGAGCAGAAGATTAGGTGGCTAGAGAAGCCCAGAGCCCCAGTGTTCTTAGGCCTACAAAAGCGCTTCCAAGGAAGGGGGCTGGCTAGCAAGAGCTTTCAGTGCTGGCACTTTTCATCTCTGAGCAATTGCTCGACGTTTGCAATTTCTCAGCTCGTGTCTACGAGACGGAAAGAGAATGACCGTGACGTTTGGTGGCTAGAGAAGCGCAAAGCCGCAGTGTTACTGCGCCTGTGAAAGCGCTTCCAAGGAAGGTGCTGGCTAGCAACAGCTTTCAGTGCTGGCACTTTTCATCTCTGAGCAATTGCTCGACGTTTGCAATTTCTCACCTGAGCTCTCTTTAGACTGCGCGAGAGGATGAGCAGAAGATTAGGTGGCTAGAGAAGCCCAGAGCCCCAGTGTTCTTAGGCCTACAAAAGCGCTTCCAAGGAAGGGGGCTGGCTAGCAACAGCTTTCAGTGCTGGCACTTTTCATCTCTGAGCAATTGCTCGACGTTTGCAATTTCTCAGCTCGTGTCTACGAGACGGAAAGAGAATGACAGTGACGTTTGGTGGCTAGAGAAGCACAAAGCCCCAGTGTTGCTGCGCCTGTGAAAGCGCTTCCAAGGAAGGGTGCTGGCTAGCAACAGCTTTCAGTGCTGGCACTTTTCATCTCTGAGCAATTGCTCGACGTTTGCAATTTCTCAGCTCGTGTCTACGAGACGCAAAGAGAATGACCGTGACGTTTGGTGGGTAGAGAAGCGCAAAGCCCCAGTGTTGCTGCCCCTGTGAAAGCGCTTCCAAGGAAGGCTGCTGGCTAGCAAGAGCTTTCAGTGCTGGCACTTTTCATCTCTGAGCAATTGCTCGACGTTTGCAATTTCTCAGCTCGTGTCTACGAGACGCAAAGAGAATGACCGTGACGTTTGGTGCGCATAGAAGCGCAAAGCCCCAGTGTTGCTGCGCCTGTGAAAGCGCTTCCAAGGAAGGGTGCTGGCTAGCAAGAGCTTTCAGTGCTGGCACTTTTCATCTCTGAGCAATTGCTGGACGTTTGCAATTTCTCAGCTCGTGTCTACGAGACGGAAAGAGAATGACGGTGACGTTTGGCGGGTAGAGAAGCGCAAAGCCCCAGTGTTGCTGCGCCTCTGAAAGCGCTTCCAAGGAAGGGTGCTGGCTAGCAAGAGCTTTCAGTGCTGGCACTTTTCATCTCTGAGCAATTGCTCGACGTTTGCAATTTCTCAGCTCATGTCTACGAGACGGAAAGAGAATGACCGTGACGTTTGGTGGCTAGAGAAGCGCAAAGCCCCAGTGTTAGTGCGCCTGTGAAAGCACTTCCAAGGAAGGGTGCTGGCTAGCAACAGCTTTCAGTGCTGGCACTTTTCATCTCTGAGCAATTGCTCGACGTTTGCAATTTCTCAGCTCGTGTCTACGAGACGGAAAGAGAATGGCCGTGACGTTTGGTGGGTAGAGAAGCGCAAAGCCCCAGTGTTACTGCGCCTGTGAAAGCACTTCCAAGGAAGGGTGCTGGCTAGCAACAGCTTTCAGTGCTGGCACTTTTCATCTCTGAGCAATTGCTCGACGTTTGCAATTTCTCACCTGAGCTCTCTTTAGAGTGCGCGAGAGGATGACCAGAAGATTAGGTGGCTAGAGAAGCCCAGAGCCCCAGTGTTCTTAGGCCTACAAAAGCGCTTCCAAGGAAGGGGGCTGGCTAGCAACAGCTTTCAGTGCTGGCACTTTTCATCTCTGAGCAATTGCTCGACGTTTGCAATTTCTCAGCTCGTGTCTACGAGACGGAAAGAGAAGGACCGTGACGTTTGGTGCGTATAGAAGCGCAAAGCCCCAGTGTTACTGCGCCTGTGAAAGCGCTTCCAAGGAAGGGTGCTGGCTAGCAAGAGCTTTCAGTGCTGGCACTTTTCATCTCTGAGCAATTGCTCGACGTTTGCAATTTCTCAGCTCGTGTCTACGAGACGGAAAGAGAATGACCGTGACGTTTGGTGGCTAGAGAAGCGCAAAGCCCCAGTGTTACTGCGCCTGTGAAAGCGCTTCCAAGGAAGGTGCTGGCTAGCAACAGCTTTCAGTGCTGGCACTTTTCATCTCTGAGCAATTCCTCGACGTTTGCAATTTCTCACCTGAGCTCTCTTTAGAGTGCGCGAGAGGATGAGCAGAAGATTAGGTGGCTAGAGAAGCCCAGAGCCCCAGTGTTCTTAGGCCTACAAAAGCGCTTCCAAGGAAGGGGGCTGGCTAGCAACAGCTTTCAGTGCTGGCACTTTTCATCTCTGAGCAATTGCTCGACGTTTGCAATTTCTCAGCTCGTGTCTACGAGACGCAAAGAGAATGACCGTGACGTTTGGTGGGTAGAGAAGCGCAAAGCCCTAGTGTTGCTGCCCCTGTGAAAGCGCTTCCAAGGAAGGCTGCTGGCTAGCAAGAGCTTTCAGTGCTGGCACTTTTCATCTCTGAGCAATTGCTCGACGTTTGCAATTTCTCAGCTCGTGTCTACGAGACGCAAAGAGAATGACCGTGACGTTTGGTGCGCATAGAAGCGCAAAGCCCCAGTGTTGCTGCGCCTGTGAAAGCGCTTCCAAGGAAGGGTGCTGGCTAGCAAGAGCTTTCAGTGCTGGCACTTTTCATCTCTGAGCAATTGCTGGACGTTTGCAATTTCTCAGCTCGTGTCTACGAGACGGAAAGAGAATGACGGTGACGTTTGGCGGGTAGAGAAGCGCAAAGCCCCAGTGTTGCTGCGCCTCTGAAAGCGCTTCCAAGGAAGGGTGCTGGCTAGCAACAGCTTTCAGTGCTGGCACTTTTCATCTCTGAGCAATTGCTCGACGTTTGCAATTTCTCAGCTCATGTCTACGAGACGGAAAGAGAATGACCGTGACGTTTGGTGGCTAGAGAAGCGCAAAGCCCCAGTGTTAGTGCGCCTGTGAAAGCACTTCCAAGGAAGGGTGCTGGCTAGCAACAGCTTTCAGTGCTGGCACTTTTCATCTCTGAGCAATTGCTCGACGTTTGCAATTTCTCAGCTCGTGTCTACGAGACAGAAAGAGAATGGCCGTGACGTTTGGTGGGTAGAGAAGCGCAAAGCCCCAGTGTTACTGCGCCTGTGAAAGCACTTCCAAGGAAGGGTGCTGGCTAGCAAGAGCTTTCAGTGCTGGCACTTTTCATCTCTGAGCAATTGCTCGACGTTTGCAATTTCTCACCTGAGCTCTCTTTAGAGTGCGCGAGAGGATGACCAGAAGATTAGGTGGCTAGAGAAGCCCAGAGCCCCAGTGTTCTTAGGCCTACAAAAGCGCTTCCAAGGAAGGGGGCTGGCTAGCAACAGCTTTCAGTGCTGGCACTTTTCATCTCTGAGCAATTGCTCGACGTTTGCAATTTCTCAGCTCGTGTCTACGAGACGGAAAGAGAATGACCGTGACGTTTGGTGGCTGGATAAGCGGAAAGCCCCAGTGTTGCTGCGCCTGTGAAAGCGCTTCCAAGGAAGGGTGCTGGCTAGCAAGAGCTTTCAGTGCTGGCACTTTTCATCTCTGAGCAATTGCTCGACGTTTGCAATTTCTCAGCTCGTGTCTACGAGACGGAAAGAGAAGGACCGTGACGTTTGGTGCGCATAGAAGCGCAAAGCCCCAGTGTTGCTGCGCCTGTGAAAGCGCTTCCAAGGAAGGGTGCTGGCTAGCAACAGCTTTCAGTGCTGGCACTTTTCATCTCTGAGCAATTGCTCGACGTTTGCAATTTCTCAGCTCGTGTCTACGAGACGCAAAGAGAATGACCGTGACGTTTGGTGGCTAGAGAAGCACAAAGCCCCAGTGTTGCTGCGCCTGTGAAAGCGCTTCCAAGGAAGGGTGCTGGCTAGCAACAGCTTTCAGTGCTGGCACTTTTCATCTCTGAGCAATTGCTCCACGTTTGCAATTTCTCACCTGAGCTCTCTTTAGAGTGCGCGAGAGGATGAGCAGAAGATTAGGTGGCTAGAGAAGCCCAGAGCCCCAGTGTTCTTAGGCCTACAAAAGCGCTTCCAAGGAAGGGGGCTGGCTAGCAACAGCTTTCAGTGCTGGCACTTTTCATCTCTGAGCAATTGCTCGACGTTTGCAATTTCTCAGATCGTGTCTACGAGACGGAAAGAGAAGGACCGTGACGTTTGGTGCGTATAGAAGCGCAAAGCCCCAGTGTTACTGCGCCTGTGAAAGCGCTTCCAAGGAAGAGTGCTGGCTAGCAAGAGCTTTCAGTGCTGGCACTTTTCATCTCTGAGCAATTGCTCGACGTTTGCAATTTCTCAGCTCGTGTCTACGAGACGGAAAGAGAATGACCGTGACGTTTGGTGGGTAGAGAAGCGCAAAGCCCCAGTGTTGCTGCGCCTGTGAAAGCGCTTCCAAGGAAGGGTGCTGGCTAGCAACAGCTTTCAGTGCTGGCACTTTTCATCTCTGAGCAATTGCTCGACGTTTGCAATTTCTCAGCTCGTGTCTACGAGACGCAAAGAGAATGACCGTGACGTTTGGTGGCTAGAGAAGCGCAAAGCCCCAGTGTTACTGCGCCTGTGAAAGCGCTTCCAAGGAAGGGGGCTGGCTAGCAACAGCTTTCAGTGCTGGCACTTTTCATCTCTGAGCAATTGCTCGACGTTTGCAATTTCTCAGCTCGTGTCTACGAGACGGAAAGAGAATGACCGTGACGTTTGGTGGCTAGAGAAGCGCAAAGCCCCAGTGTTACTGCGCCTGTGAAAGCGCTTCCAAGGAAGGTGCTGGCTAGCAACAGCTTTCAGTGCTGGCACTTTTTATCTCTGAGCAATTGCTCGACGTTTGCAATTTCTCACCTGAGCTCTCTTTAGAGTGCGCGAGAGGATGAGCAGAAGATTAGGTGGCTAGAGAAGCCCAGAGCCCCAGTGTTCTTAGGCCTACAAAAGCGCTTCCAAGGAAGGGGGCTGGCTAGCAACAGCTTTCAGTGCTGGCACTTTTCATCTCTGAGCAATTGCTCGACGTTTGCAATTTCTCAGCTCGTGTCTACGAGACGGAAAGAGAATGACAGTGACGTTTGGTGGCTAGAGAAGCACAAAGCCCCAGTGTTGCTGCGCCTGTGAAAGCGCTTCCAAGGAAGGGTGCTGGCTAGCAACAGCTTTCAGTGCTGGCACTTTTCATCTCTGAGCAATTGCTCGACGTTTGCAATTTCTCAGCTCGTGTCTACGAGACGCAAAGAGAATGACCGTGACGTTTGGTGGGTAGAGAAGCGCAAAGCCCCAGTGTTGCTGCGCCTGTGAAAGCGCTTCCAAGGAAGGGTGCTGGCTAGCAACAGCTTTCAGTGCTGGCACTTTTCATCTCTGAGCAATTGCTCGACGTTTGCAATTTCTCAGCTCGTGTCTACGAGACGGAAAGAGAATGACCGTGACGTTTGGTGCGCATAGAAGCGCAAAGCCCCAGTGTTGCTGCGCCTGTGAAAGCGCTTCCAAGGAAGAGTGCTGGCTAGCAAGAGCTTTCAGTGCTGGCACTTTTCATCTCTGAGCAATTGCTCGACGTTTGCAATTTCTCAGGTCGTGTCTACGAGACGGAAAGAGAAGGACCGTGACGTTTGGTGCGCATAGAAGCGCAAAGCCCCAGTGTTGCTGCGCCTGTGAAAGCGCTTCCAAGGAAGGGTGCTGGCTAGCAACAGCTTTCAGTGCTGGCACTTTTCATCTCTGAGCAATTGCTCGACGTTTGCAATTTCTCAGCTCGTGTCTACGAGACGGAAAGAGAATGACCGTGACGTTTGGTGGCTAGAGAAGCACAAAGCCCCAGTGTTGCTGCGCCTGTGAAAGCGCTTCCAAGGAAGGGTGCTGGCTAGCAACAGCTTTCAGTGCTGGCACTTTTCATCTCTGAGCAATTGCTCCACGTTTGCAATTTCTCACCTGAGCTCTCTTTAGAGTGCGCGAGAGGATGAGCAGAAGATTAGGTGGCTAGAGAAGCCCAGAGCCCCAGTGTTCTTAGGCCTACAAAAGCGCTTCCAAGGAAGGGGGCTGGCTAGCAACAGCTTTCAGTGCTGGCACTTTTCATCTCTGAGCAATTGCTCGACGTTTGCAATTTCTCAGCTCGTGTCTACGAGACGGAAAGAGAAGGACCGTGACGTTTGGTGCGTATAGAAGCGCAAAGCCCCAGTGTTACTGCGCCTGTGAAAGCGCTTCCAAGGAAGGGGGCTGGCTAGCAAGAGCTTTCAGTGCTGGCACTTTTCATCTCTGAGCAATTGCTCGACGTTTGCAATTTCTCAGCTCGTGTCTACGAGACGGAAAGAGAATGACCGTGACGTTTGGTGGCTAGAGAAGCGCAAAGCCCCAGTGTTGCTGCGCCTGTGAAAGCGCTTCCAAGGAAGGGTGCTGGCTAGCAACAGCTTTCAGTGCTGGCACTTTTCATCTCTGAGCAATTGCTCGACGTTTGCAATTTCTCAGCTCGTGTCTACGAGACGGAAAGAGAATGACCGTGACGTTTGGTGGCTAGAGAAGCGCAAAGCCCCAGTGTTACTGCGCCTGTGAAAGCGCTTCCAAGGAAGGGTGCTGGCGAGCAACAGCTTTCAGGGCTGGCACTTTTCATCTCTGAGCAATTGCTCGACGTTTGCAATTTCTCAGCTCGTGTCTACGAGACGGAAAGAGAATGACCGTGACGTTTGGTGGCTAGAAAAGCGCAAAGCCCCAGCGTTACTGCGCCTGTGAAAGCGCTTCCAAGGAAGGTGCTGGCTAGCAACAGCTTTCAGTGCTGGCACTTTTTATCTCTGAGCAATTGCTCGACGTTTGCAATTTCTCCCCTGAGCTCTCTTTAGAGTGCGCGAGAGGATGAGCAGAAGATTAGGTGGCTAGAGAAGCCCAGAGCCCCAGTGTTCTTAGGCCTACAAAAGCGCTTCCAAGGAAGGGGGCTGGCTAGCAACAGCTTTCAGTGCTGGCACTTTTCATCTCTGAGCAATTGCTCGACGTTTGCAATTTCTCAGCTCGTGTCTACGAGACGGAAAGAGAATGACAGTGACGTTTGGTGGGTAGAGAAGCACAAAGCCCCAGTGTTGCTGCGCCTGTGAAAGCGCTTCCAAGGAAGGGTGCTGGCTAGCAACAGCTTTCAGTGCTGGCACTTTTCATCTCTGAGCAATTGCTCGACGTTTGCAATTTCTCAGCTCGTGTCTACGAGACGGAAAGAGAATGACCGTGACGTTTGGTGGCTAGAGAAGCGCAAAGCCCCAGTGTTGCTGCGCCTGTGAAAGCGCTTCCAAGGAAGGGTGCTGGCTAGCAAGAGCTTTCAGTGCTGGCACTTTTCATCTCTGAGCAATTGCTCGACGTTTGCAATTTCTCAGCTCGTGTCTACGAGACGGAAAGAGAATGACCTTGACGTTTGGTGGCTAGAGAAGCGCAAAGCCCCAGTGTTGCTGCGCCTCTGAAAGCGCTTCCAAGGAAGGGTGCTGGCTAGCAAGAGCTTTCAGTGCTGGCACTTTTCATCTCTGAGCAATTGCTCGACGTTTGCAATTTCTCAGCTCGTGTCTACGAGACGGAAAGAGAATGACCGTGACTTTTGGTGGCTAGAGAAGCGCAAAGCCCCAGTGTTACTGCGCCTGTGAAAGCACTTCCAAGGAAGGGTGCTGGCTAGCAACAGCTTTCAGTGCTGGCACTTTTCATCTCTGAGCAATTGCTCGACGTTTGCAATTTCTCAGCTCGTGTCTACGAGACGGAAAGAGAATGGCCGTGACGTTTGGTGGGTAGAGAAGCGCAAAGCCCCAGTGTTACTGCGCCTGTGAAAGCACTTCCAAGGAAGGGTGCTGGCTAGCAAGAGCTTTCAGTGCTGGCACTTTTCATCTCTGAGCAATTGCTCGACGTTTGCAATTTCTCACCTGAGCTCTCTTTAGAGTGCGCGAGAGGATGAGCAGAAGATTAGGTGGCTAGAGAAGCCCAGAGCCCCACTGTTCTTAGGCCTACAAAAGCGCTTCCAAGGAAGGGGGCTGGCTAGCAACAGCTTTCAGTGCTGGCACTTTTCATCTCTGAGCAATTGCTCGACGTTTGCAATTTCTCAGCTCGTGTCTACGAGACGCAAAGAGAAGGACCGTGACGTTTGGTGCGTATAGAAGCGCAAAGCCCCAGTGTTACTGCGCCTGTGAAAGCGCTTCCAAGGAAGGCTGCTGGCTAGCAAGAGCTTTCAGTGCTGGCACTTTTCATCTCTGAGCAATTGCTCGACGTTTGCAATTTCTCAGCTCGTGTCTACGAGACGCAAAGAGAATGACCGTGACGTTTGGTGGCTAGAGAAGCGCAAAGCCGCAGTGTTACTGCGCCTGTGAAAGCGCTTCCAAGGAAGGTGCTGGCTAGCAACAGCTTTCAGTGCTGGCACTTTTCATCTCTGAGCAATTGCTCGACGTTTGCAATTTCTCACCTGAGCTCTCTTTAGACTGCGTGAGAGGATGAGCAGAAGATTAGGTGGCTAGAGAAGCCCAGAGCCCCAGTGTTCTTAGGCCTACAAAAGCGCTTCCAAGGAAGGGGGCTGGCTAGCAACAGCTTTCAGTGCTGGCACTTTTCATCTCTGAGCAATTGCTCGACGTTTGCAATTTCTCAGCTCGTGTCTACGAGACGGAAAGAGAATGACAGTGACGTTTGGTGGCTAGAGAAGCACAAAGCCCCAGTGTTGCTGCGCCTGTGAAAGCGCTTCCAAGGAAGGGTGCTGGCTAGCAACAGCTTTCAGTGCTGGCACTTTTCATCTCTGAGCAATTGCTCGACGTTTGCAATTTCTCAGCTCGTGTCTACGAGACGCAAAGAGAATGACCGTGACGTTTGGTGGGTAGAGAAGCGCAAAGCCCCAGTGTTGCTGCGCCTGTGAAAGCGCTTCCAAGGAAGGGTGCTGGCTAGCAACAGCTTTCAGTGCTGGCACTTTTCATCTCTGAGCAATTGCTCGACGTTTGCAATTTCTCAGCTCGTGTCTACGAGACGCAAAGAGAATGACCGTGACGTTTGGTGGGTAGAGAAGCGCAAAGCCCCAGTGTTGCTGTGCCTGTGAAAGCGCTTCCAAGGAAGGGTGCTGGCTAGCAAGAGCTTTCAGTGCTGGCACTTTTCATCTCTGAGCAATTGCTCGACGTTTGCAATTTCTCAGCTCGTGTCTACGAGACGGAAAGAGAATGACCGTGACGTTTGGTGGCTAGAGAAGCGCAAAGCCCCAGTGTTGCTGCGCCTGTGAAAGCGCTTCCAAGGAAGGGTGCTGGCTAGCAACAGCTTTCAGGGCTGGCACTTTTCATCTCTGAGCAATTGCTCGACGTTTGCAATTTCTCAGCTCGTGTCTACGAGACGGAAAGAGAATGGCCGTGACGTTTGGTGGGTAGAGAAGCGCAAAGCCCCAGTGTTACTGCGCCTGTGAAAGCACTTCCAAGGAAGGGTGCTGGCTAGCAAGAGCTTTCAGTGCTGGCACTTTTCATCTCTGAGCAATTGCTCGACGTTTGCAATTTCTCACCTGAGCTCTCTTTAGAGTGCGCGAGAGGATGAGCAGAAGATTAGGTGGCTAGAGAAGCCCAGAGCCCCAGTGTTCTTAGGCCTACAAAAGCGCTTACAAGGAAGGGGGCTGGCTAGCAACAGCTTTCAGTGCTGGCACTTTTCATCTCTGAGCAATTGCTCGACGTTTGCAATTTCTCAGCTCGTGTCTACGAGACGGAAAGAGAATGACCGTGACGTTTGGTGGCTAGAGAAGCACAAAGCCCCAGTGTTGCTGCGCCTGTGAAAGTGCTTCCAAGGAAGGCTGCTGGCTAGCAAGAGCTTTCAGTGCTGGCACTTTTCATCTCTGAGCAATTGCTCCACGTTTGCAATTTCTCAGCTCGTGTCTACGAGACGGAAAGAGAAGGACCGTGACGTTTGGTTGGTAGAGAAGCGCAAAGCCCCAGTGTTGCTGCGCCTGTGAAAGCGCTTCCAAGGAAGGGTGCTGGCGAGCAACAGCTTTCAGTGCTGGCACTTTTCATCTCTGAGCAATTGCTCGACGTTTGCAATTTCTCAGCTCGTGTCTATGAGACGGAAAGAGAATGACCGTGACGTTTGGTGGCTAGAGAAGCACAAAGCCCCAGTGTTGCTGCGCCTGTGAAAGCGCTTCCAAGGAAGGGTGCTGGCTAGCAACAGCTTTCAGTGCTGGCACTTTTCATCTCTGAGCAATTGCTCGACGTTTGCAATTTCTCACCTGAGCTCTCTTTAGAGTGCGCGAGAGGATTAGCAGAAGATTAGGTGGCTAGAGAAGCCCAGAGCCCCAGTGTTCTTAGGCCTACAAAAGCGCTTCCAAGGAAGGGGGCTGGCTAGCAACAGCTTTCAGTGCTGGCACTTTTCATCTCTGAGCAATTGCTCGACGTTTGCAATTTCTCAGCTCGTGTCTACGAGACGGAAAGAGAAGGACCGTGACGTTTGGTGGGTAGAGAAGCGCAAAGCCCCAGTGTTGCTGCGCCTGTGAAAGCGCTTCCAAGGAAGGGTGCTGGCTAGCAAGAGCTTTCAGTGCTGGCACTTTTCATCTCTGAGCAATTGCTCGACGTTTGCAATTTCTCAGCTCGTGTCTACGAGACGGAAAGAGAATGACCGTGACGTTTGGTGGCTAGAGAAGCGCAAAGCCCCAGTGTTACTGCGCCTGTGAAAGCGCTTCCAAGGAAGGGTGCTGGCTAGCAACAGCTTTCAGGGCTGGCACTTTTCATCTCTGAGCAATTGCTCGACGTTTGCAATTTCTCAGCTCGTGTCTAGGAGACGGAAAGAGAATGGCCGTGACGTTTGGTGGCTAGAGAAGCGCAAAGCCCCAGTGTTGCTGCGCCTGTGAAAGCGGTTCCAAGGAAGGTGCTGGCTAGCAACAGCTTTCAGTGCTGGCACTTTTCATCTCTGAGCAATTGCTCGACGTTTGCAATTTCTCACCTGAGCTCTCTTTAGAGTGCGCGAGAGGATGACCAGAAGATTAGGTGGCTAGAGAAGCCCAGAGCCCCAGTGTTCTTAGGCCTACAAAAGCGCTTCCAAGGAAGGGTGCTGGCTAGCAAGAGCTTTCAGTGCTGGCACTTTTCATCTCTGAGCAATTGCTCGACGTTTGCAATTTCTCAGCTCGTGTCTACGAGACGGAAAGAGAAGGACCGTGACGTTTGGTGCGCATAGAAGCGCAAAGCCCAGTGTTGCTGCGCCTGTGAAAGCGCTTCCAAGGAAGGGGGCTGGCTAGCAACAGCTTTCAGTGCTGGCACTTTTCATCTCTGAGCAATTGCTCGACGTTTGCAGTTTCTCACCTGAGCTCTCTTTAGAGTGCGCGAGAGGATGAGCAGAAGATGAGGTGGCTAGAGAAGCCCAGAGCCCCAGTGTTCTTAGGCCTACAAAAGCGCTTCCAAGGAAGGGTGCTGGCTAGCAAGAGCTTTCAGTGCTGGCACTTTTCATCTCTGAGCAATTGCTCGACGTTTGCAATTTCTCAGCTCGTGTCTACGAGACGGAAAGAGAATGACCGTGACGTTTGGTGGGTAGAGAAGCGCAAAGCCCCAGTGTTGCTGCGCCTGTGAAAGCGCTTCCAAGGAAGGGTGCTGGCTAGCAAGAGCTTTCAGTGCTGGCACTTTTCATCTCTGAGCAATTGCTCGACGTTTGCAATTTCTCAGCTCGTGTCTACGAGACGGAAAGAGAAGGACCGTGACATTTGGTGGCTAGAGAAGCGCAAAGCCCCAGTGTTGCTGCGCCTGTGAAAGCGCTTCCAGGGAAGGCTGCTGGCTAGCAAGAGCTTTCAGTGCTGGCACTTTTCATCTCTGAGCAATTGCTCGACGTTTGCAATTTCTCACCTGAGCTCTCTTTAGAGTGCGTCAGAGGATGACCAGAAGATTAGGTGGCTAGAGAAGCCCAGAGCCCCAGTGTGCTTAGGCCTACAAAAGCGCTTCCAAGGAAGGGGGCTGGCTAGCAACAGCTTTCAGTGCTGGCACTTTTCATCTCTGAGCAATTGCTCGACGTTTGCAATTTCTCAGCTCGTGTCTATGAGACGGAAAGAGAAGGACCGTGACGTTTGGTGCGTATAGAAGCGCAAAGCCCCAGTGTTGCTGCGCCTGTGAAAGCGCTTCCAAGGAAGGGTGCTGGCTAGCAACAGCTTTCAGTGCTGGCACTTTTCATCTCTGAGCAATTGCTCGACGTTTGCAATTTCTCAGCTCGTGTCTACGAGACGCAAAGAGAATGACCGTGACGTTTGGTGGGTAGAGAAGCGCAAAGCCCCAGTGTTACTGCGCCTGTGAAAGCGCTTCCAAGGAAGGGTGCTGGCTAGCAACAGCTTTCAGTGCTGGCACTTTTCATCTCTGAGCAATTGCTCGACGTTTGCAATTTCTCAGCTCGTGTCTACGAGACGGAAAGAGAATGACCGTGACGTTTGGTGGGTAGAGAAGCGCAAAGCCCCAGTGTTGCTGCGCCTGTGAAAGCGCTTCCAAGGAAGGGTGCTGGCTAGCAACAGCTTTCAGTGCTGGCACTTTTCATCTCTGAGCAATTGCTCCACGTTTGCAATTTCTCAGCTCGTGTCTACGAGACGGAAAGAGAAGGACCGTGACGTTTGGTGGGTAGAGAAGTGCAAAGCCCCAGTGTTGCTGCGCCTGTGAAAGCGCTTCCAAGGAAGGGTGCTGGCTAGCAACAGCTTTCAGTGCTGGCACTTTTCATCTCTGAGCAATTGCTCGACGTTTGCAATTTCTCAGCTCGTGTCTACGAGACGGAAAGAGAATGACCGTGACGTTTGGTGCGCATAGAAGCGCAAAGCCCCAGTGTTGCTGCGCCTGTGAAAGCGCTTCCAAGGAAGGGTGCTGGCTAGCAACAGCTTTCAGTGCTGGCACTTTTCATCTCTGAGCAATTGCTCGACGTTTGCAATTTCTCACCTGAGCTCTCTTTAGAGTGTGCGAGAGGATGAGCAGAAGATTAGGTGGCTAGAGAAGCCCAGAGCCCCAGTGTTCTAAGGTCTACAAAATCGCTTCCAAGGAAGGGGGCTGGCTAGCAACAGCTTTCAGTGCTGGCACTTTTCATCTCTGAGCAATTGCTCGACGTTTGCAATTTCTCAGCTCGTGTCTACGAGACGGAAAGAGAATGACCGTGACGTTTGGTGGCTAGAGAAGCGCAAAGCCCCAGTGTTGCTGCGCCTGTGAAAGCGCTTCCAAGGAAGGGGGCTGGCTAGCAACAGCTTTCAGTGCTGGCACTTTTCATCTCTGAGCAATTGCTCGACGTTCGCAATTTCTCAGCTCGTGTCTACGAGACGGAAAGAGAATGACCGTGACGTTTGGTGGCTAGAGAAGCGCAAAGCCCCAGTGTTGCTGCGCCTGTGAAAGCGCTTCCAAGGAAGGGTGCTGGCTAGCAAGATCTTTCAGTGCTGGCACTTTTCATCTCTGAGCAATTGCTCGACGTTTGCAATTTCTCACCTGAGCTCTTTTTAGAGTGTGCGAGAGGATGACCAGAAGATTAGGTGGCTAGAGAAGCCCAGAGCCCCAGTGTGCTTAGGCCTACAAAAGCGCTTCCAAGGAAGGGGGCTGGCTAGCAACAGCTTTCAGTGCTGGCACTTTTCATCTCTGAGCAATTGCTCGACGTTTGCAATTTCTCAGCTCGTGTCTACGAGACGGAAAGAGAATGACCGTGACGTTTGGTGGCTAGAGAAGCGCAAAGCCCCAGTGTTACTGCGCCTGTGAAAGCGCTTCCAAGGAAGGGTGCTGGCGAGCAACAGCTTTCAGGGCTGGCACTTTTCATCTCTGAGCAATTGCTCGACGTTTGCAATTTCTCAGCTCGTGTCTACGAGACGGAAAGAGAATGACCGTGACGTTTGGTGGCTAGAGAAGCGCAAAGCCCCAGCGTTACTGCGCCTGTGAAAGCGCTTCCAAGGAAGGTGCTGGCTAGCAACAGCTTTCAGTGCTGGCACTTTTTATCTCTGAGCAATTGCTCGACGTTTGCAATTTCTCCCCTGAGCTCTCTTTAGAGTGCGCGAGAGGATGAGCAGAAGATTAGGTGGCTAGAGAAGCCCAGAGCCCCAGTGTTCTTAGGCCTACAAAAGCGCTTCCAAGGAAGGGTGCTGGCTAGCAAGAGCTTTCAGTGCTGGCACTTTTCATCTCTGAGCAATTGCTCGACGTTTGCAATTTCTCAGCTCGTGTCTACGAGACGGAAAGAGAATGACAGTGACGTTTGGTGGCTAGAGAAGCACAAAGCCCCAGTGTTGCTGCGCCTCTGAAAGCGCTTCCAAGGAAGGGTGCTGGCTAGCAACAGCTTTCAGTGCTGGCACTTTTCATCTCTGAGCAATTGCTCGACGTTTGCAATTTCTCAGCTCGTGTCTACGAGACGGAAAGAGAATGACCGTGACGTTTGGTGGGTAGAGAAGCGCAAAGCCCCAGTGTTGCTGCGCCTGTGAAAGCGCTTCCAAGGAAGGGTGCTGGCTAGCAACAGCTTTCAGTGCTGGCACTTTTCATCTCTGAGCAATTGCTCGACGTTTGCAATTTCTCAGCTCGTGTCTACGAGACGGAAAGAGAATGACCGTGACGTTTGGTGGGTAGAGAAGCGCAAAGCCCCAGTGTTGCTGCGCCTGTGAAAGCGCTTCCAAGGAAGGGGGCTGGCTTCAAGAGCTTTCAGTGCTGGCACTTTTCATCTCTGAGCAATTGCTCGACGTTTGCAATTTCTCAGCTCGTGTCTACGAGACGGAAAGAGAATGACCGTGACGTTTGGTGGCTAGAGAAGCGCAAAGCCCCAGTGTTGCTGCGCCTCTGAAAGCGCTTCCAAGGAAGGGTGCTGGCTAGCAAGAGCTTTCAGTGCTGGCACTTTTCATCTCTGAGCAATTGCTCGACGTTTGCAATTTCTCAGCTCGTGTCTACGAGACGGAAAGAGAATGACCGTGACTTTTGGTGGCTAGAGAAGCGCAAAGCCCCAGTGTTACTGCGCCTGTGAAAGCGCTTCCAAGGAAGGGTGCTGGCTAGCAAGAGCTTTCAGTGCTGGCACTTTTCATCTCTGAGCAATTGCTCGACGTTTGCAATTTCTCAGCTCGTGTCTACGAGACGGAAAGAGAATGGCCGTGACGTTTGGTGGGTAGAGAAGCGCAAAGCCCCAGTGTTACTGCGCCTGTGAAAGCACTTCCAAGGAAGGGTGCTGGCTAGCAAGAGCTTTCAGTGCTGGCACTTTTCATCTCTGAGCAATTGCTCGACGTTTGCAATTTCTCACCTGAGCTCTCTTTAGAGTGCGCGAGAGGATGAGCAGAAGATTAGGTGGCTAGAGAAGCCCAGAGCCCCAGTGTTCTTAGGCCTACAAAAGCGCTTCCAAGGAAGGGGGCTGGCTAGCAAGAGCTTTCAGTGCTGGCACTTTTCATCTCTGAGCAATTGCTCGACGTTTGCAATTTCTCAGCTCGTGTCTACGAGACGGAAAGAGAAGGACCGTGACGTTTGGTGCGTATAGAAGCGCAAAGCCCCAGTGTTACTGCGCCTGTGAAAGCGCTTCCAAGGAAGGGTGCTGGCTAGCAAGAGCTTTCAGTGCTGGCACTTTTCATCTCTGAGCAATTGCTCGACGTTTGCAATTTCTCAGCTCGTGTCTACGAGACGGAAAGAGAATGACCGTGACGTTTGGTGGCTAGAGAAGCGCAAAGCCCCAGTGTTACTGCGCCTGTGAAAGCGCTTCCAAGGAAGGTGCTGGCTAGCAACAGCTTTCAGTGCTGGCACTTTTCATCTCTGAGCAATTGCTCGACGTTTGCAATTTCTCCCCTGAGCTCTCTTTAGAGTGCGCGAGAGGATGAGCAGAAGATTAGGTGGCTAGAGAAGCCCAGAGCCCCAGTGTGCTTAGGCCTACAAAAGCGCTTCCAAGGAAGGGGGCTGGCTAGCAAGAGCTTTCAGTGCTGGCACTTTTCATCTCTGAGCAATTGCTCGACGTTTGCAATTTCTCAGCTCGTGTCTACGAGACGGAAAGAGAATGACAGTGACGTTTGGTGGGTAGAGAAGTGCAAAGCCCCAGTGTTGCTGCGCCTCTGAAAGCGCTTCCAAGGAAGGGTGCTGGCTAGCAACAGCTTTCAGTGCTGGCACTTTTCATCTCTGAGCAATTGCTCGACGTTTGCAATTTCTCAGCTCGTGTCTACGAGACGGAAAGAGAATGACCGTGACGTTTGGTGGGTAGAGAAGCGCAAAGCCCCAGTGTTGCTGCGCCTGTGAAAGCGCTTCCAAGGAAGGGTGCTGGCTAGCAACAGCTTTCAGTGCTGGCACTTTTCATCTCTGAGCAATTGCTCGACGTTTGCAATTTCTCAGCTCGTGTCTACGAGACGGAAAGAGAATGACCGTGACGTTTGGTGGGTAGAGAAGCGCAAAGCCCCAGTGTTGCTGCGCCTGTGAAAGCGCTTCCAAGGAAGGGTGCTGGCTAGCAAGAGCTTTCAGTGCTGGCACTTTTCATCTCTGAGCAATTGCTCGACGTTTGCAATTTCTCAGCTCGTGTCTACGAGACGGAAAGAGAATGACCGTGACGTTTGGTGGCTAGAGAAGCGCAAAGCCCCAGTGTTGCTGCGCCTCTGAAAGCGCTTCCAAGGAAGGGTGCTGGCTAGCAAGAGCTTTCAGTGCTGGCACTTTTCATCTCTGAGCAATTGCTCGACGTTTGCAATTTCTCAGCTCGTGTCTACGAGACGGAAAGAGAATGACCGTGACTTTTGGTGGCTAGAGAAGCGCAAAGCCCCAGTGTTACTGCGCCTGTGAAAGCGCTTCCAAGGAAGGGTGCTGGCTAGCAAGAGCTTTCAGTGCTGGCACTTTTCATCTCTGAGCAATTGCTCGACGTTTGCAATTTCTCAGCTCGTGTCTACGAGACGGAAAGAGAATGGCCGTGACGTTTGGTGGGTAGAGAAGCGCAAAGCCCCAGTGTTACTGCGCCTGTGAAAGCACTTCCAAGGAAGGGTGCTGGCTAGCAAGAGCTTTCAGTGCTGGCACTTTTCATCTCTGAGCAATTGCTCGACGTTTGCAATTTCTCACCTGAGCTCTCTTTAGACTGCGCGAGAGGATGAGCAGAAGATTAGGTGGCTAGAGAAGCCCAGAGCCCCAGTGTTCTTAGGCCTACAAAAGCGCTTCCAAGGAAGGGGGCTGGCTAGCAAGAGCTTTCAGTGCTGGCACTTTTCATCTCTGAGCAATTGCTCGACGTTTGCAATTTCTCAGCTCGTGTCTACGAGACGGAAAGAGAAGGACCGTGACGTTTGGTGCGTATAGAAGCGCAAAGCCCCAGTGTTACTGCGCCTGTGAAAGCGCTTCCAAGGAAGGGTGCTGGCTAGCAAGAGCTTTCAGTGCTGGCACTTTTCATCTCTGAGCAATTGCTCGACGTTTGCAATTTCTCAGCTCGTGTCTACGAGACGGAAAGAGAATGACCGTGACGTTTGGTGGCTAGAGAAGCGCAAAGCCCCAGTGTTACTGCGCCTGTGAAAGCGCTTCCAAGGAAGGTGCTGGCTAGCAACAGCTTTCAGTGCTGGCACTTTTCATCTCTGAGCAATTGCTCGACGTTTGCAATTTCTCACCTGAGCTCTCTTTAGACTGCGCGAGAGGATGAGCAGAAGATTAGGTGGCTAGAGAAGCCCAGAGCCCCAGTGTTCTTAGGCCTACAAAAGCGCTTCCAAGGAAGGGGGCTGGCTAGCAACAGCTTTCAGTGCTGGCACTTTTCATCTCTGAGCAATTGCTCGACGTTTGCAATTTCTCAGCTCGTGTCTACGAGACGGAAAGAGAATGACAGTGACGTTTGGTGGCTAGAGAAGCACAAAGCCCCAGTGTTGCTGCGCCTGTGAAAGCGCTTCCAAGGAAGGGTGCTGGCTAGCAACAGCTTTCAGTGCTGGCACTTTTCATCTCTGAGCAATTGCTCGACGTTTGCAATTTCTCAGCTCGTGTCTACGAGACGCAAAGAGAATGACCGTGACGTTTGGTGGGTAGAGAAGCGCAAAGCCCCAGTGTTGCTGCGCCTGTGAAAGCGCTTCCAAGGAAGGGTGCTGGCTAGCAACAGCTTTCAGTGCTGGCACTTTTCATCTCTGAGCAATTGCTCGACGTTTGCAATTTCTCAGCTCGTGTCTACGAGACGCAAAGAGAATGACCGTGACGTTTGGTGGGTAGAGAAGCGCAAAGCCCCAGTGTTGCTGTGCCTGTGAAAGCGCTTCCAAGGAAGGGTGCTGGCTAGCAAGAGCTTTCAGTGCTGGCACTTTTCATCTCTGAGCAATTGCTCGACGTTTGCAATTTCTCAGCTCGTGTCTACGAGACGGAAAGAGAATGACCGTGACGTTTGGTGGCTAGAGAAGCGCAAAGCCCCAGTGTTGCTGCGCCTGTGAAAGCGCTTCCAAGGAAGGGTGCTGGCTAGCAACAGCTTTCAGTGCTGGCACTTTTCATCTCTGAGCAATTGCTCGACGTTTGCAATTTCTCAGCTCATGTCTACGAGACGGAAAGAGAATGACCGTGACTTTTGGTGGCTAGAGAAGCGCAAAGCCCCAGTGTTACTGCGCCTGTGAAAGCACTTCCAAGGAAGGGTGCTGGCTAGCAAGAGCTTTCAGTGCTGGCACTTTTCATCTCTGAGCAATTGCTCGACGTTTGCAATTTCTCAGCTCGTGTCTACGAGACGGAAAGAGAATGGCCGTGACGTTTGGTGGGTAGAGAAGCGCAAAGCCCCAGTGTTACTGCGCCTGTGAAAGCACTTCCAAGGAAGGGTGCTGGCTAGCAAGAGCTTTCAGTGCTGGCACTTTTCATCTCTGAGCAATTGCTCGACGTTTGCAATTTCTCACCTGAGCTCTCTTTAGACTGCGCGAGAGGATGAGCAGAAGATTAGGTGGCTAGAGAAGCCCAGAGCCCCAGTGTTCTTAGGCCTACAAAAGCGCTTACAAGGAAGGGGGCTGGCTAGCAACAGCTTTCAGTGCTGGCACTTTTCATCTCTGAGCAATTGCTCGACGTTTGCAATTTCTCAGCTCGTGTCTACGAGACGCAAAGAGAATGACCGTGACGTTTGGTGGGTAGAGAAGCGCAAAGCCCCAGTGTTGCTGCGCCTGTGAAAGCGCTTCCAAGGAAGGGTGCTGGCTAGCAACAGCTTTCAGTGCTGGCACTTTTCATCTCTGAGCAATTGCTCGACGTTTGCAATTTCTCAGCTCGTGTCTACGAGACGGAAAGAGAAGGACCGTGACATTTGGTGGCTAGAGAAGCGCAAAGCCCCAGTGTTGCTGCGCCTGTGAAAGCGCTTCCAGGGAAGGCTGCTGGCTAGCAAGAGCTTTCAGTGCTGGCACTTTTCATCTCTGAGCAATTGCTCGACGTTTGCAATTTCTCACCTGAGCTCTCTTTAGAGTGCGTCAGAGGATGACCAGAAGATTAGGTGGCTAGAGAAGCCCAGAGCCCCAGTGTGCTTAGGCCTACAAAAGCGCTTCCAAGGAAGGGGGCTGGCTAGCAACAGCTTTCAGTGCTGGCACTTTTCATCTCTGAGCAATTGCTCGACGTTTGCAATTTCTCAGCTCGTGTCTACGAGACGGAAAGAGAAGGACCGTGACGTTTGGTGCGTATAGAAGCGCAAAGCCCCAGTGTTGCTGCGCCTGTGAAAGCGCTTCCAAGGAAGGGTGCTGGCTAGCAACAGCTTTCAGTGCTGGCACTTTTCATCTCTGAGCAATTGCTCGACGTTTGCAATTTCTCAGCTCGTGTCTACGAGACGCAAAGAGAATGACCGTGACGTTTGGTGGGTAGAGAAGCGCAAAGCCCCAGTGTTGCTGCGCCTGTGAAAGCGCTTCCAAGGAAGGGTGCTGGCTAGCAACAGCTTTCAGTGCTGGCACTTTTCATCTCTGAGCAATTGCTCCACGTTTGCAATTTCTCAGCTCGTGTCTACGAGACGGAAAGAGAAGGACCGTGACGTTTGGTGGGTAGAGAAGTGCAAAGCCCCAGTGTTGCTGCGCCTGTGAAAGCGCTTCCAAGGAAGGGTGCTGGCTAGCAACAGCTTTCAGTGCTGGCACTTTTCATCTCTGAGCAATTGCTCGACGTTTGCAATTTCTCAGCTCGTGTCTACGAGACGGAAAGAGAATGACCGTGACGTTTGGTGCGCATAGAAGCGCAAAGCCCCAGTGTTGCTGCGCCTGTGAAAGCGCTTCCAAGGAAGGGTGCTGGCTAGCAACAGCTTTCAGTGCTGGCACTTTTCATCTCTGAGCAATTGCTCGACGTTTGCAATTTCTCACCTGAGCTCTCTTTAGAGTGTGCGAGAGGATGAGCAGAAGATTAGGTGGCTAGAGAAGCCCAGAGCCCCAGTGTTCTAAGGTCTACAAAATCGCTTCCAAGGAAGGGGGCTGGCTAGCAACAGCTTTCAGTGCTGGCACTTTTCATCTCTGAGCAATTGCTCGACGTTTGCAATTTCTCAGCTCGTGTCTACGAGACGGAAAGAGAATGACCGTGACGTTTGGTGGCTAGAGAAGCGCAAAGCCCCAGTGTTGCTGCGCCTGTGAAAGCGCTTCCAAGGAAGGGGGCTGGCTAGCAACAGCTTTCAGTGCTGGCACTTTTCATCTCTGAGCAATTGCTCGACGTTCGCAATTTCTCAGCTCGTGTCTACGAGACGGAAAGAGAATGACCGTGACGTTTGGTGGCTAGAGAAGCGCAAAGCCCCAGTGTTGCTGCGCCTGTGAAAGCGCTTCCAAGGAAGGGTGCTGGCTAGCAAGATCTTTCAGTGCTGGCACTTTTCATCTCTGAGCAATTGCTCGACGTTTGCAATTTCTCACCTGAGCTCTTTTTAGAGTGTGCGAGAGGATGAGCAGAAGATTAGGTGGCTAGAGAAGCCCAGAGCCCCAGTGTGCTTAGGCCTACAAAAGCGCTTCCAAGGAAGGGGGCTGGCTAGCAACAGCTTTCAGTGCTGGCACTTTTCATCTCTGAGCAATTGCTCGACGTTTGCAATTTCTCAGCTCGTGTCTACGAGACGGAAAGAGAATGACCGTGACGTTTGGTGGCTAGAGAAGCGCAAAGCCCCAGTGTTACTGCGCCTGTGAAAGCGCTTCCAAGGAAGGGTGCTGGCGAGCAACAGCTTTCAGGGCTGGCACTTTTCATCTCTGAGCAATTGCTCGACGTTTGCAATTTCTCAGCTCGTGTCTACGAGACGGAAAGAGAATGACCGTGACGTTTGGTGGCTAGAGAAGCGCAAAGCCCCAGCGTTACTGCGCCTGTGAAAGCGCTTCCAAGGAAGGTGCTGGCTAGCAACAGCTTTCAGTGCTGGCACTTTTTATCTCTGAGCAATTGCTCGACGTTTGCAATTTCTCCCCTGAGCTCTCTTTAGAGTGCGCGAGAGGATGAGCAGAAGATTAGGTGGCTAGAGAAGCCCAGAGCCCCAGTGTTCTTAGGCCTACAAAAGCGCTTCCAAGGAAGGGTGCTGGCTAGCAAGAGCTTTCAGTGCTGGCACTTTTCATCTCTGAGCAATTGCTCGACGTTTGCAATTTCTCAGCTCGTGTCTACGAGACGGAAAGAGAATGACAGTGACGTTTGGTGGCTAGAGAAGCACAAAGCCCCAGTGTTGCTGCGCCTGTGAAAGCGCTTCCAAGGAAGGGTGCTGGCTAGCAACAGCTTTCAGTGCTGGCACTTTTCATCTCTGAGCAATTGCTCGACGTTTGCAATTTCTCAGCTCGTGTCTACGAGACGGAAAGAGAATGACCGTGACGTTTGGTGGGTAGAGAAGCGCAAAGCCCCAGTGTTACTGCGCCTGTGAAAGCGCTTCCAAGGAAGGGTGCTGGCTAGCAACAGCTTTCAGTGCTGGCACTTTTCATCTCTGAGCAATTGCTCGACGTTTGCAATTTCTCAGCTCGTGTCTACGAGACGGAAAGAGAATGACCGTGACGTTTGGTGGGTAGAGAAGCGCAAAGCCCCAGTGTTGCTGCGCCTGTGAAAGCGCTTCCAAGGAAGGGTGCTGGCTAGCAAGAGCTTTCAGTGCTGGCACTTTTCATCTCTGAGCAATTGCTCGACGTTTGCAATTTCTCAGCTCGTGTCTACGAGACGGAAAGAGAATGACCGTGACGTTTGGTGGCTAGAGAAGCGCAAAGCCCCAGTGTTGCTGCGCCTCTGAAAGCGCTTCCAAGGAAGGGTGCTGGCTAGCAAGAGCTTTCAGTGCTGGCACTTTTCATCTCTGAGCAATTGCTCGACGTTTGCAATTTCTCAGCTCGTGTCTACGAGACGGAAAGAGAATGACCGTGACTTTTGGTGGCTAGAGAAGCGCAAAGCCCCAGTGTTACTGCGCCTGTGAAAGCGCTTCCAAGGAAGGGTGCTGGCTAGCAAGAGCTTTCAGTGCTGGCACTTTTCATCTCTGAGCAATTGCTCGACGTTTGCAATTTCTCAGCTCGTGTCTACGAGACGGAAAGAGAATGACCGTGACGTTTGGTGGGTAGAGAAGCGCAAAGCCCCAGTGTTACTGCGCCTGTGAAAGCACTTCCAAGGAAGGGTGCTGGCTAGCAAGAGCTTTCAGTGCTGGCACTTTTCATCTCTGAGCAATTGCTCGACGTTTGCAATTTCTCACCTGAGCTCTCTTTAGAGTGTGCGAGAGGATGAGCAGAAGATTAGGTGGCTAGAGAAGCCCAGAGCCCCAGTGTTCTAAGGTCTACAAAATCGCTTCCAAGGAAGGGGGCTGGCTAGCAACAGCTTTCAGTGCTGGCACTTTTCATCTCTGAGCAATTGCTCGACGTTTGCAATTTCTCAGCTCGTGTCTACGAGACGGAAAGAGAATGACCGTGACGTTTGGTGGCTAGAGAAGCGCAAAGCCCCAGTGTTGCTGCGCCTGTGAAAGCGCTTCCAAGGAAGGGGGCTGGCTAGCAACAGCTTTCAGTGCTGGCACTTTTCATCTCTGAGCAATTGCTCGACGTTCGCAATTTCTCAGCTCGTGTCTACGAGACGGAAAGAGAATGACCGTGACGTTTGGTGGCTAGAGAAGCGCAAAGCCCCAGTGTTGCTGCGCCTGTGAAAGCGCTTCCAAGGAAGGGTGCTGGCTAGCAAGATCTTTCAGTGCTGGCACTTTTCATCTCTGAGCAATTGCTCGACGTTTGCAATTTCTCACCTGAGCTCTTTTTAGAGTGTGCGAGAGGATGAGCAGAAGATTAGGTGGCTAGAGAAGCCCAGAGCCCCAGTGTGCTTAGGCCTACAAAAGCGCTTCCAAGGAAGGGGGCTGGCTAGCAACAGCTTTCAGTGCTGGCACTTTTCATCTCTGAGCAATTGCTCGACGTTTGCAATTTCTCAGCTCGTGTCTACGAGACGGAAAGAGAATGACCGTGACGTTTGGTGGCTAGAGAAGCGCAAAGCCCCAGTGTTACTGCGCCTGTGAAAGCGCTTCCAAGGAAGGGTGCTGGCGAGCAACAGCTTTCAGGGCTGGCACTTTTCATCTCTGAGCAATTGCTCGACGTTTGCAATTTCTCAGCTCGTGTCTACGAGACGGAAAGAGAATGACCGTGACGTTTGGTGGCTAGAGAAGCGCAAAGCCCCAGCGTTACTGCGCCTGTGAAAGCGCTTCCAAGGAAGGTGCTGGCTAGCAACAGCTTTCAGTGCTGGCACTTTTTATCTCTGAGCAATTGCTCGACGTTTGCAATTTCTCCCCTGAGCTCTCTTTAGAGTGCGCGAGAGGATGAGCAGAAGATTAGGTGGCTAGAGAAGCCCAGAGCCCCAGTGTTCTTAGGCCTACAAAAGCGCTTCCAAGGAAGGGTGCTGGCTAGCAAGAGCTTTCAGTGCTGGCACTTTTCATCTCTGAGCAATTGCTCGACGTTTGCAATTTCTCAGCTCGTGTCTACGAGACGGAAAGAGAATGACAGTGACGTTTGGTGGCTAGAGAAGCACAAAGCCCCAGTGTTGCTGCGCCTGTGAAAGCGCTTCCAAGGAAGGGTGCTGGCTAGCAACAGCTTTCAGTGCTGGCACTTTTCATCTCTGAGCAATTGCTCGACGTTTGCAATTTCTCAGCTCGTGTCTACGAGACGGAAAGAGAATGACCGTGACGTTTGGTGGGTAGAGAAGCGCAAAGCCCCAGTGTTGCTGCGCCTGTGAAAGCGCTTCCAAGGAAGGGTGCTGGCTAGCAACAGCTTTCAGTGCTGGCACTTTTCATCTCTGAGCAATTGCTCGACGTTTGCAATTTCTCAGCTCGTGTCTACGAGACGGAAAGAGAATGACCGTGACGTTTGGTGGGTAGAGAAGCGCAAAGCCCCAGTGTTGCTGCGCCTGTGAAAGCGCTTCCAAGGAAGGGTGCTGGCTAGCAAGAGCTTTCAGTGCTGGCACTTTTCATCTCTGAGCAATTGCTCGACGTTTGCAATTTCTCAGCTCGTGTCTACGAGACGGAAAGAGAATGACCGTGACGTTTGGTGGCTAGAGAAGCGCAAAGCCCCAGTGTTGCTGCGCCTCTGAAAGCGCTTCCAAGGAAGGGTGCTGGCTAGCAAGAGCTTTCAGTGCTGGCACTTTTCATCTCTGAGCAATTGCTCGACGTTTGCAATTTCTCAGCTCGTGTCTACGAGACGGAAAGAGAATGACCGTGACTTTTGGTGGCTAGAGAAGCGCAAAGCCCCAGTGTTACTGCGCCTGTGAAAGCGCTTCCAAGGAAGGGTGCTGGCTAGCAAGAGCTTTCAGTGCTGGCACTTTTCATCTCTGAGCAATTGCTCGACGTTTGCAATTTCTCAGCTCGTGTCTACGAGACGGAAAGAGAATGGCCGTGACGTTTGGTGGGTAGAGAAGCGCAAAGCCCCAGTGTTACTGCGCCTGTGAAAGCACTTCCAAGGAAGGGTGCTGGCTAGCAAGAGCTTTCAGTGCTGGCACTTTTCATCTCTGAGCAATTGCTCGACGTTTGCAATTTCTCACCTGAGCTCTCTTTAGACTGCGCGAGAGGATGAGCAGAAGATTAGGTGGCTAGAGAAGCCCAGAGCCCCAGTGTTCTTAGGCCTACAAAAGCGCTTCCAAGGAAGGGGGCTGGCTAGCAAGAGCTTTCAGTGCTGGCACTTTTCATCTCTGAGCAATTGCTCGACGTTTGCAATTTCTCAGCTCGTGTCTACGAGACGGAAAGAGAAGGACCGTGACGTTTGGTGCGTATAGAAGCGCAAAGCCCCAGTGTTACTGCGCCTGTGAAAGCGCTTCCAAGGAAGGGTGCTGGCTAGCAAGAGCTTTCAGTGCTGGCACTTTTCATCTCTGAGCAATTGCTCGACGTTTGCAATTTCTCAGCTCGTGTCTACGAGACGGAAAGAGAATGACCGTGACGTTTGGTGGCTAGAGAAGCGCAAAGCCCCAGTGTTACTGCGCCTGTGAAAGCGCTTCCAAGGAAGGTGCTGGCTAGCAACAGCTTTCAGTGCTGGCACTTTTCATCTCTGAGCAATTGCTCGACGTTTGCAATTTCTCCCCTGAGCTCTCTTTAGACTGCGCGAGAGGATGAGCAGAAGATTAGGTGGCTAGAGAAGCCCAGAGCCCCAGTGTGCTTAGGCCTACAAAAGCGCTTCCAAGGAAGGGGGCTGGCTAGCAAGAGCTTTCAGTGCTGGCACTTTTCATCTCTGAGCAATTGCTCGACGTTTGCAATTTCTCAGCTCGTGTCTACGAGACGGAAAGAGAATGACAGTGACGTTTGGTGGGTAGAGAAGCACAAAGCCCCAGTGTTGCTGCGCCTGTGAAAGCGCTTCCAAGGAAGGGTGCTGGCTAGCAACAGCTTTCAGTGCTGGCACTTTTCATCTCTGAGCAATTGCTCGACGTTTGCAATTTCTCAGCTCGTGTCTACGAGACGGAAAGAGAATGACCGTGACGTTTGGTGGGTAGAGAAGCGCAAAGCCCCAGTGTTGCTGCGCCTGTGAAAGCGCTTCCAAGGAAGGGTGCTGGCTAGCAACAGCTTTCAGTGCTGGCACTTTTCATCTCTGAGCAATTGCTCGACGTTTGCAATTTCTCAGCTCGTGTCTACGAGACGGAAAGAGAATGACCGTGACGTTTGGTGGGTAGAGAAGCGCAAAGCCCCAGTGTTGCTGCGCCTGTGAAAGCGCTTCCAAGGAAGGGTGCTGGCTAGCAAGAGCTTTCAGTGCTGGCACTTTTCATCTCTGAGCAATTGCTCGACGTTTGCAATTTCTCAGCTCGTGTCTACGAGACGGAAAGAGAATGACCGTGACGTTTGGTGGCTAGAGAAGCGCAAAGCCCCAGTGTTGCTGCGCCTCTGAAAGCGCTTCCAAGGAAGGGTGCTGGCTAGCAAGAGCTTTCAGTGCTGGCACTTTTCATCTCTGAGCAATTGGTGGACGTTTGCAATTTCTCAGCTCGTGTCTACGAGACGGAAAGAGAATGACCGTGACTTTTGGTGGCTAGAGAAGCGCAAAGCCCCAGTGTTACTGCGCCTGTGAAAGCGCTTCCAAGGAAGGGTGCTGGCTAGCAAGAGCTTTCAGTGCTGGCACTTTTCATCTCTGAGCAATTGCTCGACGTTTGCAATTTCTCAGCTCGTGTCTACGAGACGGAAAGAGAATGGCCGTGACGTTTGGTGGGTAGAGAAGCGCAAAGCCCCAGTGTTACTGCGCCTGTGAAAGCACTTCCAAGGAAGGGTGCTGGCTAGCAAGAGCTTTCAGTGCTGGCACTTTTCATCTCTGAGCAATTGCTCGACGTTTGCAATTTCTCACCTGAGCTCTCTTTAGACTGCGCGAGAGGATGAGCAGAAGATTAGGTGGCTAGAGAAGCCCAGAGCCCCAGTGTTCTTAGGCCTACAAAAGCGCTTCCAAGGAAGGGGGCTGGCTAGCAAGAGCTTTCAGTGCTGGCACTTTTCATCTCTGAGCAATTGCTCGACGTTTGCAATTTCTCAGCTCGTGTCTACGAGACGGAAAGAGAAGGACCGTGACGTTTGGTGCGTATAGAAGCGCAAAGCCCCAGTGTTACTGCGCCTGTGAAAGCGCTTCCAAGGAAGGGTGCTGGCTAGCAAGAGCTTTCAGTGCTGGCACTTTTCATCTCTGAGCAATTGCTCGACGTTTGCAATTTCTCAGCTCGTGTCTACGAGACGGAAAGAGAATGACCGTGACGTTTGGTGGCTAGAGAAGCGCAAAGCCCCAGTGTTACTGCGCCTGTGAAAGCGCTTCCAAGGAAGGTGCTGGCTAGCAACAGCTTTCAGTGCTGGCACTTTTCATCTCTGAGCAATTGCTCGACGTTTGCAATTTCTCACCTGAGCTCTCTTTAGAGTGCGCGAGAGGATGAGCAGAAGATTAGGTGGCTAGAGAAGCCCAGAGCCCCAGTGTTCTTAGGCCTACAAAAGCGCTTCCAAGGAAGGGGGCTGGCTAGCAACAGCTTTCAGTGCTGGCACTTTTCATCTCTGAGCAATTGCTCGACGTTTGCAATTTCTCAGCTCGTGTCTACGAGACGGAAAGAGAATGACAGTGACGTTTGGTGGCTAGAGAAGCACAAAGCCCCAGTGTTGCTGCGCCTGTGAAAGCGCTTCCAAGGAAGGGTGCTGGCTAGCAACAGCTTTCAGTGCTGGCACTTTTCATCTCTGAGCAATTGCTCGACGTTTGCAATTTCTCAGCTCGTGTCTACGAGACGCAAAGAGAATGACCGTGACGTTTGGTGGGTAGAGAAGCGCAAAGCCCCAGTGTTGCTGCGCCTGTGAAAGCGCTTCCAAGGAAGGGTGCTGGCTAGCAACAGCTTTCAGTGCTGGCACTTTTCATCTCTGAGCAATTGCTCGACGTTTGCAATTTCTCAGCTCGTGTCTACGAGACGGAAAGAGAATGACCGTGACGTTTGGTGGGTAGAGAAGCGCAAAGCCCCAGTGTTGCTGTGCCTGTGAAAGCGCTTCCAAGGAAGGGTGCTGGCTAGCAAGAGCTTTCAGTGCTGGCACTTTTCATCTCTGAGCAATTGCTCGACGTTTGCAATTTCTCAGCTCGTG
The DNA here is from genome assembly GCA_037962945.1 of Sarcoramphus papa. NCBI lineage: Eukaryota > Metazoa > Chordata > Aves > Accipitriformes > Cathartidae > Sarcoramphus > Sarcoramphus papa. The sequence goes on along the minus strand of JBBMRM010000079.1, from coordinate 80,424 downwards.
TCTACGAGACGGAAAGAGAATGACCGTGACGTTTGGTGGGTAGAGAAGCGCAAAGCCCCAGTGTTGCTGCGCCTGTGAAAGCGCTTCCAAGGAAGGGTGCTGGCTAGCAACAGCTTTCAGTGCTGGCACTTTTCATCTCTGAGCAATTGCTCGACGTTTGCAATTTCTCAGCTCATGTCTACGAGACGGAAAGAGAATGACCGTGACTTTTGGTGGCTAGAGAAGCGCAAAGCCCCAGTGTTACTGCGCCTGTGAAAGCACTTCCAAGGAAGGGGGCTGGCTAGCAACAGCTTTCAGTGCTGGCACTTTTCATCTCTGAGCAATTGCTCGACGTTTGCAATTTCTCAGCTCGTGTCTACGAGACGGAAAGAGAATGGCCGTGACGTTTGGTGGGTAGAGAAGCGCAAAGCCCCAGTGTTACTGCGCCTGTGAAAGCACTTCCAAGGAAGGGTGCTGGCTAGCAAGAGCTTTCAGTGCTGGCACTTTTCATCTCTGAGCAATTGCTCGACGTTTGCAATTTCTCACCTGAGCTCTCTTTAGACTGCGCGAGAGGATGAGCAGAAGATTAGGTGGCTAGAGAAGCCCAGAGCCCCAGTGTTCTTAGGCCTACAAAAGCGCTTACAAGGAAGGGGGCTGGCTAGCAACAGCTTTCAGTGCTGGCACTTTTCATCTCTGAGCAATTGCTCGACGTTTGCAATTTCTCAGCTCGTGTCTACGAGACGCAAAGAGAATGACCGTGACGTTTGGTGGCTAGAGAAGCACAAAGCCCCAGTGTTGCTGCGCCTGTGAAAGTGCTTCCAAGGAAGGGTGCTGGCTAGCAAGAGCTTTCAGTGCTGGCACTTTTCATCTCTGAGCAATTGCTCGACGTTTGCAATTTCTCAGCTCGTGTCTACGAGACGGAAAGAGAATGACCGTGACGTTTGGTGCGTATAGAAGTGCAAAGCCCCAGTGTTCTAAGGCCTACAAAAGCACTTCCAAGGAAGGGTGCTGGCTAGCAACAGCTTTCAGTGCTGGCACTTTTCATCTCTGAGCAATTCCTCGACGTTTGCAATTTCTCAGCTCGTGTCTACGAGACGGAAAGAGAATGACCGTGACGTTTGGTGGCTAGAGAAGCACAAAGCCCCAGTGTTGCTGCGCCTGTGAAAGCGCTTCCAAGGAAGGGTGCTGGCTAGCAACAGCTTTCAGTGCTGGCACTTTTCATCTCTGAGCAATTGCTCGACGTTTGCAATTTCTCACCTGAGCTCTCTTTAGAGTGCGCGAGAGGATTAGCAGAAGATTAGGTGGCTAGAGAAGCCCAGAGCCCCAGTGTTCTTAGGCCTACAAAAGCGCTTCCAAGGAAGGGGGCTGGCTAGCAACAGCTTTCAGTGCTGGCACTTTTCATCTCTGAGCAATTGCTCGACGTTTGCAATTTCTCAGCTCGTGTCTACGAGACGGAAAGAGAAGGACCGTGACGTTTGGTGGCTAGAGAAGCGCAAAGCCCCAGTGTTGCTGCGCCTGTGAAAGCGCTTCCAAGGAAGGGTGCTGGCTAGCAAGAGCTTTCAGTGCTGGCACTTTTCATCTCTGAGCAATTGCTCGACGTTTGCAATTTCTCAGCTCGTGTCTACGAGACGGAAAGAGAATGACCGTGACGTTTGGTGGCTAGAGAAGCGCAAAGCCCCAGTGTTGCTGCGCCTGTGAAAGCGCTTCCAAGGAAGGGTGCTGGCTAGCAAGAGCTTTCAGTGCTGGCACTTTTCATCTCTGAGCAATTGCTCGACGTTTGCAATTTCTCAGCTCGTGTCTACGAGACGGAAAGAGAATGACCGTGACGTTTGGTGGCTAGAGAAGCGCAAAGCCCCAGTGTTGCTGCGCCTCTGAAAGCGCTTCCAAGGAAGGGTGCTGGCTAGCAAGAGCTTTCAGTGCTGGCACTTTTCATCTCTGAGCAATTGCTCGACGTTTGCAATTTCTCAGCTCGTGTCTACGAGACGGAAAGAGAATGACCGTGACTTTTGGTGGCTAGAGAAGCGCAAAGCCCCAGTGTTACTGCGCCTGTGAAAGCGCTTCCAAGGAAGGGTGCTGGCTAGCAAGAGCTTTCAGTGCTGGCACTTTTCATCTCTGAGCAATTGCTCGACGTTTGCAATTTCTCAGCTCGTGTCTACGAGACGGAAAGAGAATGGCCGTGACGTTTGGTGGGTAGAGAAGCGCAAAGCCCCAGTGTTACTGCGCCTGTGAAAGCACTTCCAAGGAAGGGTGCTGGCTAGCAAGAGCTTTCAGTGCTGGCACTTTTCATCTCTGAGCAATTGCTCGACGTTTGCAATTTCTCACCTGAGCTCTCTTTAGACTGCGCGAGAGGATGAGCAGAAGATTAGGTGGCTAGAGAAGCCCAGAGCCCCAGTGTTCTTAGGCCTACAAAAGCGCTTCCAAGGAAGGGGGCTGGCTAGCAAGAGCTTTCAGTGCTGGCACTTTTCATCTCTGAGCAATTGCTCGACGTTTGCAATTTCTCAGCTCGTGTCTACGAGACGGAAAGAGAAGGACCGTGACGTTTGGTGCGTATAGAAGCGCAAAGCCCCAGTGTTACTGCGCCTGTGAAAGCGCTTCCAAGGAAGGGTGCTGGCTAGCAAGAGCTTTCAGTGCTGGCACTTTTCATCTCTGAGCAATTGCTCGACGTTTGCAATTTCTCAGCTCGTGTCTACGAGACGGAAAGAGAATGACCGTGACGTTTGGTGGCTAGAGAAGCGCAAAGCCCCAGTGTTACTGCGCCTGTGAAAGCGCTTCCAAGGAAGGTGCTGGCTAGCAACAGCTTTCAGTGCTGGCACTTTTCATCTCTGAGCAATTGCTCGACGTTTGCAATTTCTCACCTGAGCTCTCTTTAGACTGCGCGAGAGGATGAGCAGAAGATTAGGTGGCTAGAGAAGCCCAGAGCCCCAGTGTTCTTAGGCCTACAAAAGCGCTTCCAAGGAAGGGGGCTGGCTAGCAACAGCTTTCAGTGCTGGCACTTTTCATCTCTGAGCAATTGCTCGACGTTTGCAATTTCTCAGCTCGTGTCTACGAGACGGAAAGAGAATGACAGTGACGTTTGGTGGCTAGAGAAGCACAAAGCCCCAGTGTTGCTGCGCCTGTGAAAGCGCTTCCAAGGAAGGGTGCTGGCTAGCAACAGCTTTCAGTGCTGGCACTTTTCATCTCTGAGCAATTGCTCGACGTTTGCAATTTCTCAGCTCGTGTCTACGAGACGCAAAGAGAATGACCGTGACGTTTGGTGGGTAGAGAAGCGCAAAGCCCCAGTGTTGCTGCGCCTGTGAAAGCGCTTCCAAGGAAGGGTGCTGGCTAGCAACAGCTTTCAGTGCTGGCACTTTTCATCTCTGAGCAATTGCTCGACGTTTGCAATTTCTCAGCTCGTGTCTACGAGACGGAAAGAGAATGACCGTGACGTTTGGTGGGTAGAGAAGCGCAAAGCCCCAGTGTTGCTGCGCCTGTGAAAGCGCTTCCAAGGAAGGGTGCTGGCTAGCAAGAGCTTTCAGTGCTGGCACTTTTCATCTCTGAGCAATTGCTCGACGTTTGCAATTTCTCAGCTCGTGTCTACGAGACGGAAAGAGAATGACCGTGACGTTTGGTGGGTAGAGAAGCGCAAAGCCCCAGTGTTGCTGCGCCTGTGAAAGCGCTTCCAAGGAAGGGTGCTGGCTAGCAACAGCTTTCAGTGCTGGCACTTTTCATCTCTGAGCAATTGCTCGACGTTTGCAATTTCTCAGCTCATGTCTACGAGACGGAAAGAGAATGACCGTGACTTTTGGTGGCTAGAGAAGCGCAAAGCCCCAGTGTTACTGCGCCTGTGAAAGCACTTCCAAGGAAGGGGGCTGGCTAGCAACAGCTTTCAGTGCTGGCACTTTTCATCTCTGAGCAATTGCTCGACGTTTGCAATTTCTCAGCTCGTGTCTACGAGACGGAAAGAGAATGGCCGTGACGTTTGGTGGGTAGAGAAGCGCAAAGCCCCAGTGTTACTGCGCCTGTGAAAGCACTTCCAAGGAAGGGTGCTGGCTAGCAAGAGCTTTCAGTGCTGGCACTTTTCATCTCTGAGCAATTGCTCGACGTTTGCAATTTCTCACCTGAGCTCTCTTTAGACTGCGCGAGAGGATGAGCAGAAGATTAGGTGGCTAGAGAAGCCCAGAGCCCCAGTGTTCTTAGGCCTACAAAAGCGCTTACAAGGAAGGGGGCTGGCTAGCAACAGCTTTCAGTGCTGGCACTTTTCATCTCTGAGCAATTGCTCGACGTTTGCAATTTCTCAGCTCGTGTCTACGAGACGCAAAGAGAATGACCGTGACGTTTGGTGGCTAGAGAAGCACAAAGCCCCAGTGTTGCTGCGCCTGTGAAAGTGCTTCCAAGGAAGGGTGCTGGCTAGCAAGAGCTTTCAGTGCTGGCACTTTTCATCTCTGAGCAATTGCTCGACGTTTGCAATTTCTCAGCTCGTGTCTACGAGACGGAAAGAGAATGACCGTGACGTTTGGTGCGTATAGAAGTGCAAAGCCCCAGTGTTCTAAGGCCTACAAAAGCACTTCCAAGGAAGGGTGCTGGCTAGCAACAGCTTTCAGTGCTGGCACTTTTCATCTCTGAGCAATTCCTCGACGTTTGCAATTTCTCAGCTCGTGTCTACGAGACGGAAAGAGAATGACCGTGACGTTTGGTGGCTAGAGAAGCACAAAGCCCCAGTGTTGCTGCGCCTGTGAAAGCGCTTCCAAGGAAGGGTGCTGGCTAGCAACAGCTTTCAGTGCTGGCACTTTTCATCTCTGAGCAATTGCTCGACGTTTGCAATTTCTCACCTGAGCTCTCTTTAGAGTGCGCGAGAGGATTAGCAGAAGATTAGGTGGCTAGAGAAGCCCAGAGCCCCAGTGTTCTTAGGCCTACAAAAGCGCTTCCAAGGAAGGGGGCTGGCTAGCAACAGCTTTCAGTGCTGGCACTTTTCATCTCTGAGCAATTGCTCGACGTTTGCAATTTCTCAGCTCGTGTCTACGAGACGGAAAGAGAAGGACCGTGACGTTTGGTGGCTAGAGAAGCGCAAAGCCCCAGTGTTGCTGCGCCTGTGAAAGCGCTTCCAAGGAAGGGTGCTGGCTAGCAAGAGCTTTCAGTGCTGGCACTTTTCATCTCTGAGCAATTGCTCGACGTTTGCAATTTCTCAGCTCGTGTCTACGAGACGGAAAGAGAATGACCGTGACGTTTGGTGGCTAGAGAAGCGCAAAGCCCCAGTGTTACTGCGCCTGTGAAAGCGCTTCCAAGGAAGGGTGCTGGCTAGCAACAGCTTTCAGTGCTGGCACTTTTCATCTCTGAGCAATTGCTCGACGTTTGCAATTTCTCAGCTCGTGTCTACGAGACGGAAAGAGAATGGCCGTGACGTTTGGTGGGTAGAGAAGCGCAAAGCCCAGTGTTGCTGCGCCTGTGAAAGCGCTTCCAAGGAAGGGGGCTGGCTAGCAACAGCTTTCACTGCTGGCACTTTTCATCTCTGAGCAATTGCTCGACGTTTGCAATTTCTCACCTGAGCTCTCTTTAGAGTGCGCGAGAGGATGAGCAGAAGATTAGGTGGCTAGAGAAGCCCAGAGCCCCAGTGTTCTTAGGCCTACAAAAGCGCTTCCAAGGAAGGGTGCTGGCTAGCAAGAGCTTTCAGTGCTGGCACTTTTCATCTCTGAGCAATTGCTCGACGTTTGCAATTTCTCAGCTCGTGTCTACGAGACGGAAAGAGAATGACCGTGACGTTTGGTGGGTAGAGAAGCGCAAAGCCCCAGTGTTGCTGCGCCTGTGAAAGCGCTTCCAAGGAAGGGTGCTGGCTAGCAAGAGCTTTCAGTGCTGGCACTTTTCATCTCTGAGCAATTGCTCGACGTTTGCAATTTCTCAGCTCGTGTCTACGAGACGGAAAGAGAAGGACCGTGACGTTTGGTGGGTAGAGAAGTGCAAAGCCCCAGTGTTGCTGCGCCTGTGAAAGCACTTCCAAGGAAGGGTGCTGGCTAGCAACAGCTTTCAGTGCTGGCACTTTTCATCTCTGAGCAATTGCTCGACGTTTGCAATTTCTCAGCTCGTGTCTACGAGACGGAAAGAGAATGACCGTGACGTTTGGTGCGCATAGAAGCGCAGAGCCCCAGTGTTGCTGCGCCTGTGAAAGCGCTTCCAAGGAAGGGTGCTGGCTAGCAACAGCTTTCAGTGCTGGCACTTTTCATCTCTGAGCAATTGCTCGACGTTTGCAATTTCTCACCTGAGCTCTCTTTAGAGTGTGCGAGAGGATGAGCAGAAGATTAGGTGGCTAGAGAAGCCCAGAGCCCCAGTGTTCTAAGGTCTACAAAATCGCTTCCAAGGAAGGGTGCTGTCTAGCAACAGCTTTCAGTGCTGGCACTTTTCATCTCTGAGCAATTGCTCGACGTTTGCAATTTCTCAGCTCGTGTCTACGAGACGGAAAGAGAATGACCGTGACGTTTGGTGCGCATAGAAGCGCAAAGCCCCAGTGTTGCTGCGCCTGTGAAAGCGCTTCCAAGGAAGGGTGCTGGCTAGCAAGAGCTTTCAGTGCTGGCACTTTTCATCTCTGAGCAATTGCTCGACGTTTGCAATTTCTCACCTGAGCTCTCTTTAGAGTGCGCGAGAGGATGAGCAGAAGATTAGGTGGCTAGAGAAGCCCAGAGCCCCAGTGTTCTTAGGCCTACAAAAGCGCTTCCAAGGAAGGGGGCTGGCTAGCAACAGCTTTCAGTGCTGGCACTTTTCATCTCTGAGCAATTGCTCGACATTTGCAATTTCTCAGCTTGTGTCTACCGACGGAAAGAGAAGGACCGTGACGTTTGGTGCGTATAGAAGCGCAAAGCCCCAGTGTTGCTGCGCCTGTGAAAGCGCTTCCAAGGAAGGGGGCTGGCTAGCAAGAGCTTTCAGTGCTGGCACTTTTCATCTCTGAGCAATTGCTCGACGTTTGCAATTTCTCACCTGAGCTCTCTTTAGAGTGCGCGAGAGGATGAGCAGAAGATTAGGTGGCTAGAGAAGCCCAGAGCCCCAGTGTGCTTAGGCCTACAAAAGCGCTTCCAAGGAAGGGGGCTGGCTAGCAACAGCTTTCAGTGCTGGCACTTTTCATCTCTGAGCAATTGCTCGACGTTTGCAATTTCTCACCTGAGCTCTCTTTAGAGTGCGCGAGAGGATGAGCAGAAGATTAGGTGGCTAGAGAAGCCCAGAGCCCCAGTGTTCTTAGGCCTACAAAAGCGCTTCCAAGGAAGGGGGCTGGCTAGCAACAGCTTTCAGTGCTGGCACTTTTCATCTCTGAGCAATTGCTCAATGTTTGCAATTTCTCAGCTCGTGTCTACGAGACGGAAAGAGAATGACCGTGACGTTTGGTGGGTAGAGAAGCGCAAAGCCCCAGTGTTGCTGCGCCTGTGAAAGCGCTTCCAAGGAAGGCTGCTGGCTAGCAACAGCTTTCAGTGCTGGCACTTTTCATCTCTGAGCAATTGCTCGACGTTTGCAATTTCTCACCTGAGCTCTCTTTAGAGTGCGCGAGAGGATGAGCAGAATATTAGGTGGCTAGAGAAGCCCAGAGCCCCAGTGTTCTTAGGCCTACAAAAGCGCTTCCAAGGAAGGGTGCTGGCTAGCAAGAGCTTTCAGTGCTGGCACTTTTCATCTCTGAGCAATTGCTCGACGTTTGCAATTTCTCAGCTCGTGTCTACGAGACGGAAAGAGAATGACCGTGACGTTTGGTGCGTATAGAAGCGCAAAGCCCCAGTGTTGCTGCGCCTCTGAAAGCGCTTCCAAGGAAGGGTGCTGGCTAGCAACAGCTTTCAGTGCTGGCACTTTTCATCTCTGAGCAATTGCTCGACGTTTGCAATTTCTCACCTGAACTCTCTTTAGAGTGCGCGAGAGGATGAGCAGAAGATTAGGTGGCTAGAGAAGCCCAGAGCCCCACTGTTCTTAGGCCTACAAAAGCGCTTCCAAGGAAGGGTGCTGGCTAGCAACAGCTTTCAGTGCTGGCACTTTTCTTCTCTGAGCAATTGCTCGACGTTTGCAATTTCTCAGCTCGTGTCTACGAGACGGAAAGAGAAGGACCGTGACGTTTGGTGCGTATAGAAGCGCAAAGCCCCAGTGTTGCTGCGCCTGTGAAAGCGCTTCCAAGGAAGGGGGCTGGCTAGCAACAGCTTTCAGTGCTGGCACTTTTCATCTCTGAGCAATTGCTGGACGTTTGCAATTTCTCACCTGAGCTCTCTTTAGAGTGTGCGAGAGGATGAGCAGAAGATTAGGTGGCTAGAGAAGCCCAGAGCCCCAGTGTTCTTAGGCCTACAAAAGCGCTTCCAAGGAAGGGGGCTGGCTAGCAACAGCTTTCAGTGCTGGCACTTTTCATCTCTGAGCAATCGCTCGACGTTTGCAATTTCTCACCTGAGCTCTCTTTAGAGTGCGTGAGAGGATGAGCAGAAGATTAGGTGGCTAGAGAAGCCCAGAGCCCCAGTGTTCTAAGGGCTACAAAAGCGCTTCCAAGGAAGGGTGCTGGCTAGCAAGAGCTTTCAGTGCTGGCACTTTTCATCTCTGAGCAATTGCTCGACGTTTGCAATTTCTCAGCTCGTGTCTACGAGACGGAAAGAGAATGACCGTGACGTTTGGTGCGTATAGAAGCGCAAAGCCCCAGTGTTACTGCGCCTGTGAAAGCGCTTCCAAGGAAGAGTGCTGGCTAGCAAGAGCTTTCAGTGCTGGCACTTTTCATCTCTGAGCAATTGGTGGATGTTTGCAATTTTTCACCTGAGCTCTCTTTAGAGTGCGCGAGAGGATGAGCAGAAGAATAGGTGGCTAGAGAAGCCCAGAGCCCCAGTGTTCTTAGGCCTACAAAAGCGCTTCCAAGGAAGGGGGCTGGCTAGCAAGAGCTTTCAGTGCTGGCACTTTTCATCTCTGAGCAATTGCTCGACGTTTGCAATTTCTCAGCTTGTGTCTACGAGACGGAAAGAGAAGGACCGTGACGTTTGGTGGGTAGAGAAGCGCAAAGCCCCAGTGTTGCTGCGCCTGTGAAAGCGCTTCCAAGGAAGGGGGCTGGCTAGCAACAGCTTTCAGTGCTGGCACTTTTCATCTCTGAGCAATTGCTCGACGTTTGCAATTTCTCACCTGAGCTCTCTTTAGAGTGTGCGAGAGGATGAGCAGAAGATTAGGTGGCTAGAGAAGCCCAGAGCCCCAGTGTTCTTAGGCCTACAAAAGCGCTTCCAAGGAAGGGGGCTGGCTAGCAAGAGCTTTCAGTGCTGGCACTTTTCATCTCTGAGCAATTGCTCGACGTTTGCAATTTCTCAGCTCGTGTCTACGAGACGGAAAGAGAATGACCGTGACGTTTGGTGCGTATAGAAGCGCAAAGCCCCAGTGTTGCTGCGCCTGTGAAAGCGCTTCCAAGGAAGGGTGCTGGCTAGCAAGAGCTTTCAGTGCTGGCACTTTTCATCTCTGAGCAATTGCTCGACGTTTGCAATTTCTCACCTGAGCTCTCTTTAGAGTGCGTCAGAGGATGAGCAGAAGATTAGGTGGCTAGAGAAGCCCAGAGCCCCAGTCTTCTTAGGCCTACAAAAGCGCTTCCAAGGAAGGGGGCTGGCTAGCAACAGCTTTCAGTGCTGGCACTTTTCATCTCTGAGCAATTGCTCGACGTTTGCAATTTCTCAGCTCGTGTCTACGAGACGGAAAGAGAAGGACCGTGACGTTTGGTGCGTATAGAAGCGCAAAGCCCCAGTGTTGCTGCGCCTCTGAAAGCGCTTCCAAGGAAGGGTGCTGGCTAGCAATAGCTTTCAGTGCTGGCACTTTTCATCTCTGAGCAATTGCTCGACGTTTGCAATTTCTCAGCTCGTGTCTACGAGACGGAAAGAGAATGACCGTGACGTTTGGTGCGTATAGAAGCGCAAAGCCCCAGTGTTACTGCGCCTGTGAAAGCGCTTCCAAGGAAGAGTGCTGGCTAGCAAGAGCTTTCAGTGCTGGCACTTTTCATCTCTGAGCAATTGGTGGATGTTTGCAATTTTTCACCTGAGCTCTCTTTAGAGTGCGCGAGAGGATGAGCAGAAGATGAGGTGGCTAGAGAAGCCCAGAGCCCCAGTGTTCTTAGGCCTACAAAAGCGCTTCCAAGGAAGGGTGCTGGCTAGCAACAGCTTTCAGTGCTGGCACTTTTCATCTCTGAGCAATTGCTCGACGTTTGCAATTTCTCAGCTTGTGTCTACGAGACGGAAAGAGAAGGACCGTGACGTTTGGTGGGTAGAGAAGCGCAAAGCCCCAGTGTTGCTGCGCCTGTGAAAGCGCTTCCAAGGAAGGGGGCTGGCTAGCAAGAGCTTTCAGTGCTGGCACTTTTCATCTCTGAGCAATTGCTCGACGTTTGCAATTTCTCACCTGAGCTCTCTTTAGAGTGCGTCAGAGGATGAGCAGAAGATTAGGTGGCTAGAGAAGCCCAGAGCCCCAGTGTGCTTAGGCCTACAAAAGCGCTTCCAAGGAAGGGGGCTGGCTAGCAACAGCTTTCAGTGCTGGCACTTTTCATCTCTGAGCAATTGCTCGACGTTTGCAATTTCTCAGCTCGTGTCTACGAGACGGAAAGAGAAGGACCGTGACGTTTGGTGCGTATAGAAGCGCAAAGCCCCAGTGTTGCTGCGCCTCTGAAAGCGCTTCCAAGGAAGGGTGCTGGCTAGCAATAGCTTTCAGTGCTGGCACTTTTCATCTCTGAGCAATTGCTCGACGTTTGCAATTTCTCAGCTCGTGTCTACGAGACGGAAAGAGAATGACCGTGACGTTTGGTGCGCATAGAAGCGCAAAGCCCCAGTGTTACTGCGCCTGTGAAAGCGCTTCCAAGGAAGGGTGCTGGCTAGCAACAGCTTTCAGTGCTGGCACTTTTCATCTCTGAGCAATTGCTCGACGTTTGCAATTTCTCACCTGACCTCTCTTTAGAGTGCGCGAGAGGATGAGCAGAAGATTAGGTGGCTAGAGAAGCCCAGAGCCCCAGTGTTCTAAGGGCTACAAAAGCGCTTCCAAGGAAGGGTGCTGGCTAGCAACAGCTTTCAGTGCTGGCACTTTTCATCTCTGAGCAATTGCTCGACGTTTGCAATTTCTCAGCTCGTGTCTACGAGACGGAAAGAGAATGACCGTGACGTTTGGTGCGTATAGAAGCGCAAAGCCCCAGTGTTGCTGCGCCTGTGAAAGCACTTCCAAGGAAGGCTGCTGGCTAGCAACAGCTTTCAGTGCTGGCACTTTTCATCTCTGAGCAATTGCTCGACGTTTGCAATTTCTCACCTGAGCTCTCTTTAGAGTGCGCGAGAGGATGAGCAGAAGATTAGGTGGCTAGAGAAGCCCAGAGCCCCAGTGTTCTAAGGGCTACAAAAGAGCTTCCAAGGAAGGGGGCTGGCTAGCAACAGCTTTCAGTGCTGGCACTTTTCATCTCTGAGCAATTGCTCGACGTTTGCAATTTCTCAGCTCGTGTCTACGAGACGGAAAGAGAATGACCGTGACGTTTGGTGGCTAGAGAAGCGCAAAGCCCCAGTGTTGCTGCGCCTCTGAAAGCGCTTCCAAGGAAGGGTGCTGGCTAGCAATAGCTTTCAGTGCTGGCACTTTTCATCTCTGAGCAATTGCTCGACGTTTGCAATTTCTCAGCTCGTGTCTACGAGACGGAAAGAGAAGGACCGTGACGTTTGGTGCGCATAGAAGCGCAAAGCCCCAGAGTTACTGCGCCTGTGAAAGCGCTTCCAAGGAAGGGTGCTGGCTAGCAACAGCTTTCAGTGCTGGCACTTTTCATCTCTGAGCAATTGCTCGACGTTTGCAATTTCTCACCTGACCTCTCTTTAGAGTGCGCGAGAGGATGAGCAGAAGATTAGGTGGCTAGAGAAGCCCAGAGCCCCAGTGTTCTAAGGGCTACAAAAGCGCTTCCAAGGAAGGGGGCTGGCTAGCAACAGCTTTCAGTGCTGGCACTTTTCATCTCTGAGCAATTGCTCGACGTTTGCAATTTCTCACCTGAGCTCTCTTTAGAGTGCGCGAGAGGATGAGCAGAAGATTAGGTGGCTAGAGAAGCCCAGAGCCCCAGTGTGCTTAGGCCTACAAAAGCGCTTCCAAGGAAGGGGGCTGGCTAGCAAGAGCTTTCAGTGCTGGCACTTTTCATCTCTGAGCAATTGCTCGACGTTTGCAATTTCTCAGCTCGTGTCTACGAGACGGAAAGAGAATGACCGTGACGTTTGGTGCGTATAGAAGCGCAAAGCCCCAGTGTTGCTGCGCCTGTGAAAGCGCTTCCAAGGAAGGGGGCTGGCTAGCAAGAGCTTTCAGTGCTGGCACTTTTCATCTCTGAGCAATTGCTCGACGTTTGCAATTTCTCACCTGAGCTCTCTTTAGAGTGCGCGAGAGGATGAGCAGAAGATGAGGTGGCTAGAGAAGCCCAGAGCCCCAGTGTTCTTAGGCCTACAAAAGCGCTTCCAAGGAAGGGTGCTGGCTAGCAACAGCTTTCAGTGCTGGCACTTTTCATCTCTGAGCAATTTGTGGACATTTGCAATTTCTCAGCTCGTGTCTACGAGACGGAAAGAGAAGGACCGTGACGTTTGGTGCGTATAGAAGCGCAAAGCCCCAGTGTTGCTGCGCCTGTGAAAGCGCTTCCAACGAAGGGTGCTGGCTAGCAACAGCTTTCAGTGCTGGCACTTTTCATCTCTGAGCAATTGCTCGACGTTTGCAATTTCTCAGCTCGTGTCTACGAGACACAAAGAGAATGACCGTGACGTTTGGTGGGTAGAGAAGCGCAAAGCCCCAGTGTTGCTGCGCCTGTGAAAGCGCTTCCAAGGAAGGCTGCTGGCTAGCAACAGCTTTCAGTGCTGGCACTTTTCATCTCTGAGCAATTGCTCGACGTTTGCAATTTCTCACCTGAGCTCTCTTTAGAGTGCGCGAGAGGATGAGCAGAAGATGAGGTGGCTAGAGAAGCCCAGAGCCCCAGTGTTCTTAGGCCTACAAAAGCGCTTCCAAGGAAGGGTGCTGGCTAGCAAGAGCTTTCAGTGCTGGCACTTTTCATCTCTGAGCAATTGCTCGACGTTTGCAATTTCTCAGCTCGTGTCTACGAGACGGAAAGAGAATGACCGTGACGTTTGGTGGCTAGAGAAGCGCAAAGCCCCAGTGTTGCTGCGCCTGTGAAAGCGCTTCCAAGGAAGGGTGCTGGCTAGCAAGAGCTTTCAGTGCTGGCACTTTTCATCTCTGAGCAATTGCTCGACGTTTGCAATTTCTCAGCTCGTGTCTACGAGACGGAAAGAGAAGGACCGTGACGTTTGGTGCGTATAGAAGCGCAAAGCCCCAGTGTTACTGCGCCTGTGAAAGCGCTTCCAAGGAAGGGTGCTGGCTAGCAACAGCTTTCAGTGCTGGCACTTTTCATCTCTGAGCAATTGCTCGACGTTTGCAATTTCTCACCTGAACTCTCTTTAGAGTGCGCGAGAGGATGAGCAGAAGATTAGGTGGCTAGAGAAGCCCAGAGCCCCACTGTTCTTAGGCCTACAAAAGCGCTTCCAAGGAAGGGTGCTGGCTAGCAACAGCTTTCAGTGCTGGCACTTTTCTTCTCTGAGCAATTGCTCGACGTTTGCAATTTCTCAGCTCGTGTCTACGAGACGGAAAGAGAAGGACCGTGACGTTTGGTGCGTATAGAAGCGCAAAGCCCCAGTGTTGCTGCGCCTGTGAAAGCGCTTCCAAGGAAGGGGGCTGGCTAGCAACAGCTTTCAGTGCTGGCACTTTTCATCTCTGAGCAATTGCTCGACGTTTGCAATTTCTCACCTGAGCTCTCTTTAGAGTGCGCGAGAGGATGAGCAGAAGATTAGGTGGCTAGAGAAGCCCAGAGCCCCAGTGTTCTTAGGCCTACAAAAGCGCTTCCAAGGAAGGGTGCTGGCTAGCAAGAGCTTTCAGTGCTGGCACTTTTCATCTCTGAGCTATTGCTCGACGTTTGCAATTTCTCACCTGAGCTCTCTTTAGAGTGCGCGAGAGGATGAGCAGAAGATTAGGTGGCTAGAGAAGCCCAGAGCCCCAGTGTTCTAAGGGCTACAAAAGCGCTTCCAAGGAAGGCTGCTGGCTAGCAACAGCTTTCAGTGCTGGCACTTTTCATCTCTGAGCAATTGCTCGACGTTTGCAATTTCTCAGCTCGTGTCTACGAGACGGAAAGAGAAGGACCGTGACGTTTGGTGCGTATAGAAGCGCAAAGCCCCAGTGTTACTGCGCCTGTGAAAGCGCTTCCAAGGAAGAGTGCTGGCTAGCAAGAGCTTTCAGTGCTGGCACTTTTCATCTCTGAGCAATTTGTGGACATTTGCAATTTCTCAGCTCGTGTCTACGAGACGGAAAGAGAAGGACCGTGACTTTTGGTGCGTATAGAAGCGCAAAGCCCCAGTGTTGCTGCGCCTCTGAAAGCGCTTCCAAGGAAGGGTGCTGGCTAGCAACAGCTTTCAGTGCTGGCACTTTTCATCTCTGAGCAATTGCTGGACGTTTGCAATTTCTCAGCTCGTGTCTACGAGACGGAAAGAGAATGACCGTGACGTCTGGTGGCTAGAGAAGCGCAAAGCCCCAGTGTTGCTGCGCCTGTGAAAGCGCTTCCAAGGAAGGGTGCTGGCTAGCAACAGCTTTCAGTGCTGGCACTTTTCATCTCTGAGCAATTGCTCCACGTTTGCAATTTCTCACCTGAGCTCTCTTTAGAGTGCGTGAGAGGATGAGCAGAAGATTAGGTGGCTAGAGAAGCCCAGAGCCCCAGTGTTCTAAGGGCTACAAAAGCGCTTCCAAGGAAGGGGGCTGGCTAGCAACAGCTTTCAGTGCTGGCACTTTTCATCTCTGAGCAATTGCTCGACGTTTGCAATTTCTCAGCCCGTGTCTACGAGACGGAAAGAGAATGACCGTGACGTTTGGTGGCTAGAGAAGCGCAAAGCCCCAGTGTTGCTGCGCCTCTGAAAGCGCTTCCAAGGAAGGGTGCTGGCTAGCAAGAGCTTTCAGTGCTGGCACTTTTCATCTCTGAGCAATTGCTCGACGTTTGCAATTTCTCACCTGAGCTCTCTTTAGAGTGCGCGAGAGGATGAGCAGAAGATTAGGTGGCTAGAGAAGCCCAGAGCCCCAGTGTTCTAAGGGCTACAAAAGCGCTTCCAAGGAAGGGTGCTGGCTAGCAACAGCTTTCAGTGCTGGCACTTTTCTTCTCTGAGCAATTGCTCGACGTTTGCAATTTCTCAGCTCGTGTCTACGAGACGGAAAGAGAAGGACCGTGACGTTTGGTGCGTATAGAAGCGCAAAGCCCCAGTGTTGCTGCGCCTGTGAAAGCGCTTCCAAGGAAGGGTGCTGGCTAGCAACAGCTTTCAGTGCTGGCACTTTTCATCTCTGAGCAATTGCTCGACGTTTGCAATTTCTCACCTGAGCTCTCTTTAGAGTGCGCGAGAGGATGAGCAGAAGATTAGGTGGCTAGAGAAGCCCAGAGCCCCAGTGTGCTTAGGCCTACAAAAGCGCTTCCAAGGAAGGGGGCTGGCTAGCAAGAGCTTTCAGTGCTGGCACTTTTCATCTCTGAGCAATTGCTCGACGTTTGCAATTTCTCAGCTCGTGTCTACGAGACGGAAAGAGAATGACCGTGACGTTTGGTGCGTATAGAAGCGCAAAGCCCCAGTGTTGCTGCGCCTGTGAAAGCGCTTCCAAGGAAGGGTGCTGGCTAGCAAGAGCTTTCAGTGCTGGCACTTTTCATCTCTGAGCAATTGCTCGACGTTTGCAATTTCTCACCTGAGCTCTCTTTAGAGTGCGCGAGAGGATGAGCAGAAGATTAGGTGGCTAGAGAAGCCCAGAGCCCCAGTGTTCTTAGGCCTACAAAAGCGCTTCCAAGGAAGGGTGCTGGCTAGCAACAGCTTTCAGTGCTGGCACTTTTCATCTCTGAGCAATTGTTCGACGTTTGCAATTTCTCAGCTCGTGTCTACGAGACGGAAAGAGAAGGACCGTGACGTTTGGTGCGTATAGAAGCGCAAAGCCCCAGTGTTGCTGCGCCTGTGAAAGCGCTTCCAACGAAGGGTGCTGGCTAGCAACAGCTTTCAGTGCTGGCACTTTTCATCTCTGAGCAATTGCTCGACGTTTGCAATTTCTCAGCTCGTGTCTACGAGACACAAAGAGAATGACCGTGACGTTTGGTGGGTAGAGAAGCGCAAAGCCCCAGTGTTGCTGCGCCTGTGAAAGCGCTTCCAAGGAAGGCTGCTGGCTAGCAACAGCTTTCAGTGCTGGCACTTTTCATCTCTGAGCAATTGCTCGACGTTTGCAATTTCTCACCTGAGCTCTCTTTAGACTGCGCGAGAGGATGAGCAGAAGATGAGGTGGCTAGAGAAGCCCAGAGCCCCAGTGTTATTAGGCCTACAAAAGCGCTTCCAAGGAAGGGTGCTGGCTAGCAAGAGCTTTCAGTGCTGGCACTTTTCATCTCTGAGCAATTGCTCGACGTTTGCAATTTCTCAGCTCGTGTCTACGAGACGGAAAGAGAATGACCGTGACGTTTGGTGGCTAGAGAAGCGCAAAGCCCCAGTGTTGCTGCGCCTGTGAAAGCGCTTCCAAGGAAGGGTGCTGGCTAGCAAGAGCTTTCAGTGCTGGCACTTTTCATCTCTGAGCAATTGCTCGACGTTTGCAATTTCTCAGCTCGTGTCTACGAGACGGAAAGAGAAGGACCGTGACGTTTGGTGCGTATAGAAGCGCAAAGCCCCAGTGTTACTGCGCCTGTGAAAGCGCTTCCAAGGAAGGGTGCTGGCTAGCAACAGCTTTCAGTGCTGGCACTTTTCATCTCTGAGCAATTGCTCGACGTTTGCAATTTCTCACCTGAACTCTCTTTAGAGTGCGCGAGAGGATGAGCAGAAGATTAGGTGGCTAGAGAAGCCCAGAGACCCACTGTTCTTAGGCCTACAAAAGCGCTTCCAAGGAAGGGTGCTGGCTAGCAACAGCTTTCAGTGCTGGCACTTTTCTTCTCTGAGCAATTGCTCGACGTTTGCAATTTCTCAGCTCGTGTCTACGAGACGGAAAGAGAAGGACCGTGACGTTTGGTGCGTATAGAAGCGCAAAGCCCCAGTGTTGCTGCGCCTGTGAAAGCGCTTCCAAGGAAGGGGGCTGGCTAGCAAGAGCTTTCAGTGCTGGCACTTTTCATCTCTGAGCAATTGCTCGACGTTTGCAATTTCTCACCTGAGCTCTCTTTAGAGTGCGCGAGAGGATGAGCAGAAGATTAGGTGGCTAGAGAAGCCCAGAGCCCCAGTGTTCTTAGGCCTACAAAAGCGCTTCCAAGGAAGGGTGCTGGCTAGCAAGAGCTTTCAGTGCTGGCACTTTTCATCTCTGAGCTATTGCTCGACGTTTGCAATTTCTCACCTGAGCTCTCTTTAGAGTGCGCGAGAGGATGAGCAGAAGATTAGGTGGCTAGAGAAGCCCAGAGCCCCAGTGTTCTAAGGGCTACAAAAGCGCTTCCAAGGAAGGCTGCTGGCTAGCAACAGCTTTCAGTGCTGGCACTTTTCATCTCTGAGCAATTGCTCGACGTTTGCAATTTCTCAGCTCGTGTCTACGAGACGGAAAGAGAAGGACCGTGACGTTTGGTGCGTATAGAAGCGCAAAGCCCCAGTGTTACTGCGCCTGTGAAAGCGCTTCCAAGGAAGAGTGCTGGCTAGCAAGAGCTTTCAGTGCTGGCACTTTTCATCTCTGAGCAATTTGTGGACATTTGCAATTTCTCAGCTCGTGTCTACGAGACGGAAAGAGAAGGACCGTGACTTTTGGTGCGTATAGAAGCGCAAAGCCCCAGTGTTGCTGCGCCTCTGAAAGCGCTTCCAAGGAAGGGTGCTGGCTAGCAACAGCTTTCAGTGCTGGCACTTTTCATCTCTGAGCAATTGATCAACGTTTGCAATTTCTCAGCTCGTGTCTACGAGACGGAAAGAGAATGACCGTGACGTCTGGTGGCTAGAGAAGCGCAAAGCCCCAGTGTTGCTGCGCCTGTGAAAGCGCTTCCAAGGAAGGGTGCTGGCTAGCAACAGCTTTCAGTGCTGGCACTTTTCATCTCTGAGCAATTGCTCGACGTTTGCAATTTCTCACCTGAGCTCTCTTTAGAGTGCGTGAGAGGATGAGCAGAAGATTAGGTGGCTAGAGAAGCCCAGAGCCCCAGTGTTCTAAGGCCTACAAAAGCGCTTCCAAGGAAGGGGGCTGGCTAGCAACAGCTTTCAGTGCTGGCACTTTTCATCTCTGAGCAATTGCTCGACGTTTGCAATTTCTCAGCCCGTGTCTACGAGACGGAAAGAGAAGGACCGTGACGTTTGGTGCGTATAGAAGCGCAAAGCCCCAGTGTTACTGCGCCTCTGAAAGCGCTTCCAAGGAAGGGTGCTGGCTAGCAAGAGCTTTCAGTGCTGGCACTTTTCATCTCTGAGCAATTGCTCGACGTTTGCAATTTCTCACCTGAGCTCTCTTTAGAGTGCGCGAGAGGATGAGCAGAAGATTAGGTGGCTAGAGAAGCCCAGAGCCCCAGTGTTCTAAGGCCTACAAAAGCGCTTCCAAGGAAGGGTGCTGGCTAGCAACAGCTTTCAGTGCTGGCACTTTTCTTCTCTGAGCAATTGCTCGACGTTTGCAATTTCTCAGCTCGTGTCTACGAGACGGAAAGAGAAGGACCGTGACGTTTGGTGCGTATAGAAGCGCAAAGCCCCAGTGTTGCTGCGCCTGTGAAAGCGCTTCCAAGGAAGGGGGCTGGCTAGCAACAGCTTTCAGTGCTGGCACTTTTCATCTCTGAGCAATTGCTCGACGTTTGCAATTTCTCACCTGAGCTCTCTTTAGAGTGCGCGAGAGGATGAGCAGAAGATTAGGTGGCTAGAGAAGCCCAGAGCCCCAGTGTTCTTAGGCCTACAAAAGCGCTTCCAAGGAAGGGGGCTGGCTAGCAAGAGCTTTCAGTGCTGGCACTTTTCATCTCTGAGCAATTTGTGGACATTTGCAATTTCTCAGCTCGTGTCTACGAGACGGAAAGAGAAGGACCGTGACTTTTGGTGCGTATAGAAGCGCAAAGCCCCAGTGTTGCTGCGCCTCTGAAAGCGCTTCCAAGGAAGGGTGCTGGCTAGCAACAGCTTTCAGTGCTGGCACTTTTCATCTCTGAGCAATTGCTGGACGTTTGCAATTTCTCAGCTCGTGTCTACGAGACGGAAAGAGAATGACCGTGACGTCTGGTGGCTAGAGAAGCGCAAAGCCCCAGTATTACTGCGCCTGTGAAAGTGCTTCCAAGGAAGGGTGCTGGCTAGCAACAGCTTTCAGTGCTGGCACTTTTCATCTCTGAGCAATTGCTCGACGTTTGCAATTTCTCAGCTCGTGTCTACGAGACGGAAAGAGAAGGACCGTGACGTTTGGTGCGTATAGAAGCGCAAAGCCCCAGTGTTGCTGCGCCTGTGAAAGCGCTTCCAAGGAAGGCTGCTGGCTAGCAACAGCTTTCAGTGCTGGCACTTTTCATCTCTGAGCAATTGCTCGACGTTTGCAATTTCTCACCTGAGCTCTCTTTAGAGTGCGCGAGAGGATGAGCAGAAGATTAGGTGGCTAGAGAAGCCCAGAGCCCCAGTGTTCTTAGGCCTACAAAAGCGCTTCCAAGGAAGGGGGCTGGCTAGCAAGAGCTTTCAGTGCTGGCACTTTTCATCTCTGAGCAATTGCTCGACGTTTGCAATTTCTCAGCTCGTGTCTACGAGACGGAAAGAGAATGACCGTGACGTTTGGTGCGCATAGAAGCGCAAAGCCCCAGTGTTACTGCGCCTGTGAAAGCGCTTCCAAGGAAGGCTGCTGGCTAGCAAGAGCTTTCAGTGCTGGCACTTTTCATCTCTGAGCAATTGCTCGACGTTTGCAATTTCTCACCTGAGCTCTCTTTAGAGTGCGCGAGAGGATGAGCAGAAGATTAGGTGGCTAAAGAAGCCCAGAGCCCCAGTGTTCTAAGGGCTACAAAAGCGCTTCCAAGGAAGGGGGCTGGCTAGCAACAGCTTTCAGTGCTGGCACTTTTCATCTCTGAGCAATTGCTCGACGTTTGCAATTTCTCACCTGACCTCTCTTTAGAGTGCGCGAGAGGATGAGCAGAAGATTAGGTGGCTAGAGAAGCCCAGAGCCCCACTGTTCTTAGGCCTACAAAAGCGCTTCCAAGGAAGGGGGCTGGCTAGCAACAGCTTTCAGTGCTGGCACTTTTCATCTCTGAGCAATTGCTCGACGTTTGCAATTTCTCAGGTCGTGTCGAGACGGAAAGGGAATGACCGTGACGTTTGGTGCGTATAGAAGCGCAAAGCCCCAGTGTTCTAAGGGCTACAAAAGCGCTTCCAAGGAAGGGTGCTGGCTAGCAACAGCTTTCAGTGCTGGCACTTTTCATCTCTGAGCAATTGGTGGACGTTTGCAATTTCTCAGCTCGTGTCTACGAGACGGAAAGAGAAGGACCGTGACGTTTGGTGCGTATAGAAGCGCAAAGCCCCAGTGTTGCTGCGCCTGTGAAAGCGCTTCCAAGGAAGGGGGCTGGCTAGCAAGAGCTTTCAGTGCTGGCACTTTTCATCTCTGAGCAATTGCTCGACGTTTGCAATTTCTCACCTGAGCTCTCTTTAGAGTGCGCGAGAGGATGAGCAGAAGATTAGGTGGCTAGAGAAGCCCAGAGCCCCAGTGTTCTTAGGCCTACAAAAGCGCTTCCAAGGAAGGCTGCTGGCTAGCAAGAGCTTTCAGTGCTGCCACTTTTCATCTCTGAGCAATTGCTCGACGTTTGCAATTTCTCAGCCCGTGTCTACGAGACGGAAAGAGAATGACAGTGACGTTTGGAGGGTAGAGAAGCGCAAAGCCCCAGTGTTGCTGCGCCTGTGAAAGCGCTTCCAAGGAAGGGTGCTGGCTAGCAAGAGCTTTCAGTGCTGGCACTTTTCATCTCTGAGCAATTGCTCGACGTTTGCAATTTCTCAGCTCGTGTCTACGAGACGGAAAGAGAATGACCGTGACGTTTGGTGGGTAGAGAAGCGCAAAGCCCCAGTGTTACTGCGCCTGTGAAAGCGCTTCCAAGGAAGGGTGCTGGCTAGCCACAGCTTTCAGTGCTGGCACTTTTCATCTCTGAGCAATTGCTCGACGTTTGCAATTTCTCACCTGAGCTCTCTTTAGAGTGCGCGAGAGGATGAGCAGAAGATTAGGTGGCTAGAGAAGCCCAGAGCCCCAGTGTTCTTAGGCCTACAAAAGCGCTTCCAAGGAAGGGTGCTGGCTAGCAACAGCTTTCAGTGCTGGCACTTTTCATCTCTGAGCAATTGCTCGACGTTTGCAATTTCTCAGCTCGTGTCTACGAGACGGAAAGAGAATGACAGTGACATTTGGTGGCTAGAGAAGCGCAAAGCCCCAGTGTTGCTGCGCCTGTGAAAGCGCTTCCAAGGAAGGGTGCTGGCTAGCAAGAGCTTTCAGTGCTGGCACTTTTCATCTCTGAGCAATTGGTGGACGTTTGCAATTTCTCAGCTCGTGTCTACGAGACGGAAAGAGAATGACCGTGACGTTTGGTGCGCATAGAAGCGCAAAGCCCCAGAGTTACTGCGCCTGTGAAAGCGCTTCCAGGGAAGAGTGCTGGCTAGCAAGAGCTTTCAGTGCTGGCACTTTTCATCTCTGAGCAATTGCTCGACGTTTGCAATTTCTCAGCTCGTGTCTACGAGACGGAAAGAGAATGACCGTGACGTTTGGTGGCTAGAGAAGCGCAAAGCCCCAGTGTTGCTGCGCCTGTGAAAGCGCTTCCAAGGAAGGGTGCTGGCTAGCAAGAGCTTTCAGTGCTGGCACTTTTCATCTCTGAGCAATTGCTCGACGTTTGCAATTTCTCAGCTCGTGTCTACGAGACGGAAAGAGAAGGACCGTGACATTTGGTGGGTAGAGAAGCGCAAAGCCCCAGTGTTGCTGCGCCTGTGAAAGCGCTTCCAAGGAAGGCTGCTGGCTAGCAACAGCTTTCAGTGCTGGCACTTTTCATCTCTGAGCAATTGCTCGACGTTTGCAATTTCTCACCTGAGCTCTCTTTAGAGTGCGCGAGAGGATGAGCAGAAGATTAGGTGGCTAGAGAAGCCCAGAGCCCCAGTGTTCTTAGGCCTACAAAAGCGCTTCCAAGGAAGGGGGCTGGCTAGCAAGAGCTTTCAGTGCTGGCACTTTTCATCTGTGAGCAATTGCTCAACGTTTGCAATTTCTCAGCTCGTGTCTACGAGACGGAAAGAGAATGACCGTGACGTTTGGTGCGCATAGAAGCGCAAAGCCCCAGTGTTACTGCGCCTGTGAAAGCGCTTCCAAGGAACGGTGCTGGCTAGCAAGAGCTTTCAGTGCTGGCACTTTTCATCTCTGAGCAATTGCTCGACGTTTGCAATTTCTCACCTGAGCTCTCTTTAGAGTGCGCGAGAAAATGAGCAGAAGATGAGGTGGCTAGAGAAGCCCAGAGCCCCAGTGTTCTTAGGCCTACAAAAGAGCTTCCAAGGAAGGGTGCTGGCTAGCAAGAGCTTTCAGTGCTGGCACTTTTCATCTCTGAGCAATTGCTCGACGTTTGCAATTTCTCACCTGAGCTCTCTTTAGAGTGCGCGAGAGGATGAGCAGAAGATTAGGTGGCTAAAGAAGCCCAGAGCCCCAGTGTTCTAAGGGCTACAAAAGCGCTTCCAAGGAAGGGGGCTGGCTAGCAACAGCTTTCAGTGCTGGCACTTTTCATCTCTGAGCAATTGCTCGACGTTTGCAATTTCTCAGGTCGTGTCGAGACGGAAACGGAATGACCGTGACGTTTGGTGCGTATAGAAGCGCAAAGCCCCAGTGTTCTAAGGGCTACAAAAGCGCTTCCAAGGAAGGGGGCTGGCTAGCAACAGCTTTCAGTGCTGGCACTTTTCATCTCTGAGCAATTGGTGGACGTTTGCAATTTCTCAGCTCGTTTCTACGAGACGGAAAGAGAAGGACCGTGACGTTTGGTGCGTATAGAAGCGCAAAGCCCCAGTGTTGCTGCGCCTGTGAAAGCGCTTCCAAGGAAGGCTGCTGGCTAGCAAGAGCTTTCAGTGCTGGCACTTTTCATCTCTGAGCAATTGCTCGACGTTTGCAATTTCTCACCTGAGCTCTCTTTAGAGTGCGCGAGAGGATGAGCAGAAGATTAGGTGGCTAGAGAAGCCCAGAGCCCCAGTGTTCTTAGGCCTACAAAAGCGCTTCCAAGGAAGGCTGCTGGCTAGCAAGAGCTTTCAGTGCTGCCACTTTTCATCTCTGAGCAATTGCTCGACGTTTGCAATTTCTCAGCCCGTGTCTACGAGACGGAAACAGAATGACAGTGACGTTTGGAGGGTAGAGAAGCGCAAAGCCCCAGTGTTGCTGCGCCTGTGAAAGCGCTTCCAAGGAAGGGTGCTGGCTAGCAAGAGCTTTCAGTGCTGGCACTTTTCATCTCTGAGCAATTGCTCGACGTTTGCAATTTCTCAGCTCGTGTCTACGAGACGGAAAGAGAAGGACCGTGACGTTTGGTGGGTAGAGAAGCGCAAAGCCCCAGTGCTACTGCGCCTGTGAAAGCGCTTCCAAGGAAGGGTGCTGGCTAGCCACAGCTTTCAGTGCTGGCACTTTTCATCTCTGAGCAATTGCTCGACGTTTGCAATTTCTCACCTGAGCTCTCTTTAGAGTGCGCGAGAGGATGAGCAGAAGATTAGGTGGCTAGAGAAGCCCAGAGCCCCAGTGTTCTAAGGGCTACAAAAGCGCTTCCAAGGAAGGGGGCTGGCTAGCAACAGCTTTCAGTGCTGGCACTTTTCATCTCTGAGCAATTGCTCGACGTTTGCAATTTCTCAGCCCGTGTCTACGAGACGGAAAGAGAATGACCGTGATGTTTGGTGGGTAGAGAAGCGCAAAGCCCCAGTGTTGCTGCGCCTGTGAAAGCGCTTCCAAGGAAGGGTGCTGGCTAGCAAGAGCTTTCAGTGCTGGCACTTTTCATCTCTGAGCAATTGCTCGACGTTTGCAATTTCTCAGCTCGTGTCTACGAGACGGAAAGAGAATGACCGTGACGTTTGGTGCGTATAGAAGCGCAAAGCCCCAGTGTTGCTGCGCCTGTGAAAGCGCTTCCAAGGAAGGGTGCTGGCTAGCAAGAGCTTTCAGTGCTGGCACTTTTCATCTCTGAGCAATTGCTCGACGTTTTCCATTTCTCACCTGAGCTCTCTTTAGAGTGCGCGAGAGGATGAGCAGAAGATTAGGTGGCTAGAGAAGCCCAGAGCCCCAGTGTTCTTTAGGCCTACAAAAGCGCTTCCAAGGAAGGGGGCTGGCTAGCAAGAGCTTTCAGTGCTGGCACTTTTCATCTCTGAGCAATTTGTGGACATTTGCAATTTCTCAGCTCGTGTCTACGAGACGGAAAGAGAAGGACCGTGACTTTTGCTGCGTATAGAAGCGCAAAGACCCAGTGTTGCTGCGCCTCTGAAAACGCTTCCAAGGAAGGGTGCTGGCTAGCAACAGCTTTCAGTGCTGGCACTTTTCATCTCTGAGCAATTGCTCGACGTTTGCAATTTCTCAGCTCGTGTCTACGAGACGGAAAGAGAATGACCGTGACGTTTGGTGCGCATAGAAGCGCAAAGCCCCAGTATTACTGCGCCTGTGAAAGTGCTTCCAAGGAAGGGGGCTGGCTAGCAAGAGCTTTCAGTGCTGGCACTTTTCATCTCTGAGCAATTGCTCGACGTTTGCAATTTCTCAGCCCGTGTCTACGAGACGGAAAGAGAATGACCGTGACTTTTGGTGGGTAGAGAAGCGCAAAGCCCCAGTGTTGCTGCGCCTCTGAAAGCGCTTCCAAGGAAGGCTGCTGGCTAGCAAGAGCTTTCAGTGCTGGCACTTTTCATCTCTGAGCAATTGCTCGACGTTTGCAATTTCTCACCTGAGCTCTCTTTAGAGTGCGCGAGAGGATGAGCAGAAGATTAGGTGGCTAGAGAAGCCCAGAGCCCCAGTGTTCTTAGGGTACAAAAGCGCTTCCAAGGAAGGGTGCTGGCTAGCAACAGCTTTCAGTGCTGGCACTTTTCATCTCTGAGCAATTGCTCGACGTTTGCAATTTCTCAGCTCGTGTCTACGAGACGGAAAGAGAAGGACCGTGACGTTTGGTGCGCATAGAAGCGCAAAGCCCCAGTGTTGCTGCGCCTGTGAAAGCGCTTCCAAGGAAGGGTGCTGGCTAGCAACAGCTTTCAGTGCTGGCACTTTTCATCTCTGAGCAATTGCTCGACGTTTGCAATTTCTCACCTGAGCTCTCTTTAGAGTGCGCGAGAAAATGAGCAGAAGATGAGGTGGCTAGAGAAGCCCAGAGCCCCAGTGTTCTTAGGCCTACAAAAGAGCTTCCAAGGAAGGGTGCTGGCTAGCAAGAGCTTTCAGTGCTGGCACTTTTCATCTCTGAGCAATTGCTCGACGTTTGCAATTTCTCACCTGAGCTCTCTTTAGAGTGCGCGAGAGGATGAGCAGAAGATTAGGTGGCTAAAGAAGCCCAGAGCCCCAGTGTTCTAAGGGCTACAAAAGCGCTTCCAAGGAAGGGTGCTGGCTAGCAACAGCTTTCAGTGCTGGCACTTTTCATCTCTGAGCAATTGCTCGACGTTTGCAATTTCTCACCTGAGCTCTCTTTAGAGTGCGCGAGAGGATGAGCAGAAGATTAGGTGGCTAGAGAAGCCCAGAGCCCCAGTGTTCTTAGGCCTACAAAAGCGCTTCCAAGGAAGGGGGCTGGCTAGCAACAGCTTTCAGTGCTGGCACTTTTCATCTCTGAGCAATTGCTCGACGTTTGCAATTTCTCAGGTCGTGTCGAGACGGAAAGGGAATGACCGTGACGTTTGGTGCGTATAGAAGCGCAAAGCCCCAGTGTTCTAAGGGCTACAAAAGCGCTTCCAAGGAAGGGGGCTGGCTAGCAAGAGCTTTCAGTGCTGGCACTTTTCATCTCTGAGCAATTGGTGGACGTTTGCAATTTCTCAGCTCGTGTCTACGACACGGAAAGAGAAGGACCGTGACGTTTGGTGCGTATAGAAGCGCAAAGCCCCAGTGTTGCTGCGCCTGTGAAAGCGCTTCCAAGGAAGGCTGCTGGCTAGCAACAGCTTTCAGTGCTGGCACTTTTCATCTCTGAGCAATTGCTCGACGTTTGCAATTTCTCACCTGAGCTCTCTTTAGAGTGCGCGAGAGGATGAGCAGAAGATTAGGTGGCTAGAGAAGCCCAGAGCCCCAGTGTTCTTAGGCCTACAAAAGCGCTTCCAAGGAAGGCTGCTGGCTAGCAAGAGCTTTCAGTGCTGCCACTTTTCATCTCTGAGCAATTGCTCGACGTTTGCAATTTCTCAGCTCGTGTCTACGAGACGGAAAGAGAATGACAGTGACGTTTGGAGGGTAGAGAAGCGCAAAGCCCCAGTGTTGCTGCGCCTGTGAAAGCGCTTCCAAGGAAGGGTGCTGGCTAGCAAGAGCTTTCAGTGCTGGCACTTTTCATCTCTGAGCAATTGCTCGACGTTTGCAATTTCTCAGCTCGTGTCTACGAGACGGAAAGAGAATGACCGTGACGTTTGGTGCGCATAGAAGCGCAAAGCCCCAGTGTTACTGCGCCTGTGAAAGCGCTTCCAAGGAAGGGTGCTGGCTAGCCACAGCTTTCAGTGCTGGCACTTTTCCTCTCTGAGCAATTGCTCGACGTTTGCAATTTCTCACCTGAGCTCTCTTTAGAGTGCGCGAGAGGATGAGCAGAAGATTAGGTGGCTAGAGAAGCCCAGAGCCCCAGTGTTCTTAGGCCTACAAAAGCGCTTCCAAGGAAGGCTGCTGGCTAGCAAGAGCTTTCAGTGCTGCCACTTTTCATCTCTGAGCAATTGCTCGACGTTTGCAATTTCTCAGCTCGTGTCTACGAGACGGAAAGAGAATGACAGTGACATTTGGTGGCTAGAGAAGCGCAAAGCCCCAGTGTTGCTGCGCCTGTGAAAGCGCTTCCAAGGAAGGGTGCTGGCTAGCAAGAGCTTTCAGTGCTGGCACTTTTCATCTCTGAGCAATTGCTCGACGTTTGCAATTTCTCAGCCCGTGTCTACGAGACGGAAAGAGAATGACCGTGATGTTTGGTGGGTAGAGAAGCGCAAAGCCCCAGTGTTGCTGCGCCTGTGAAAGCGCTTCCAAGGAAGGGTGCTGGCTAGCAAGAGCTTTCAGTGCTGGCACTTTTCATCTCTGAGCAATTGCTCGACGTTTGCAATTTCTCAGCTCGTGTCTACGAGACACAAAGAGAATGACCGTGACGTTTGGTGCGTATAGAAGCGCAAAGCCCCAGTGTTGCTGCGCCTGTGAAAGCGCTTCCAAGGAAGGGTGCTGGCTAGCAACAGCTTTCAGTGCTGGCACTTTTCATCTCGGAGCAATTGCTCGACGTTTGCAATTTCTCACCTGAGCTCTCTTTAGAGTGCGCGAGAGGATGAGCAGAAGATTAGGTGGCTAGAGAAGCCCAGAGCCCCAGTGTTCTTTAGGCCTACAAAAGCGCTTCCAAGGAAGGGGGCTGGCTAGCAAGAGCTTTCAGTGCTGGCACTTTTCATCTCTGAGCAATTTGTGGACATTTGCAATTTCTCAGCTCGTGTCTACGAGACGGAAAGAGAAGGACCGTGACTTTTGCTGCGTATAGAAGCGCAAAGCCCCAGTGTTGCTGCGCCTCTGAAAACGCTTCCAAGGAAGGGTGCTGGCTAGCAACAGCTTTCAGTGCTGGCACTTTTCATCTCTGAGCAATTGCTCGACGTTTGCAATTTCTCAGCTCGTGTCTACGAGACGGAAAGAGAATGACCGTGACGTTTGGTGCGCATAGAAGCGCAAAGCCCCAGTATTACTGCGCCTGTGAAAGTGCTTCCAAGGAAGGGGGCTGGCTAGCAAGAGCTTTCAGTGCTGGCACTTTTCATCTCTGAGCAATTGCTCGACGTTTGCAATTTCTCAGCCCGTGTCTACGAGACGGAAAGAGAATGACCGTGACGTTTGGTGGCTAGAGAAGCGCAAAGCCCCAGTGTTGCTGCGCCTCTGAAAGCGCTTCCAAGGAAGGGTGCTGGCTAGCAACAGCTTTCAGTGCTGGCACTTTTCATCTCTGAGCAATTGCTCGACGTTTGCAATTTCTCACCTGAGCTCTCTTTAGAGTGCGCGAGAGGATGAGCAGAAGATTAGGTGGCTAGAGAAGCCCAGAGCCCCAGTGTTCTTAGGCCTACAAAAGCGCTTCCAAGGAAGGGTGCTGGCTAGCAAGAGCTTTCAGTGCTGGCACTTTTCATCTCTGAGCAATTGCTCGACATTTGCAATTTCTCAGCTCGTGTCTACGAGACGGAAAGAGAAGGACCGTGACGTTTGGTGCGCATAGAAGCGCAAAGCCCCAGTGTTGCTGCGCCTGTGAAAGCGCTTCCAAGGAAGGGTGCTGGCTAGCAAGAGCTTTCAGTGCTGGCACTTTTCATCTCTGAGCAATTGCTCGACGTTTGCAATTTCTCACCTGAGCTCTCTTTAGAGTGCGCGAGAAAATGAGCAGAAGATGAGGTGGCTAGAGAAGCCCAGAGCCCCAGTGTTCTTAGGCCTACAAAAGAGCTTCCAAGGAAGGGTGCTGGCTAGCAAGAGCTTTCAGTGCTGCCACTTTTCATCTCTGAGCAATTGCTCGACGTTTGCAATTTCTCAGCTCGTGTCTACGAGACGGAAAGAGAATGACAGTGACGTTTGGAGGGTAGAGAAGCGCAAAGCCCCAGTGTTGCTGCGCCTGTGAAAGCGCTTCCAAGGAAGGGTGCTGGCTAGCAAGAGCTTTCAGTGCTGGCACTTTTCATCTCTGAGCAATTGCTCGACGTTTGCAATTTCTCAGCTCGTGTCTACGAGACGGAAAGAGAATGACCGTGACGTTTGGTGCGCATAGAAGCGCAAAGCCCCAGTGTTACTGCGCCTGTGAAAGCGCTTCCAAGGAAGGGTGCTGGCTAGCCACAGCTTTCAGTGCTGGCACTTTTCCTCTCTGAGCAATTGCTCGACGTTTGCAATTTCTCACCTGAGCTCTCTTTAGAGTGCGCGAGAGGATGAGCAGAAGATTAGGTGGCTAGAGAAGCCCAGAGCCCCAGTGTTCTTAGGCCTACAAAAGCGCTTCCAAGGAAGGGTGCTGGCTAGCAAGAGCTTTCAGTGCTGGCACTTTTCATCTCTGAGCAATTGCTCGACGTTTGCAATTTCTCAGCTCGTGTCTACGAGACGGAAAGAGAATGACAGTGACATTTGGTGGCTAGAGAAGCGCAAAGCCCCAGTGTTGCTGCGCCTGTGAAAGCGCTTCCAAGGAAGGGTGCTGGCTAGCAACAGCTTTCAGTGCTGGCACTTTTCATCTCTGAGCAATTGCTCGACGTTTGCAATTTCTCAGCTCGTGTCTACGAGACGGAAAGAGAATGACCGTGACGTTTGGTGCGCATAGAAGCGCAAAGCCCCAGAGTTACTGCGCCTGTGAAAGCGCTTCCAGGGAAGGGTGCTGGCTAGCAAGAGATTTCAGTGCTGGCACTTTTCATCTCTGAGCAATTGCTCGACGTTTGCAATTTCTCACCTGAGCTCTCTTTAGAGTGCGTGAGAGGATGAGCAGAAGATTAGGTGGCTAGAGAAGCCCAGAGCCCCAGTGTTCTTAGGCCTACAAAAGCGCTTCCAAGGAAGGGGGCTGGCTAGCAAGAGCTTTCAGTGCTGGCACTTTTCATCTCTGAGCAATTGCTCGACGTTTGCAATTTCTCAGCTCGTGTCTACGAGACGGAAAGAGAAGGACCGTGACGTTTGGTGGGTAGAGAAGCGCAAAGCCCCAGTGTTCTAAGGGCTACAAAAGCGCTTCCAAGGAAGGGTGCTGGCTAGCAACAGCTTTCAGTGCTGGCACTTTTCATCTCTGAGCAATTGCTCAACGTTTGCAATTTCTCAGCTCGTGTCTACGAGACGGAAAGAGAATGACAGTGACGTTTGGTGGGTAGAGAAGCGCAAAGCCCCAGTGTTGCTGCGCCTGTGAAAGCGCTTCCAAGGAAGGGTGCTGGCTATCAACAGCTTTCAGTGCTGGCACTTTTCATCTCTGAGCAATTGCTCGACGTTTGCAATTTCTCAGCTCGTGTCTAGGAGACGGAAAGAGAATGACCGTGACGTTTGGTGGGTAGAGAAGCGCAAAGCCCCAGTGTTGCTGCGCCTGTGAAAGCGCTTCCAAGGAAGGGTGCTGGCTAGCAACAGCTTTCAGTGCTGGCACTTTTCATCTCTGAGCAATTGCTCGACGTTTGCAATTTCTCACCTGAGCTCTCTTTAGAGTGCGCGAGAGGATGAGCAGAAGATTAGGTGGCTAGAGAAGCCCAGAGCCCCAGTGTTCTTAGGCCTACAAAAGCGCTTCCAAGGAAGGGTGCTGGCTAGCAACAGCTTTCAGTGCTGGCACTTTTCATCTCTGAGCAATTGCTCGACGTTTGCAATTTCTCAGCCCGTGTCTACGAGACGGAAAGAGAATGACCGTGATGTTTGGTGGGTAGAGAAGCGCAAAGCCCCAGTGTTGCTGCGCCTGTGAAAGCGCTTCCAAGGAAGGGTGCTGGCTAGCAAGAGCTTTCAGTGCTGGCACTTTTCATCTCTGAGCAATTGCTCGACGTTTGCAATTTCTCAGCTCGTGTCTACGAGACACAAAGAGAATGACCGTGACGTTTGGTGCGTATAGAAGCGCAAAGCCCCAGTGTTGCTGCGCCTGTGAAAGCGCTTCCAAGGAAGGGTGCTGGCTAGCAACAGCTTTCAGTGCTGGCACTTTTCATCTCGGAGCAATTGCTCGACGTTTGCAATTTCTCACCTGAGCTCTCTTTAGAGTGCGCGAGAGGATGAGCAGAAGATTAGGTGGCTAGAGAAGCCCAGAGCCCCAGTGTTCTAAGGGCTACAAAAGCGCTTCCAAGGAAGGGGGCTGGCTAGCAAGAGCTTTCAGTGCTGGCACTTTTCATCTCTGAGCAATTTGTGGACATTTGCAATTTCTCAGCTCGTGTCTACGAGATGGAAAGAGAAGGACCGTGACTTTTGCTGCGTATAGAAGCGCAAAGCCCCAGTGTTGCTGCGCCTGTGAAAACGCTTCCAAGGAAGGGTGCTGGCTAGCAAGAGCTTTCAGTGCTGGCACTTTTCATCTCTGAGCAATTGCTCGACGTTTGCAATTTCTCAGCTCGTGTCTACGAGACGGAAAGAGAATGACCGTGACGTTTGGTGCGCATAGAAGCGCAAAGCCCCAGTATTACTGCGCCTGTGAAAGTGCTTCCAAGGAAGGGGGCTGGCTAGCAAGAGCTTTCAGTGCTGGCACTTTTCATCTCTGAGCAATTGCTCGACGTTTGCAATTTCTCAGCCCGTGTCTACGAGACGGAAAGAGAATGACCGTGACGTTTGGTGGGTAGAGAAGCGCAAAGCCCCAGTGTTGCTGCGCCTCTGAAAGCGCTTCCAAGGAAGGGTGCTGGCTAGCAACAGCTTTCAGTGCTGGCACTTTTCATCTCTGAGCAATTGCTCGACGTTTGCAATTTCTCACCTGAGCTCTCTTTAGAGTGCGCGAGAGGATGAGCAGAAGATTAGGTGGCTAGAGAAGCCCAGAGCCCCAGTGTTCTTAGGCCTACAAAAGCGCTTCCAAGGAAGGGGGCTGGCTAGCAAGAGCTTTCAGTGCTGGCACTTTTCATCTCTGAGCAATTGCTCGACGTTTGCAATTTCTCAGCTCGTGTCTACGAGACGGAAAGAGAAGGACCGTGACGTTTGGTGCGCATAGAAGCGCAAAGCCCCAGTGTTGCTGCGCCTGTGAAAGCGCTTCCAAGGAAGGGTGCTGGCTAGCAACAGCTTTCAGTGCTGGCACTTTTCATCTCTGAGCAATTGCTCGACGTTTGCAATTTCTCACCTGAGCTCTCTTTAGAGTGCGCGAGAGGATGAGCAGAAGATTAGGTGGCTAGAGAAGCCCAGAGCCCCAGTGTTCTTAGGCCTACAAAAGAGCTTCCAAGGAAGGGTGCTGGCTAGCAACAGCTTTCAGTGCTGGCACTTTTCATCTCTGAGCAATTGCTCGACGTTTGCAATTTCTCACCTGAGCTCTCTTTAGAGTGCGCGAGAGGATGAGCAGAAGATTAGGTGGCTAAAGAAGCCCAGAGCCCCAGTGTTCTAAGGGCTACAAAAGCGCTTCCAAGGAAGGGTGCTGGCTAGCAAGAGCTTTCAGTGCTGGCACTTTTCATCTCTGAGCAATTGCTCGACGTTTGCAATTTCTCACCTGAGCTCTCTTTAGAGTGCGCGAGAGGATGAGCAGAAGATTAGGTGGCTAGAGAAGCCCAGAGCCCCAGTCTTCTTAGGCCTACAAAAGCGCTTCCAAGGAAGGGGGCTGGCTAGCAACAGCTTTCAGTGCTGGCACTTTTCATCTCAGAGCAATTGCTCGACGTTTGCAATTTCTCAGGTCGTGTCGAGACGGAAAGGGAATGACCGTGACGTTTGGTGCGTATAGAAGCGCAAAGCCCCAGTGTTCTAAGGGCTACAAAAGCGCTTCCAAGGAAGGGGGCTGGCTAGCAAGACCTTTCAGTGCTGGCACTTTTCATCTCTGAGCAATTGGTGGACGTTTGCAATTTCTCAGCTCGTGTCTACGACACGGAAAGAGAAGGACCGTGACGTTTGGTGCGTATAGAAGCGCAAAGCCCCAGTGTTGCTGCGCCTGTGAAAGCGCTTCCAAGGAAGGGTGCTGGCTAGCAAGAGCTTTCAGTGCTGGCACTTTTCATCTCTGAGCAATTGCTCGACGTTTGCAATTTCTCACCTGAGCTCTCTTTAGAGTGCGCGAGAGGATGAGCAGAAGATTAGGTGGCTAGAGAAGCCCAGAGCCCCAGTGTTCTTAGGCCTACAAAAGCGCTTCCAAGGAAGGGTGCTGGCTAGCAAGAGCTTTCAGTGCTGCCACTTTTCATCTCTGAGCAATTGCTCGACGTTTGCAATTTCTCAGCTCGTGTCTACGAGACGGAAAGAGAATGACAGTGACGTTTGGAGGGTAGAGAAGCGCAAAGCCCCAGTGTTGCTGCGCCTGTGAAAGCGCTTCCAAGGAAGGGTGCTGGCTAGCAACAGCTTTCAGTGCTGGCACTTTTCATCTCTGAGCAATTGCTCGACGTTTGCAATTTCTCAGCTCGTGTCTACGAGACGGAAAGAGAATGACCGTGACGTTTGGTGGCTAGAGAAGCGCAAAGCCCCAGTGTTACTGCGCCTGTGAAAGCGCTTCCAAGGAAGGGTGCTGGCTAGCCACAGCTTTCAGTGCTGGCACTTTTCCTCTCTGAGCAATTGCTCGACGTTTGCAATTTCTCACCTGAGCTCTCTTTAGAGTGCGCGAGAGGATGAGCAGAAGATTAGGTGGCTAGAGAAGCCCAGAGCCCCAGTGTTCTTAGGCCTACAAAAGCGCTTCCAAGGAAGGGTGCTGGCTAGCAAGAGCTTTCAGTGCTGGCACTTTTCATCTCTGAGCAATTGCTCGACGTTTGCAATTTCTCAGCTCGTGTCTACGAGACGGAAAGAGAATGACCGTGACGTTTGGTGCGCATAGAAGCGCAAAGCCCCAGTGTTACTGCGCCTGTGAAAGCGCTTCCAAGGAAGGGTGCTGGCTAGCCACAGCTTTCAGTGCTGGCACTTTTCCTCTCTGAGCAATTGCTCGACGTTTGCAATTTCTCACCTGAGCTCTCTTTAGAGTGCGCGAGAGGATGAGCAGAAGATTAGGTGGCTAGAGAAGCCCAGAGCCCCAGTGTTCTTAGGCCTACAAAAGCGCTTCCAAGGAAGGGTGCTGGCTAGCAAGAGCTTTCAGTGCTGGCACTTTTCATCTCTGAGCAATTGCTCGACGTTTGCAATTTCTCAGCTCGTGTCTACGAGACGGAAAGAGAATGACAGTGACATTTGGTGGCTAGAGAAGCGCAAAGCCCCAGTGTTGCTGCGCCTGTGAAAGCGCTTCCAAGGAAGGGTGCTGGCTAGCAACAGCTTTCAGTGCTGGCACTTTTCATCTCTGAGCAATTGCTCGACGTTTGCAATTTCTCAGCTCGTGTCTACGAGACGGAAAGAGAATGACCGTGACGTTTGGTGCGCATAGAAGCGCAAAGCCCCAGAGTTACTGCGCCTGTGAAAGCGCTTCCAGGGAAGGGTGCTGGCTAGCAAGAGATTTCAGTGCTGGCACTTTTCATCTCTGAGCAATTGCTCGACGTTTGCAATTTCTCACCTGAGCTCTCTTTAGAGTGCGTGAGAGGATGAGCAGAAGATTAGGTGGCTAGAGAAGCCCAGAGCCCCAGTGTTCTTAGGCCTACAAAAGCGCTTCCAAGGAAGGGGGCTGGCTAGCAAGAGCTTTCAGTGCTGGCACTTTTCATCTCTGAGCAATTGCTCGACGTTTGCAATTTCTCAGCTCGTGTCTACGAGACGGAAAGAGAAGGACCGTGACGTTTGGTGGGTAGAGAAGCGCAAAGCCCCAGTGTTCTAAGGGCTACAAAAGCGCTTCCAAGGAAGGGTGCTGGCTAGCAACAGCTTTCAGTGCTGGCACTTTTCATCTCTGAGCAATTGCTCAACGTTTGCAATTTCTCAGCTCGTGTCTACGAGACGGAAAGAGAATGACAGTGACGTTTGGTGGGTAGAGAAGCGCAAAGCCCCAGTGTTGCTGCGCCTGTGAAAGCGCTTCCAAGGAAGGGTGCTGGCTATCAACAGCTTTCAGTGCTGGCACTTTTCATCTCTGAGCAATTGCTCGACGTTTGCAATTTCTCAGCTCGTGTCTAGGAGACGGAAAGAGAATGACCGTGACGTTTGGTGGGTAGAGAAGCGCAAAGCCCCAGTGTTGCTGCGCCTGTGAAAGCGCTTCCAAGGAAGGGTGCTGGCTAGCAACAGCTTTCAGTGCTGGCACTTTTCATCTCTGAGCAATTGCTCGACGTTTGCAATTTCTCACCTGAGCTCTCTTTAGAGTGCGCGAGAGGATGAGCAGAAGATTAGGTGGCTAGAGAAGCCCAGAGCCCCAGTGTTCTAAGGGCTACAAAAGCGCTTCCAAGGAAGGGGGCTGGCTAGCAAGAGCTTTCAGTGCTGGCACTTTTCATCTCTGAGCAATTGCTCGACGTTTGCAATTTCTCAGCCCGTGTCTACGAGACGGAAAGAGAATGACCGTGATGTTTGGTGGGTAGAGAAGCGCAAAGCCCCAGTGTTGCTGCGCCTGTGAAAGCGCTTCCAAGGAAGGGTGCTGGCTAGCAAGAGCTTTCAGTGCTGGCACTTTTCATCTCTGAGCAATTGCTCGACGTTTGCAATTTCTCAGCTCGTGTCTACGAGACACAAAGAGAATGACCGTGACGTTTGGTGCGTATAGAAGCGCAAAGCCCCAGTGTTGCTGCGCCTGTGAAAGCGCTTCCAAGGAAGGGTGCTGGCTAGCAACAGCTTTCAGTGCTGGCACTTTTCATCTCGGAGCAATTGCTCGACGTTTGCAATTTCTCACCTGAGCTCTCTTTAGAGTGCGCGAGAGGATGAGCAGAAGATTAGGTGGCTAGAGAAGCCCAGAGCCCCAGTGTTCTAAGGGCTACAAAAGCGCTTCCAAGGAAGGGGGCTGGCTAGCAAGAGCTTTCAGTGCTGGCACTTTTCATCTCTGAGCAATTTGTGGACATTTGCAATTTCTCAGCTCGTGTCTACGAGATGGAAAGAGAAGGACCGTGACTTTTGCTGCGTATAGAAGCGCAAAGCCCCAGTGTTGCTGCGCCTCTGAAAACGCTTCCAAGGAAGGGTGCTGGCTAGCAAGAGCTTTCAGTGCTGGCACTTTTCATCTCTGAGCAATTGCTCGACGTTTGCAATTTCTCAGCTCGTGTCTACGAGACGGAAAGAGAATGACCGTGACGTTTGGTGCGCATAGAAGCGCAAAGCCCCAGTATTACTGCGCCTGTGAAAGTGCTTCCAAGGAAGGGGGCTGGCTAGCAAGAGCTTTCAGTGCTGGCACTTTTCATCTCTGAGCAATTGCTCGACGTTTGCAATTTCTCAGCCCGTGTCTACGAGACGGAAAGAGAATGACCGTGACGTTTGGTGGGTAGAGAAGCGCAAAGCCCCAGTGTTGCTGCGCCTCTGAAAGCGCTTCCAAGGAAGGGTGCTGGCTAGCAACAGCTTTCAGTGCTGGCACTTTTCATCTCTGAGCAATTGCTCGACGTTTGCAATTTCTCACCTGAGCTCTCTTTAGAGTGCGCGAGAGGATGAGCAGAAGATTAGGTGGCTAGAGAAGCCCAGAGCCCCAGTCTTCTTAGGCCTACAAAAGCGCTTCCAAGGAAGGGGGCTGGCTAGCAACAGCTTTCAGTGCTGGCACTTTTCATCTCTGAGCAATTGCTCGACGTTTGCAATTTCTCAGCTCGTGTCTACGAGACGGAAAGAGAAGGACCGTGACGTTTGGTGCGCATAGAAGCGCAAAGCCCCATTGTTGCTGCGCCTGTGAAAGCGCTTCCAAGGAAGGGTGCTGGCTAGCAACAGCTTTCAGTGCTGGCACTTTTCATCTCTGAGCAATTGCTCGACGTTTGCAATTTCTCACCTGAGCTCTCTTTAGAGTGCGCGAGAGGATGAGCAGAAGATTAGGTGGCTAGAGAAGCCCAGAGCCCCAGTGTTCTTAGGCCTACAAAAGAGCTTCCAAGGAAGGGTGCTGGCTAGCAACAGCTTTCAGTGCTGGCACTTTTCATCTCTGAGCAATTGCTCGACGTTTGCAATTTCTCACCTGAGCTCTCTTTAGAGTGCGCGAGAGGATGAGCAGAAGATTAGGTGGCTAAAGAAGCCCAGAGCCCCAGTGTTCTAAGGGCTACAAAAGCGCTTCCAAGGAAGGGTGCTGGCTAGCAAGAGCTTTCAGTGCTGGCACTTTTCATCTCTGAGCAATTGCTCGACGTTTGCAATTTCTCACCTGAGCTCTCTTTAGAGTGCGCGAGAGGATGAGCAGAAGATTAGGTGGCTAGAGAAGCCCAGAGCCCCAGTCTTCTTAGGCCTACAAAAGCGCTTCCAAGGAAGGGGGCTGGCTAGCAACAGCTTTCAGTGCTGGCACTTTTCATCTCAGAGCAATTGCTCGACGTTTGCAATTTCTCAGGTCGTGTCGAGACGGAAAGGGAATGACCGTGACGTTTGGTGCGTATAGAAGCGCAAAGCCCCAGTGTTCTAAGGGCTACAAAAGCGCTTCCAAGGAAGGGGGCTGGCTAGCAAGAGCTTTCAGTGCTGGCACTTTTCATCTCTGAGCAATTGGTGGACGTTTGCAATTTCTCAGCTCGTGTCTACGACACGGAAAGAGAAGGACCGTGACGTTTGGTGCGTATAGAAGCGCAAAGCCCCAGTGTTGCTGCGCCTGTGAAAGCGCTTCCAAGGAAGGGTGCTGGCTAGCAAGAGCTTTCAGTGCTGGCACTTTTCATCTCTGAGCAATTGCTCGACGTTTGCAATTTCTCACCTGAGCTCTCTTTAGAGTGCGCGAGAGGATGAGCAGAAGATTAGGTGGCTAGAGAAGCCCAGAGCCCCAGTGTTCTTAGGCCTACAAAAGCGCTTCCAAGGAAGGGTGCTGGCTAGCAAGAGCTTTCAGTGCTGCCACTTTTCATCTCTGAGCAATTGCTCGACGTTTGCAATTTCTCAGCTCGTGTCTACGAGACGGAAAGAGAATGACAGTGACGTTTGGAGGGTAGAGAAGCGCAAAGCCCCAGTGTTGCTGCGCCTGTGAAAGCGCTTCCAAGGAAGGGTGCTGGCTAGCAACAGCTTTCAGTGCTGGCACTTTTCATCTCTGAGCAATTGCTCGACGTTTGCAATTTCTCAGCTCGTGTCTACGAGACGGAAAGAGAATGACCGTGACGTTTGGTGCGCATAGAAGCGCAAAGCCCCAGTGTTACTGCGCCTGTGAAAGCGCTTCCAAGGAAGGGTGCTGGCTAGCCACAGCTTTCAGTGCTGGCACTTTTCCTCTCTGAGCAATTGCTCGACGTTTGCAATTTCTCACCTGAGCTCTCTTTAGAGTGCGCGAGAGGATGAGCAGAAGATTAGGTGGCTAGAGAAGCCCAGAGCCCCAGTGTTCTTAGGCCTACAAAAGCGCTTCCAAGGAAGGGTGCTGGCTAGCAAGAGCTTTCAGTGCTGGCACTTTTCATCTCTGAGCAATTGCTCGACGTTTGCAATTTCTCAGCTCGTGTCTACGAGACGGAAAGAGAATGACAGTGACATTTGGTGGCTAGAGAAGCGCAAAGCCCCAGTGTTGCTGCGCCTGTGAAAGCGCTTCCAAGGAAGGGTGCTGGCTAGCAACAGCTTTCAGTGCTGGCACTTTTCATCTCTGAGCAATTGCTCGACGTTTGCAATTTCTCAGCTCGTGTCTACGAGACGGAAAGAGAATGACCGTGATGTTTGGTGCGCATAGAAGCGCAAAGCCCCAGTGTTACTGCGCCTGTGAAAGCGCTTCCAAGGAAGGGTGCTGGCTAGCAACAGCTTTCAGTGCTGGCACTTTTCCTCTCTGAGCAATTGCTCGACGTTTGCAATTTCTCAGCTCGTGTCTACGAGACGGAAAGAGAGTGTCCGTGACGTTTGGTGCATACAGAAGTGCAAAGCCCCAGTGTTGCTGCGCCTGTGAAAGCGCTTCCAAGGAAGGGTGCTGGCTAGCAAGAGCTTTCAGTGCTGGCACTTTTCATCTCTGAGCAATTGGTGGATGTTTGCAATTTCTCAGCTCGTGTCTACGAGACGGAAAGAGAAGGACCGTGACATTTGGTGGGTAGAGAAGCGCAAAGCCCCAGTGTTGCTGTGCCTGTGAAAGCGCTTCCAAGGAAGGGTGCTGGCTAGCAACAGCTTTCAGTGCTGGCACTTTTCATCTCTGAGCAATTGCTCCACGTTTGCAATTTCTCAGCTCGTGTCTACGAGACGGAAAGAGAAGGACCGTGACGTTTGGTGCGCATAGAAGCGCAAAGCCCCAGTGTTGCTGCGCCTGTGAAAGCGCTTCCAAGGAAGGGTGCTGGCTAGCAACAGCTTTCAGTGCTGGCACTTTTCATCTCTGAGCAATTGCTCGACGTTTGCAATTTCTCAGCTCGTGTCTAGGAGACGGAAAGAGAAGGACCGTGACGTTTGGTGCGTATAGAAGCGCAAAGCCCCAGTGTTGCTGCGCCTGTGAAAGCGCTTCCAAGGAAGGGTGCTGGCTAGCAAGAGCTTTCAGTGCTGGCACTTTTCATCTCTGAGCAATTGCTCGACGTTTGCAATTTCTCAGCTCGTGTCTACGAGACGGAAAGAGAAGGACCGTGACGTTTGGTGCGCATAGAAGCGCAAAGCCCCAGTGTTACTGCGCCTGTGAAAGCGCTTCCAAGGAAGGGTGCTGGCTAGCAACAGCTTTCAGTGCTGGCACTTTTCATCTCTGAGCAATTGCTCGACGTTTGCAATTTCTCACCTGACCTCTCTTTAGAGTGCGCGAGAGGATGAGCAGAAGATTAGGTGGCTAGAGAAGCCCAGAGCCCCAGTGTTCTTAGGCCTACAAAAGCGCTTCCAAGGAAGGGGGCTGGCTAGCAACAGCTTTCAGTGCTGGCACTTTTCATCTCTGAGCAATTGCTCGACGTTTGCAATTTCTCAGCTCGTGTCTACGAGACGGAAAGAGAAGGACCGTGACGTTTGGTGGGTAGAGAAGCGCAAAGCCCCAGTGTTGCTGCGCCTGTGAAAGCGCTTCCAAGGAAGGGTGCTGGCTAGCAACAGCTTTCAGTGCTGGCACTTTTCATCTCTGAGCAATTGCTCGACGTTTGCAATTTCTCAGCTCGTGTCTACGAGACGGAAAGAGAATGTCCGTGACTTTTGGTGCGCATAGAAGCGCAAAGCCCCAGTGTTGCTGCGCCTGTGAAAGCGCTTCCAAGGAAGGGTGCTGGCTAGCAACAGCTTTCAGTGCTGGCACTTTTCCTCTCTGAGCAATTGCTCGACGTTTGCAATTTCTCACCTGAGCTCTCTTTAGAGTGTGCAAGAGGATGAGCAGAAGATTAGGTGGCTAGAGAAGCCCAGAGCCCCAGTGTTCTTAGGCCTACAAAAGCGCTTCCAAGGAAGGGTGCTGGCTAGCAACAGCTTTCAGTGCTGGCACTTTTCATCTCTGAGCAATTGCTCGACGTTTGCAATTTCTCACCTGAGCTCTCTTTAGAGTGCGCGAGAGGATGAGCTGAAGAGTAGGTGGCTAGAGAAGCCCAGAGCCCCAGTGTTCTTAGGCCTACAAAAGCGCTTCCAAGGAAGGGTGCTGGCTATCAACAGCTTTCAGTGCTGGCACTTTTCATCTCTGAGCAATTGCTCGACGTTTGCAATTTCTCACCTGAGCTCTCTTTAGACTGCGCGAGAGGATAAGCAGAAGATTAGGTGGCTAGAGAAGCCCAGAGCCCCAGTGTTCTTAGGCCTACAAAAGCGCTTCCAAGGAAGGGGGCTGGCTAGCAACAGCTTTCAGTGCTGGCACTTTTCATCTCTGAGCAATTGCTGGACGTTTGCAATTTCTCAGCTCGTGTCTACGAGACGGAAAGAGAAGGACCGTGACGTTTGGTGCGCATAGAAGCGCAAAGCCCCAGTGTTGCTGCGCCTGTGAAAGCGCTTCCAAGGAAGGGTGCTGGCTAGCAAGAGCTTTCAGTGCTGGCACTTTTCATCTCTGAGCAATTGCTCAACGTTTGCAATTTCTCACCTGAGCTCTCTTTAGAGTGCGCGAGAGGATGAGCAGAAGATTAGGTGGCTAGAGAAGCCCAGAGCCCCAGTGTTCTTAGGCCTACAAAAGCGCTTCCAAGGAAGGGTGCTGGCTAGCAACAGCTTTCAGTGCTGGCACTTTTCATCTCTGAGCAATTGCTCGACGTTTGCAATTTCTCAGCTCATGTCTACGAGACGGAAAGGGAATGACCGTGACGTTTGGTGCGTGTAGAAGCGCAAAGCCCCCGTGTTCTAAGGGCTACAAAAGCGCTTCCAAGGAAGGGGGCTGGCTAGCAAGAGCTTTCAGTGCTGGCACTTTTCATCTCTGAGCAATTGCTCGACGTTTGCAATTTCTCAGCTCGTGTCTACGACACGGAAAGAGAAGGACCGTGACGTTTGGTGCGTATAGAAGCGCAAAGCCCCAGTGTTGCTGCGCCTGTGAAAGCGCTTCCAAGGAAGGGTGCTGGCTAGCAACAGCTTTCAGTGCTGGCACTTTTCATCTCTGAGCAATTGCTCGATGTTTGCAATTTCTCACCTGAGCTCTCTTTAGAGTGCGCGAGAGGATGAGCAGAAGATTAGGTGGCTAGAGAAGCCCAGAGCCCCAGTGTTCTTAGGCCTACAAAAGCGCTTCCAAGGAAGGGTGCTGGCTAGCAAGAGCTTTCAGTGCTGCCACTTTTCATCTCTGAGCAATTGCTCGACGTTTGCAATTTCTCAGCTCGTGTCTACGAGACGGAAAGAGAATGATAGTGACGTTTGGAGGGTAGAGAAGCGCAAAGCCCCAGTGTTGCTGCGCCTGTGAAAGCGCTTCCAAGGAAGGGTGCTGGCTAGCAAGAGCTTTCATTGCTGGCACTTTTCATCTCTGAGCAATTGCTCGACGTTTGCAATTTCTCAGCTCGTGTCTACGAGACGGAAAGAGAATGACCGTGACGTTTGGTGCGCATAGAAGCGCAAAGCCCCAGTGTTACTGCGCCTGTGAAAGCGCTTCCAAGGAAGGGTGCTGGCTAGCCACAGCTTTCAGTGCTGGCACTTTTCCTCTCTGAGCAATTGCTCGACGTTTGCAATTTCTCACCTGAGCTCTCTTTAGAGTGCGCGAGAGGATGAGCAGAAGATTAGGTGGCTAGAGAAGCCCAGAGCCCCAGTGTTCTTAGGGCTACAAAAGCGCTTCCAAGGAAGGGTGCTGGCTAGCAAGAGCTTTCAGTGCTGGCACTTTTCATCTCTGAGCAATTGCTCGACGTTTGCAATTTCTCAGCTCGTGTCTACGAGACGGAAAGAGAATGACAGTGACATTTGGTGGCTAGAGAAGCGCAAAGCCCCAGTGTTGCTGCGCCTGTGAAAGCGCTTCCAAGGAAGGGTGCTGGCTAGCAAGAGCTTTCAGTGCTGGCACTTTTCATCTCTGAGCAATTGCTCGACGTTTGCAATTTCTCAGCTCGTGTCTACGAGACGGAAAGAGAATGACCGTGACGTTTGGTGCGCATAGAAGCGCAAAGCCCCAGAGTTACTGCGCCTGTGAAAGCGCTTCCAGGGAAGGGTGCTGGCTAGCAAGAGCTTTCAGTGCTGGCACTTTTCATCTCGGAGCAATTGCTCGACGTTTGCAATTTCTCAGGTCGTGTCTACGAGACGGAAAGAGAAGGACCGTGACGTTTGGTGGCTAGAGAAGCGCAAAGCCCCAGTGTTGCTGCGCCTGTGAAAGCGCTTCCAAGGAAGGGTGCTGGCTAGCAAGAGCTTTCAGTGCTGGCACTTTTCATCTCTGAGCAATTGCTCGACGTTTGCAATTTCTCAGCTCGTGTCTACGAGACGGAAAGAGAAGGACCGTGACATTTGGTGGGTAGAGAAGCGCAAAGCCCCAGTGTTGCTGTGCCTGTGAAAGCGCTTCCAAGGAAGGGTGCTGGCTAGCAAGAGCTTTCAGTGCTGGCACTTTTCATCTCTGAGCAATTGCTCGACGTTTGCAATTTCTCAGCTCGTGTCTACGAGACGGAAAGAGAAGGACCGTGACGTTTGGTGGCTAGAGAAGCGCAAAGCCCCAGTGTTGCTGCGCCTGTGAAAGCGCTTCCAAGGAAGGGTGCTGGCTAGCAAGAGCTTTCAGTGCTGGCACTTTTCATCTCTGAGCAATTGCTCGACGTTTGCAATTTCTCAGCTCGTGTCTACGAGACGGAAAGAGAAGGACCGTGACGTTTGGTGCGTATAGAAGCGCAAAGCCCCAGTGTTGCTGCGCCTGTGAAAGCGCTTCCAAGGAAGGGTGCTGGCTAGCAAGAGCTTTCAGTGCTGGCACTTTTCATCTCTGAGCAATTGCTCGACGTTTGCAATTTCTCAGCTCGTGTCTACGAGACGGAAAGAGAAGGACCGTGACGTTTGGTGCGCATAGAAGCGCAAAGCCCCAGTGTTACTGCGCCTGTGAAAGCGCTTCCAAGGAAGGGTGCTGGCTAGCAACAGCTTTCAGTGCTGGCACTTTTCATCTCTGAGCAATTGCTGGACGTTTGCAATTTCTCAGCTCGTGTCTACGAGACGGAAAGAGAATGACCGTGACGTTTGGTGCGCATAGAAGCGCAAAGCCCCAGTGTTACTGCGCCTGTGAAAGCGCTTCCAAGGAAGGGGGCTGGCTAGCAACAGCTTTCAGTGCTGGCACTTTTCATCTCTGAGCAATTGCTGGACGTTTGCAATTTCTCAGCTCGTGTCTACGAGACGGAAAGAGAATGACCGTGACGTTTGGTGCGCATAGAAGCGCAAAGCCCCAGTGTTGCTGCGCCTGTGAAAGCGCTTCCAAGGAAGGGTGCTGGCTAGCAAGAGCTTTCAGTGCTGGCACTTTTCATCTCTGA
Source organism: Sarcoramphus papa (assembly GCA_037962945.1). Lineage (NCBI taxonomy): Eukaryota > Metazoa > Chordata > Aves > Accipitriformes > Cathartidae > Sarcoramphus > Sarcoramphus papa. Next base: position 37,204 of record JBBMRM010000079.1, on the reverse strand, counting down.
GCAATTGCTCAACGTTTGCAATTTCTCACCTGAGCTCTCTTTAGAGTGCGCGAGAGGATGAGCAGAAGATTAGGTGGCTAGAGAAGCCCAGAGCCCCAGTGTTCTTAGGCCTACAAAAGCGCTTCCAAGGAAGGGTGCTGGCTAGCAACAGCTTTCAGTGCTGGCACTTTTCATCTCTGAGCAATTGCTCGACGTTTGCAATTTCTCAGCTCGTGTCTATGAGACGGAAAGAGAATGACCTTGACGTTTGGTGCGCATAGAAGCGCAAAGCCCCAGTGTTGCTGCGCCTGTGAAAGCGCTTCCAAGGAAGGGTGCTGGCTAGCAAGAGCTTTCAGTGCTGGCACTTTTCATCTCTGAGCAATTGCTCGACGTTTGCAATTTCTCAGCTCGTGTCTATGAGACGGAAAGAGAATGACCTTGACGTTTGGTGCGCATAGAAGCGCAAAGCCCCAGTGTTGCTGCGCCTGTGAAAGCGCTTCCAAGGAAGGGTGCTGGCTAGCAACAGCTTTCAGTGCTGGCACTTTTCATCTCTGAGCAATTGCTCGACGTTTGCAATTTCTCACCTGAGCTCTCTTTAGAGTGCGCGAGAGGATGAGCAGAAGATTAGGTGGCTAGAGAAGCCCAGAGCCCCAGTGTTCTTAGGCCTACAAAAGCGCTTCCAAGGAAGGGGGCTGGCTAGCAACAGCTTTCAGTGCTGGCACTTTTCATCTCTGAGCAATTGCTCGACGTTTGCAATTTCTCACCTGAGCTCTCTTTAGAGTGCGCGAGAGGATGAGCAGAAGATTAGGTGGCTAGAGAAGCCCAGAGCCCCAGTGTTCTTAGGCCTACAAAAGCGCTTCCAAGGAAGGGGGCTGGCTAGCAACAGCTTTCAGTGCTGGCACTTTTCATCTCTGAGCAATTGCTCGACGTTTGCAATTTCTCAGCTCGTGTCTACGAGACGGAAAGAGAAGGACCGTGACGTTTGGTGGGTAGAGAAGCGCAAAGCCCCAGTGTTACTGCGCCTGTGAAAGCGCTTCCAAGGAAGGGTGCTGGCTAGCAACAGCTTTCAGTGCTGGCACTTTTCATCTCTGAGCAATTGCTCGACGTTTGCAATTTCTCAGCTCGTGTCTACGAGACGGAAAGAGAATGTCCGTGACGTTTGGTGCGCATACAAGCGCAAAGCCCCAGTGTTACTGCGCCTGTGAAAGCGCTTCCAAGGAAGGGTGCTGGCTAGCAACAGCTTTCAGTGCTGGCACTTTTCATCTCTGAGCAATTGGTCGATGTTTGCAATTTCTCACCTGAGCTCTCTTTAGAGTGCGCGAGAGGATGAGCAGAAGATTAGGTGGCTAGAGAAGCCCAGAGCCCCAGTGTTCTTAGGCCTACAAAAGCGCTTCCAAGGAAGGGGGCTGGCTAGCAAGAGCTTTCAGTGCTGGCACTTTTCATCTCTGAGCAATTGCTCGACGTTTGCAATTTCTCAGCTCGTGTCTACGAGATGGAAAGAGAGTGTCCGTGACGTTTGGTGGGTAGAGAAGCGCAAAGCCCCAGTGTTGCTGCGCCTGTGAAAGCGCTTCCAAGGAAGGGTGCTGGCTAGCAAGAGCTTTCAGTGCTGGCACTTTTCATCTCTGAGCAATTGCTCGACGTTTGCAATTTCTCAGCTCGTGTCTATGAGACGGAAAGAGAATGACCTTGACGTTTGGTGCGCATAGAAGCGCAAAGCCCCAGTGTTGCTGCGCCTGTGAAAGCGCTTCCAAGGAAGGGGGCTGGCTATCAACAGCTTTCAGTGCTGGCACTTTTCATCTCTGAGCAATTGCTCGACGTTTGCAATTTCTCACCTGAGCTCTCTTTAGAGTGCGCGAGAGGATGAGCAGAAGATTAGGTGGCTAGAGAAGCCCAGAGCCCCAGTGTTCTTAGGCCTACAAAAGCGCTTCCAAGGAAGGGTGCTGGCTAGCAACAGCTTTCAGTGCTGGCACTTTTCATCTCTGAGCAATTGCTCGACGTTTGCAATTTCTCACCTGAGCTCTCTTTAGAGTGCGCGAGAGGATGAGCAGAAGATTAGGTGGCTAGAGAAGCCCAGAGCCCCAGTGTTCTTAGGCCTACAAAAGCGCTTCCAAGGAAGGGGGCTGGCTAGCAAGAGCTTTCAGTGCTGGCACTTTTCCTCTCTGAGCAATTGCTCGACATTTGCAATTTCTCACCTGAGCTCTCTTTAGAGTGCGCGAGAGGATGAGCAGAAGATTCGGTGGCTAGAGAAGCCCAGAGCCCCAGTGTTCTTAGGCCTACAAAAGCGCTTCCAAGGAAGGGTGCTGGCTAGCAAGAGCTTTCAGTGCTGGCACTTTTCATCTCTGAGCAATTGCTCGACGTTTGCAATTTCTCACCTGACCTCTCTTTAGAGTGCGCGAGAGGATGAGCAGAAGATTCGGTGGCTAGAGAAGCCCAGAGCCCCAGTGTTCTTAGGCCTACAAAAGCGCTTCCAAGGAAGGGGGCTGGCTAGCAACAGCTTTCCGTGCTGGCACTTTTCATCTCTGAGCAATTGCTCGACGTTTGCAATTTCTCACCTGAGCTCTCTTTAGAGTGCGCGAGAGGATGACCAGAAGATTAGGTGGCTAGAGAAGCCCAGAGCCCCAGTGTTCTTAGGCCTACAAAAGCGCTTCCAAGGAAGGGTGCTGGCTAGCAACAGCTTTCAGTGCTGGCACTTTTCATCTCTGAGCAATTGCTCGACGTTTGCAATTTCTCAGCACGTGTCTACAAGACGGAAAGAGAATGACCGTGAAGTTCGGTGGCTAGAGAAGCGCAAAGCCCCAGTGTTGCTGTGCCTGTGAAAGCGCTTCCAAGGAAGGGTGCTGGCTAGCAACAGCTTTCAGTGCTGGCACTTTTCATCTCTGAGCAATTGGTGGACGTTTGCAATTTCTCACCTGAGCTCTCTTTAGAGTGCGCGAGAGGATGAGCAGAAGATTAGGTGGCTAGAGAAGCCCAGAGCCCCAGTGTTCTTAGGTCTACAAAAGCGCTTCCAAGGAAGGGTGCTGGCTAGCAACAGCTTTCAGTGCTGGCACTTTTCATCTCTGAGCAATTGCTGGACGTTTGCAATTTCTCAGGTCGTGTCTACGAGACGGAAAGAGAATGACCGTGACGTTTGGTGCGTATAGAAGCGCAAAGCCCCAGTGTTGCTGCGCCTGTGAAAGCGCTTCCAAGGGAGGGTGCTGGCTAGCAACAGCTTTCAGTGCTGGCACTTTTCATCTCTGAGCAATTGCTTGACGTTTGCAATTTCTCACCTGAGTTCTCTTTAGAGTGTGCGAGAGGATGAGCAGAAGATTAGGTGGCTAGAGAAGCCCAGAGCCCCAGTGTTCTTAGGCCTACAAAAGCGCTTCCAAGGAAGGGTGCTGGCTAGCAAGAGCTTTCAGTGCTGGCACTTTTCATCTCTGAGCAATTGCTGGACGTTTGCAATTTCTCAGCTCGTGTCTACGAGACGGAAAGAGAAGGACCGTGACGTTTGGTGGGTAGAGAAGCGCAAAGCCCCAGTGTTGCTGCGCCTGGGAAAGCGCTTCCAAGGAAGGGTGCTGGCTAGCAACAGCTTTCAGTGCTGGCACTTTTCATCTCTGAGCAATTGCTCGACGTTTGCAATTTCTCACCTGAGCTCTCTTTAGAGTGCGCGAGAGGATGAGCAGAAGATTAGGTGGCTAGAGAAGCCCAGAGCCCCAGTGTTCTTAGGCCTACAAAAGCGCTTCCAAGGAAGGGTGCTGGCTAGCAACAGCTTTCAGTGCTGGCACTTTTAATCTCTGAGCAATTGCTCGACGTTTGCAATTTCTCAGCTCGTGTCTACGAGACGGAAAGAGAAGGACCGTGACGTTTGGTGCGTATAGAAGCGCAGAGCCCCAGTGTTGCTGCGCCTGTGAAAGCGCTTCCAAGGAAGGGTGCTGGCTAGCAAGAGCTTTCAGTGCTGGCACTTTTCATCTCTGAGCAATTCCTCGACGTTTGCAATTTCTCAGCTCGTGTCTACGAGACGCAAAGAGAATGACCGTGACGTTTGGTGGCTAGAGAAGCGCAAAGCCCCAGTGTTGCTGCGCCTCTGAAAGCGCTTCCAAGGAAGGGTGCTGGCTATCAACAGCTTTCAGTGCTGGCACTTTTCATCTCTGAGCAATTGCTCGACGTTTGCAATTTCTCACCTGAGCTCTCTTTAGACTGCGCGAGAGGATGAGCAGAAGATTAGGTGGCTAGAGAAGCCCAGAGCCCCAGTGTTCTTAGGCCTACAAAAGCGCTTCCAAGGAAGGGTGCTGGCTAGCAAGAGCTTTCAGTGCTGGCACTTTTCTTCTCTGAGCAATTGCTCGACGTTTGCAATTTCTCAGGTCGTGTCTACGAGACGGAAAGAGAGTGTCCGTGACGTTTGGTGCGTATAGAAGCGCAAAGCCCCAGTGTTGCTGCGCCTGTGAAAGCGCTTCCAAGGAAGGGTGCTGGCTAGCAAGAGCTTTCAGTGCTGGCACTTTTCATCTCTGAGCAATTGCTCGACGTTTGCAATTTCTCAGCTCGTGTCTACGAGACGGAAAGAGAATGACCGTGACGTTTGGTGGCTAGAGAAGCGCAAAGCCCCAGAGTTACTGCGCCTGTGAAAGCGCTTCCAAGGAAGGGTGCTGGCTAGCAAGAGCTTTCAGTGCTGGCACTTTTCATCTCTGAGCAATTGCTTGACGTTTGCAATTTCTCACCTGAGCTCTCTTTAGAGTGCGCGAGAGGATGAGCAGAAGATTAGGTGGCTAGAGAAGCCCAGAGCCCCAGTGTTCTTAGGCCTACAAAAGCGCTTCCAAGGAAGGGGGCTGGCTAGCAAGAGCTTTCAGTGCTGGCACTTTTCATCTCTGAGCAATTGCTCGATGTTTGCAATTTCTCAGCTCGTGTCTACGAGACGGAAAGAGAATGACCGTGACGTTTGGTGGCTAGAGAAGCGCAAAGCCCCAGTGTTGCTGCGCCTGTGAAAGCGCTTCCAAGGAAGGGTGCTGGCTAGCAACAGCTTTCAGTGCTGGCACTTTTCCTCTCTGAGCAATTGCTCGACGTTTGCAATTTCTCACCTGAGCTCTCTTTAGAGTGCGCGAGAGGATGAGCAGAAGATTAGGTGGCTAGAGAAGCCCAGAGCGCCAGTGTTCTTAGGCCTACAAAAGCGCTTCCAAGGAAGGGTGCTGGCTAGCAAGAGCTTTCAGTGCTGGCACTTTTCATCTCTGAGCAATTGCTCGACGTTTGCAATTTCTCAACTCGTGTCTACGAGACGGAAAGAGAATGACCGTGACGTTTGGTGGGTAGAGAAGTGCAAAGCCCCAGTGTTGCTGTGCCTGTGAAAGCGCTTCCAAGGAAGGGTGCTGGCTAGCAACAGCTTTCAGTGCTGGCACTTTTCATCTCTGAGCAATTGCTCGACGTTTGCAATTTCTCACCTGAGCTCTCTTTAGAGTGCGCGAGAGGATGAGCAGAAGATTCGGTGGCTAGAGAAGCCCAGAGCCCCAGTGTTCTTAGGCCTACAAAAGCGCTTCCAAGGAAGGGGGCTGGCTAGCAACAGCTTTCCGTGCTGGCACTTTTCATCTCTGAGCAATTGCTCGACGTTTGCAATTTCTCACCTGAGCTCTCTTTAGAGTGCGCGAGAGGATGACCAGAAGATTAGGTGGCTAGAGAAGCCCAGAGCCCCAGTGTTCTTAGGCCTACAAAAGCGCTTCCAAGGAAGGGTGCTGGCTAGCAACAGCTTTCAGTGCTGGCACTTTTCATCTCTGAGCAATTGCTCGACGTTTGCAATTTCTCAGCACGTGTCTACAAGACGGAAAGAGAATGACCGTGAAGTTCGGTGGCTAGAGAAGCGCAAAGCCCCAGTGTTGCTGTGCCTGTGAAAGCGCTTCCAAGGAAGGGTGCTGGCTAGCAACAGCTTTCAGTGCTGGCACTTTTCATCTCTGAGCAATTGCTCGACGTTTGCAATTTCTCACCTGAGCTCTCTTTAGAGTGCGCGAGAGGATGAGCAGAAGATTAGGTGGCTAGAGAAGCCCAGAGCCCCAGTGTTCTTAGGTCTACAAAAGCGCTTCCAAGGAAGGGTGCTGGCTAGCAACAGCTTTCAGTGCTGGCACTTTTCATCTCTGAGCAATTGCTGGACGTTTGCAATTTCTCAGCTCGTGTCTACGAGACGGAAAGAGAATGACCGTGACGTTTGGTGCGTATAGAAGCGCAAAGCCCCAGTGTTGCTGCGCCTGTGAAAGCGCTTCCAAGGGAGGGTGCTGGCTAGCAACAGCTTTCAGTGCTGGCACTTTTCATCTCTGAGCAATTGCTCGACGTTTGCAATTTCTCACCTGAGCTCTCTTTAGAGTGCGCGAGAGGATGAGCAGAAGATTAGGTGGCTAGAGAAGCCCAGAGCCCCAGTGTTCTTAGGCCTACAAAAGCGCTTCCAAGGAAGGGTGCTGGCTAGCAACAGCTTTCAGTGCTGGCACTTTTCATCTCTGAGCAATTGCTCGACGTTTGCAATTTCTCACCTGAGCTCTCTTTAGAGTGCGCGAGAGGATGAGCAGAAGATTAGGTGGCTAGAGAAGCCCAGAGCCCCAGTGTTCTTAGGCCTACAAAAGCGCTTCCAAGGAAGGGTGCTGGCTAGCAACAGCTTTCAGTGCTGGCACTTTTCATCTCTGAGCAATTGCTCGACGTTTGCAATTTCTCAGCTCGTGTCTACGAGACGGAAAGAGAATGACCGTGACGTTTGGTGCGTATAGAAGCGCAGAGCCCCAGTGTTGCTGCGCCTGTGAAAGCGCTTCCAAGGAAGGGTGCTGGCTAGCAAGAGCTTTCAGTGCTGGCACTTTTCATCTCTGAGCAATTCCTCGACGTTTGCAATTTCTCAGCTCGTGTCTACGAGACGCAAAGAGAATGACCGTGACGTTTGGTGGCTAGAGAAGCGCAAAGCCCCAGTGTTGCTGCGCCTCTGAAAGCGCTTCCAAGGAAGGGTGCTGGCTAGCAACAGCTTTCAGTGCTGGCACTTTTCATCTCTGAGCAATTGGTGGACGTTTGCAATTTCTCAGCTCGTGTCTACGAGACGGAAACAGAGTGTCCGTGACGTTTGGTGCATATAGAAGCGCAAAGCCCCAGTGTTGTTGCGCCTGTGAAAGCGCTTCCAAGGAAGGGTGCTGGCTAGCAACAGCTTTCAGTGCTGGCACTTTTCACCTCTGAGCAATTGCTCCACGTTTGCAATTTCTCAGCTCGTGTCTATGAGACGGAAAGAGAATGACCTTGACGTTTGGTGCGCATAGAAGCGCAAAGTCCCAGTGTTGCTGCGCCTGTGAAAGCGCTTTCAAGGAAGGGTGCTGGCTAGCAAGAGCTTTCAGTGCTGGCACTTTTCATCTCTGAGCAATTGCTCGACGTTTGCAATTTCTCACCTCAGCTCTCTTTAGAGTGCGCGAGAGGATGAGCAGAAGATTAGGTGGCTAGAGAAGCCCAGAGCCCCAGTGTTCTTAGGCCTACAAAAGCGCTTCCAAGGAAGGGGGCTGGCTAGCAACAGCTTTCAGTGCTGGCACTTTTCTTCTCTGAGCAATTGCTCGACGTTTGCAATTTCTCAGCTCGTGTCTACGAGACGGAAAGAGAAGGACCGTGACGTTTGGTGGCTAGAGAAGCGCAAAGCCCCAGTGTTGCTGCGCCTGTGAAAGCGCTTCCAAGGAAGGGTGCTGGCTAGCAACAGCTTTCAGTGCTGGCACTTTTCATCTCTGAGCAATTGCTCGACGTTAGCAATTTCTCAGCCCGTGTCTACGAGACGGAAAGAGAAGGACCGTGATGTTTGGTGGCTAGAGAAGCGCAAAGCCCCAGTGTTGCTGCGCCTGTGAAAGCGCTTCCAAGGAAGGGTGCTGGCTAGCAACAGCTTTCAGTGCTGGCACTTTTCATCTCTGAGCAATTCCTCGACGTTTGCAATTTCTCAGCTCGTGTCTACGAGACGGAAAGAGAAGGACCGTGACGTTTGGTGCGCATAGAAGCGCAAAGCCCCAGTGTTGCTGAGCCTGTGAAAGCGCTTCCAAGGAAGGGTGCTGGCTAGCAACAGCTTTCAGTGCTGGCACTTTTCATCTCTGAGCAATTGGTCGATGTTTGCAATTTCTCACCTGAGCTCTCTTTAGAGTGTGCGAGAGGATGAGCAGAAGATTAGGTGGCTAGAGAAGCCCAGAGCCCCAGTGTTCTTAGGCCTACAAAAGCGCTTCCAAGGAAGGGTGCTAGCTAGCAAGAGCTTTCAGTGCTGGCACTTTTCATCTCTGAGCAATTGCTCGATGTTTGCAATTTCTCACCTGAGCTCTCTTTAGAGTGCGCGAGAGGATGAGCAGAAGATTAGGTGGCTAGAGAAGCCCAGAGCCCCAGTGTTCTAAGGCCTACAAAAGCGCTTCCAAGGAAGGGGGCTGGCTAGCAACAGCTTTCAGTGCTGGCACTTTTCATCTCTGAGCAATTGCTCGACGTTTGCAATTTCTCAGCTCGTGTCTACGAGACGGAAAGAGAAGGACCGTGACGTTTGGTGGGTAGAGAAGCGCAAAGCCCCAGTGTTGCTGCGCCTGTGAAAGCGCTTCCAAGGAAGGGTGCTGGCTAGCAACAGCTTTCAGTGCTGGCACTTTTCATCTCTGAGCAATTCCTCGACGTTTGCAATTTCTCAGCTCGTGTCTACGAGACGGAAAGAGAATGACCGTGACGTTTGGTGGGTAGAGAAGCGCAAAGCCCCAGTGTTGCTGCGCCTGTGAAAGCGCTTCCAAGGAAGGGTGCTGGCTAGCAACAGCTTTCAGTGCTGGCACTTTTCATCTCTGAGCAATTGCTCGACGTTTGCAATTTCTCACCTGAGCTCTCTTTAGAGTGCGCGAGAGGATGAGCAGAAGATTAGGTGGCTAGAGAAGCCCAGAGCCCCAGTGTTCTTAGGCCTACAAAAGCGCTTCCAAGGAAGGGTGCTGGCTAGCAAGAGCTTTCAGTGCTGGCACTTTTCATCTCTGAGCAATTGCTCGACGTTTGCAATTTCTCAGCTCGTGTCTACGAGACGGAAAGAGAATGACCGTGACGTTTGGTGGCTAGAGAAGCGCAAAGCCCCAGTGTTGCTGCGCCTGTGAAAGCGCTTCCAAGGAAGGGTGCTGGCTAGCAACAGCTTTCAGTGCTGGCACTTTTCATCTCTGAGCAATTGCTCGACGTTTGCAATTTCTCAGCTCGTGTCTACGAGACGGAAAGAGAATGTCCGTGACGTTTGGTGGCTAGAGAAGCGCAAAGCCCCAGTGTTACTGCGCCTGTGAAAGCGCTTCCAAGGAAGGGTGCTGGCTAGCAACAGCTTTCAGTGCTGGCACTTTTCATCTCTGAGCAATTGCTCGACATTTGCAATTTCTCACCTGAGCTCTCTTTAGAGTGCGCGAGAGGATGAGCAGAAGATTAGGTGGCTAGAGAAGCCCAGAGCCCCAGTGTTCTAAGGCCTACAAAAGCGCTTCCAAGGAAGGGTGCTGGCTAGCAACAGCTTTCAGTGCTGGCACTTTTCATCTCTGAGCAATTGCTCGACATTTGCAATTTCTCACCTGAGCTCTCTTTAGAGTGCGCAAGAGGATGAGCAGAAGATTAGGTGGCTAGAGAAGCCCAGAGCCCCAGTGTTCTTAGGCCTACAAAAGCGCTTCCATGGAAGGGTGCTGTCTAGCAACAGCTTTCAGTGCTGGCACTTTTCATCTCTGAGCAATTGCTCGACGTTTGCAATTTCTCAGCTCGTGTCTACGAGACGGAAAGAGAAGGACCGTGACGTTTAGTGGGTAGAGAAGCGCAAAGCCCCAGTGTTGCTGCGCCTGTGAAAGCGCTTCCAAGGAAGGGTGCTGGCTAGCAACAGCTTTCAGTGCTGGCACTTTTCATCTCTGAGCAATTGCTCCACGTTTGCAATTTCTCACCTGAGCTCTCTTTAGAGTGCGCGAGAGGGTGAGCAGTAGATTAGGTGGCTAGAGAAGCCCAGAGCCCCAGTCTTCTTAGGCCTACAAAAGCGCTTCCAAGGAAGGGTGCTGGCTAGCAAGAGCTTTCAGTGCTGGCACTTTTCATCTCTGAGCAATTGCTCGACGTTTGCAATTTCTCAGCTCGTGTCTACGAGACGGAAAGAGAATGACCGTGACGTTTGGTGGCTAGAGAAGCGCAAAGCCCCAGTGTTGCTGCGCCTGTGAAAGCGCTTCCAAGGAAGGGTGCTGGCTAGCAACAGCTTTCAGTGCTGGCACTTTTCATCTCTGAGCAATTGCTCGACGTTTGCAATTTCTCAGCTCGTGTCTACGAGACGGAAAGAGAATGACCGTGACGTTTGGTGGCTAGAGAAGCGCAAAGCCCCAGTGTTGCTGCGCCTGTGAAAGCGCTTCCAAGGAAGGGTGCTGGCTAGCAAGAGCTTTCAGTGCTGGCACTTTTCATCTCTGAGCAATTGCTCCACGTTTGCAATTTCTCACCTGAGCTCTCTTTAGAGTGCGCGAGAGGATGAGCAGAAGATTAGGTGGCTAGAGAAGCCCAGAGCCCCAGTGTTCTAAGGCCTACAAAAGCGCTTCCAAGGAAGGGGGCTGGCTAGCAAGAGCTTTCAGTGCTGGCACTTTTCATCTCTGAGCAATTGCTCCACGTTTGCAATTTCTCACCTGACCTCTCTTTAGAGTGCGCGAGACGATGAGCAGAAGATTAGGTGGCTAGAGAAGCCCAGAGCCCCAGTGTTCTTAGGCCTACAAAAGCGCTTCCAAGGAAGGGTGCTGGCTAGCAACAGCTTTCAGTGCTGGCACTTTTCATCTCTGAGCAATTGCTCGACGTTTGCAATTTCTCAGCTCGTGTCTACGAGACGGAAAGAATGACCGTGATGTTTGGTGGCTAGAGAAGCGCAAAGCCCCAGTGTTGCTGCGCCTGTGAAAGCGCTTCCAAGGAAGGGTGCTGGCTAGCAAGAGCTTTCAGTGCTGGCACTTTTCATCTCTGAGCAATTGCTCCACGTTTGCAATTTCTCACCTGAGCTCTCTTTAGAGTGCGCGAGAGGATGAGCAGAAGATTAGGTGGCTAGAGAAGCCCAGAGCCCCAGTGTTCTTAGGCCTACAAAAGCGCTTCCAAGGAAGGGTGCTGGCTAGCAACAGCTTTCAGTGCTGGCACTTTTCATCTCTGAGCAATTGCTCGATGTTTGCAATTTCTCACCTGAGCTCTCTTTAGAGTGCGCGAGAGGATGAGCAGAAGATTAGGTGGCTAGAGAAGCCCAGAGCCCCAGTGTTCTTAGGCCTACAAAAGCGCTTCCAAGGAAGGGGGCTGGCTAGCAACAGCTTTCAGTGCTGGCACTTTTCATCTCTGAGCAATTGCTCGACGTTTGCAATTTCTCAGCTCGTGTCTACGAGACGGAAAGAGAATGACCGTGACGTTTGGTGGCTAGAGAAGCGCAAAGCCCCAGTGTTGCTGCGCCTGTGAAAGCGCTTCCAAGGAAGAGTGCTGGCTAGCAACAGCTTTCAGTGCTGGCACTTTTCATCTCTGAGCAATTGCTCGACGTTTGCAATTTCTCACCTGACCTCTCTTTAGAGTGCGCAAGAGGATGAGCAGAAGAGTAGGTGGCTAGAGATTCCCAGAGCCCCAGTGTTCTAAGGCCTACAATAGCGCTTCCAAGGAAGGGGGCTGGCTAGCAACAGCTTTCAGTGCTGGCACTTTTCATCTCTGAGAAATTTGAAGACGTTTGCAATTTCTCACCTGAGCTCTCTTTAGACTGCGCGAGAGGATGAGCAGAAGATTAGGTGGCTAGAGAAGCCCAGAGCCCCAGTGTTCTTAGGCCTACAAAAGCGCTTCCAAGGAAGGGTGCTGGCTAGCAACAGCTTTCAGTGCTGGCACTTTTCATCTCTGAGCAATTGCTCGACGTTTGCAATTTCTCAGCTCGTGTCTACGAGACGGAGAGAGAATGACCGTGACGTTTGGTGCGTATAGAAGCGCAAAGCCCCAGTGTTGCTGCGCCTGTGAAAGCGCTTCCAAGGAAGGGTGCTGGCTAGCAACAGCTTTCAGTGCTGGCACTTTTCATCTCTGAGCAATTGCTCGACGTTTGCAATTTCTCACCTGAGCTCTCTTTAGAGTGCGCGAGAGGATGAGCAGAAGATTAGGTGGCTAGAGAAGCCCAGAGCCCCAGTGTTCTTAGGCCTACAAAAGCGCTTCCAAGGAAGGGTGCTGGCTAGCAACAGCTTTCAGTGCTGGCACTTTTCATCTCTGAGCAATTGCTCCACGTTTGCAATTTCTCAGCTCGTGTCTACGAGACGGAAAGAGAATGACAGTGACGTTTGGTGGCTAGAGAAGCGCAAAGCCCCAGTGTTGCTGCGCCTGTGAAAGCGCTTCCAAGGAAGGGGGCTGGCTAGCAACAGCTTTCAGTGCTGGCACTTTTCATCTCTGAGCAATTGCTCGACGTTTGCAATTTGTCAGCTCGTGTCTACGAGACGGAAAGAGAATGACCGTGACGTTTGGTGCGTATAGAAGTGCAAAGCCCCAGTCTTCTTAGGCCTACAAAAGCACTTCCAAGGAAGGGTGCTGGCTAGCAAGAGCTTTCAGTGCTGGCACTTTTCATCTCTGAGCAATTGCTCGACGTTTGCAATTTCTCACCTGAGCTCTCTTTAGAGTGCGCGAGAGGATGAGCAGAAGATTAGGTGGCTAGAGAAGCCCAGAGCCCCAGTGTTCTAAGGGCTACAAAAGCGCTTCCAAGGAAGGGGGCTGGCTAGCAACAGCTTTCAGTGCTGGCACTTTTCATCTCTGAGCAATTGCTCGACGTTTGCAATTTCTCAGCTCGTGTCTACGAGACGGAAAGAGAATGACCGTGACGTTTGGTGGCTAGAGAAGCGCAAAGCCCCAGAGTTAGTGCGCCTGTGAAAGCGCTTCCAAGGAAGGGTGCTGGCTAGCAACAGCTTTCAGTGCTGGCACTTTTCATCTCTGAGCAATTGCTCCACGTTTGCAATTTCTCACCTGAGCTCTCTTTAGAGTGCGCGAGAGGATGAGCAGAAGATTAGGTGGCTAGAGAAGCCCAGAGCCCCAGTGTTCTTAGGCCTACAAAAGCGCTTCCAAGGATGGGTGCTGGCTAGCAACAGCTTTCAGTGCTGGCACTTTTCATCTCTGAGCAATTGCTCGACGTTTGCAATTTCTCAGCTCGTGTCTACGAGACGGAAAGAGAAGGACCGTGACGTTTGGTGCGTATAGAAGCGCAAAGCCCCAGTGTTGCTGCGCCTGTGAAAGCGCTTCCAAGGAAGGGTGCTGGCTAGCAAGAGCTTTCAGTGCTGGCACTTTTCATCTCTGAGCAATTGCTCGACGTTTGCAATTTCTCAGCTCGTGTCTACGAGACGGAAAGAGAATGACCGTGACGTTTGGTGCGCAAAGAAGCGCAAAGCCCCAGAGTTACTGCGCCTGTGAAAGCGCTTCCAAGGAAGGGTGCTGGCTAGCAAGAGCTTTCAGTGCTGGCACTTTTCATCTCTGAGCAATTGCTCGACGTTTGCAATTTCTCACCTGAGCTCTCTTTAGAGTGCGCGAGAGGATGAGCAGAAGATTAGGTGGCTAGAGAAGCCCAGAGCCCCAGTGTTCTTAGGCCTACAAAAGCGCTTCCAAGGAAGGGTGCTGGCTAGCAACAGCTTTCAGTGCTGGCACTTTTCATCTCTGAGCAATTGCTCGACGTTTGCAATTTCTCAGCTCGTGTCTACGAGACGGAAAGAGAATGACCGTGACGTTTGGTGGCTAGAGAAGCGCAAAGCCCCAGTGTTGCTGCGCCTGTGAAAGCGCTTCCAAGGAAGGGTGCTGGCTAGCAACAGCTTTCAGTGCTGGCACTTTTCATCTCTGAGCAATTGCTCGACGTTAGCAATTTCTCAGCTCGTGTCTACGAGACGGAAAGAGAATGACCGTGACGTTTGGTGCGTATAGAAGTGCAAAGCCCCAGTGTTCTAAGGCCTACAAAAGCACTTCCAAGGAAGGGGGCTGGCTAGCAACAGCTTTCAGTGCTGGCACTTTTCATCTCTGAGCAATTGCTCGACATTTGCAATTTCTCACCTGAGCTCTCTTTAGAGTGCGCGAGAGGATGAGCAGAAGATTAGGTGGCTAGAGAAGCCCAGAGCCCCAGTGTTCTTAGGCCTACAAAAGCGCTTCCAAGGAAGGGGGCTGTCTAGCAACAGCTTTCAGTGCTGGCACTTTTCATCTCTGAGCAATTGCTCGACGTTTGCAATTTCTCAGCTCGTGTCTACGAGACGGAAAGAGAAGGACCGTGACGTTTAGTGGGTAGAGAAGCGCAAAGCCCCAGTGTTACTGCGCCTGTGAAAGCGCTTCCAAGGAAGGGGGCTGGCTAGCAACAGCTTTCAGTGCTGGCACTTTTCATCTCTGAGCAATTGCTGGACGTTTGCAATTTCTCAGCTCGTGTCTACGAGACGGAAAGAGAAGGACCGTGACGTTTGGTGCGCATAGAAGCGCAAAGCCCCAGAGTTACTGCGCCTGTGAAAGCGCTTCCAAGGAAGGGTGCTGGCTAGCAAGAGCTTTCAGTGCTGGCACTTTTCATCTCTGAGCAATTGCTCGACGTTTGCAATTTCTCACCTGAGCTCTCTTTAGAGTGCGCGAGAGGATGAGCAGAAGATTAGGTGGCTAGAGAAGCCCAGAGCCCCAGTCTTCTTAGGCCTACAAAAGCGCTTCCAAGGAAGGGTGCTGGCTAGCAACAGCTTTCAGTGCTGGCACTTTTCATCTCTGAGCAATTGCTCGACGTTTGCAATTTCTCAGGTCGTGTCTATGAGACGGAAAGAGAATGACCGTGACGTTTGGTGGCTAGAGAAGCGCAAAGCCCCAGTGTTGCTGCGCCTGTGAAAGCGCTTCCAAGGAAGGGTGCTGGCTAGCAACAGCTTTCAGTGCTGGCACTTTTCATCTCTGAGCAATTGCTCGACATTTGCAATTTCTCACCTGAGCTCTCTTTAGAGTGCGCGAGAGGATGAGCAGAAGATTAGGTGGCTAGAGAAGCCCAGAGCCCCACTGTTCTTAGGCCTACAAAAGCGCTTCCAAGGAAGGGGGCTGGCTAGCAACAGCTTTCAGTGCTGGCACTTTTCATCTCTGAGCAATTGCTCGACGTTAGCAATTTCTCAGCTCGTGTCTACGAGACGGAAAGAGAATGACCGTGACGTTTGGTGCGTATAGAAGTGCAAAGCCCCAGTGTTCTAAGGCCTACAAAAGCACTTCCAAGGAAGGGTGCTGGCTAGCAAGAGCTTTCAGTGCTGGCACTTTTCATCTCTGAGCAATTGCTCGACGTTTGCAATTTCTCAGCTCGTGTCTACGAGACGGAAAGAGAATGACCTTGACGTTTGGTGCGTATAGAAGCGCAAAGCCCCAGAGTTACTGCGCCTGTGAAAGCGCTTCCAAGGAAGGGTGCTGGCTAGCAACAGCTTTCAGTGCTGGCACTTTTCATCTCTGAGCAATTGGTGGACGTTTGCAATTTCTCAGCTCGTGTCTACGAGACGGAAAGAGAATGACAGTGACGTTTGGTGCGCATAGAAGCGCAAAGCCCCAGAGTTACTGTGCCTGGGAAAGCGCTTCCAAGGAAGGGTGGTGGCTAGCAAGAGCTTTCAGTGCTGGCACTTTTCATCTCTGAGCAATTGCTCGACGTTTGCAATTTCTCACCTGAGCTCTCTTTAGAGTGCGCGAGAGGATGAGCAGAAGATTAGGTGGCTAGAGAAGCCCAGAGCCCCAGTGTTCTTAGGCCTACAAAAGCGCTTCCAAGGATGGGTGCTGGCTAGCAACAGCTTTCAGTGCTGGCACTTTTCATCTCTGAGCAATTGCTCGACGTTTGCAATTTCTCAGCTCGTGTCTACGAGACGGAAAGAGAAGGACCGTGACGTTTGGTGCGTATAGAAGCGCAAAGCCCCAGTGTTGCTGCGCCTGTGAAAGCGCTTCCAAGGAAGGGTGCTGGCTAGCAAGAGCTTTCAGTGCTGGCACTTTTCATCTCTGAGCAATTGCTCCACGTTTGCAATTTCTCAGCTCGTGTCTACGAGACGGAAAGAGAATGACAGTGACGTTTGGTGGCTAGAGAAGCGCAAAGCCCCAGTGTTGCTGCGCCTGTGAAAGCGCTTCCAAGGAAGGGTGCTGGCTAGCAACAGCTTTCAGTGCTGGCACATTTCATCTCTGAGCAATTGCTCGACGTTTGCAATTTCTCACCTGAGCTCTCTTTAGACTGCGCGAGAGGATGAGCAGAAGATTAGGTGGCTAGAGAAGCCCAGAGCCCCAGTGTTCTTAGGCCTACAAAAGCGCTTCCAAGGAAGGGTGCTGGCTAGCAAGAGCTTTCAGTGCTGGCACTTTTCATCTCTGAGCAATTGCTCCACGTTTGCAATTTCTCAGCTCGTGTCTACGAGACGGAAAGAGAATGACCGTGACGTTTGGTGCGTATAGAAGTGCAAAGCCCCAGTGTTGCTGCGCCTGTGAAAGCGCTTCCAAGGAAGGGTGCTGGCTAGCAACAGCTTTCAGTGCTGGCACTTTTCATCTCTGAGCAATTGCTCGACGTTTGCAATTTCTCAGGTCGTGTCTACGAGACGGAAAGAGAATGACCGTGACGTTTGGTGGGTAGAGAAGCGCAAAGCCCCAGTGTTACTGCGCCTGTGAAAGCGCTTCCAAGGAAGGGTGCTGGCTAGCAAGAGCTTTCAGTGCTGGCACTTTTCATCTCTGAGCAATTGCTCCACGTTTGCAATTTCTCACCTGAGCTCTCTTTAGAGTGCGCGAGAGGATGAGCAGAAGATTAGGTGGCTAGAGAAGCCCAGAGCCCCAGTGTTCTTAGGCCTACAAAAGCGCTTCCAAGGAAGGGTGCTGTCTAGCAACAGCTTTCAGTGCTGGCACTTTTCATCTCTGAGCAATTGCTCCACGTTTGCAATTTCTCAGCTCGTGTCTACGAGACGGAAAGAGAAGGACCGTGACGTTTGGTGCGCATAGAAGCGCAAAGCCCCAGAGTTACTGCGCCTGTGAAAGCGCTTCCAAGGAAGGGTGCTGGCTAGCAAGAGCTTTCAGTGCTGGCACTTTTCATCTCTGAGCAATTGCTCGACGTTTGCAATTTCTCACCTGAGCTCTCTTTAGAGTGCGCGAGAGGGTGAGCAGAAGATTAGGTGGCTAGAGAAGCCCAGAGCCCCAGTGTTCTTAGGCCTACAAAAGAGCTTCCAAGGAAGGGTGCTGGCTAGCAACAGCTTTCAGTGCTGGCACTTTTCATCTCTGAGCAATTGCTCCACGTTTGCAATTTCTCAGGTCGTGTCTACGAGACGGAAAGAGAATGACCGTGACGTTTGGTGGCTAGAGAAGCGCAAAGCCCCAGTGTTGCTGCGCCTGTGAAAGCGCTTCCAAGGAAGGGTGCTGGCTAGCAACAGCTTTCAGTGCTGGCACTTTTCATCTCTGAGCAATTGCTCGACATTTGCAATTTCTCACCTGAGCTCTCTTTAGAGTGCGCGAGAGGATGAGCAGAAGATTAGGTGGCTAGAGAAGCCCAGAGCCCCAGTGTTCTTAGGCCTACAAAGGCGCTTCCAAGGAAGGGGGCTGGCTAGCAACAGCTTTCAGTGCTGGCACTTTTCATCTCTGAGCAATTGCTCGACGTTTGCAATTTCTCAGCTCGTGTCTACGAGACGGAAAGAGAATGACCTTGACGTTTGGTGGCTAGAGAAGCGCAAAGCCCCAGAGTTAGTGCGCCTGTGAAAGCGCTACCAAGGAAGGGGGCTGGCTAGCAACAGCTTTCAGTGCTGGCACTTTTCATCTCTGAGCAATTGGTGGACGTTTGCAATTTCTCAGCTCGTGTCTACGAGACGGAAAGAGAATGACCGTGATGTTTGGTGGCTAGAGAAGCGCAAAGCCCCAGTGTTGCTGTGCCTGTGAAAGCGCTTCCAAGGAAGGGTGCTGGCTAGCAAGAGCTTTCAGTGCTGGCACTTTTCATCTCTGAGCAATTGCTCCACGTTTGCAATTTCTCACCTGAGCTCTCTTTAGAGTGCGCGAGAGGATGAGCAGAAGATTAGGTGGCTAGAGAAGCCCAGAGCCCCAGTGTTCTTAGGCCTACAAAAGCGCTTCCAAGGAAGGGTGCTGGCTAGCAAGAGCTTTCAGTGCTGGCACTTTTCATCTCTGAGCAATTGCTCGACGTTTGCAATTTCTCAGCTCGTGTCTACGAGACGGAAAGAGAAGGACCGTGACGTTTGGTGGCTAGAGAAGCGCAAAGCCCCAGTGTTGCTGCGCCTGTGAAAGCGCTTCCAAGGAAGGGGGCTGGCTAGCAACAGCTTTCAGTGCTGGCACTTTTCATCTCTGAGCAATTGCTCGACGTTTGCAATTTCTCACCTGAGCTCTCTTTAGACTGCGCGAGAGGATGAGCAGAAGATTAGGTGGCTAGAGAAGCCCAGAGCCCCAGTGTTCTTAGGCCTACAAAAGCGCTTCCAAGGAAGGGGGCTGGCTAGCAAGAGCTTTCAGTGCTGGCACTTTTCATCTCTGAGCAATTGCTCCACGTTTGCAATTTCTCAGCTCGTGTCTACGAGACGGAAAGAGAATGACCGTGACGTTTGGTGGCTAGAGAAGCGCAAAGCCCCAGTGTTGCTGCGCCTGTGAAAGCGCTTCCAAGGAAGGGTGCTGGCTAGCAACAGCTTTCAGTGCTGGCACTTTTCATCTCTGAGCAATTGCTCGACATTTGCAATTTCTCACCTGAGCTCTCTTTAGAGTGCGCGAGAGGATGAGCAGAAGATTAGGTGGCTAGAGAAGCCCAGAGCCCCAGTGTTCTTAGGCCTACAAAGGCGCTTCCAAGGAAGGGGGCTGGCTAGCAACAGCTTTCAGTGCTGGCACTTTTCATCTCTGAGCAATTGCTCGACGTTTGCAATTTCTCAGCTCGTGTCTACGAGACGGAAAGAGAATGACCTTGACGTTTGGTGGCTAGAGAAGCGCAAAGCCCCAGAGTTAGTGCGCCTGTGAAAGCGCTACCAAGGAAGGGGGCTGGCTAGCAACAGCTTTCAGTGCTGGCACTTTTCATCTCTGAGCAATTGGTGGACGTTTGCAATTTCTCAGCTCGTGTCTACGAGACGGAAAGAGAATGACCGTGATGTTTGGTGGCTAGAGAAGCGCAAAGCCCCAGTGTTGCTGTGCCTGTGAAAGCGCTTCCAAGGAAGGGTGCTGGCTAGCAAGAGCTTTCAGTGCTGGCACTTTTCATCTCTGAGCAATTGCTCCACGTTTGCAATTTCTCACCTGAGCTCTCTTTAGAGTGCGCGAGAGGATGAGCAGAAGATTAGGTGGCTAGAGAAGCCCAGAGCCCCAGTGTTCTTAGGCCTACAAAAGCGCTTCCAAGGAAGGGTGCTGGCTAGCAAGAGCTTTCAGTGCTGGCACTTTTCATCTCTGAGCAATTGCTCGACGTTTGCAATTTCTCAGCTCGTGTCTACGAGACGGAAAGAGAAGGACCGTGACGTTTGGTGGCTAGAGAAGCGCAAAGCCCCAGTGTTGCTGCGCCTGTGAAAGCGCTTCCAAGGAAGGGGGCTGGCTAGCAACAGCTTTCAGTGCTGGCACTTTTCATCTCTGAGCAATTGCTCGACGTTTGCAATTTCTCACCTGAGCTCTCTTTAGACTGCGCGAGAGGATGAGCAGAAGATTAGGTGGCTAGAGAAGCCCAGAGCCCCAGTGTTCTTAGGCCTACAAAAGCGCTTCCAAGGAAGGGGGCTGGCTAGCAAGAGCTTTCAGTGCTGGCACTTTTCATCTCTGAGCAATTGCTCCACGTTTGCAATTTCTCAGCTCGTGTCTACGAGACGGAAAGAGAATGACAGTGACGTTTGGTGGGTAGAGAAGCGCAAAGCCCCAGTGTTGCTGCGCCTGTGAAAGCGCTTCCAAGGAAGGGTGCTGGCTAGCAACAGCTTTCAGTGCTGGCACTTTTCATCTCTGAGCAATTGCTCGACGTTTGCAATTTCTCACCTGAGCTCTCTTTAGAGTGCGCAAGAGGATGAGCAGAAGAGTAGGTGGCTAGAGAAGCCCAGAGCCCCAGTGTTCTAAGGCCTACAATAGCGCTTCCAAGGAAGGGGGCTGGCTAGCAAGAGCTTTCAGTGCTGGCAATTTTCATCTCTGAGCAATTGCTCGACGTTTGCAATTTCTCACCTGAGCTCTCTTTAGACTGCGCGAGAGGATGAGCAGAAGATTAGGTGGCTAGAGAAGCCCAGAGCCCCAGTGTTCTTAGGCCTACAAAAGCGCTTCCAAGGAAGGGTGCTGGCTAGCAACAGCTTTCAGTGCTGGCACTTTTCATCTCTGAGCAATTGCTCGACGTTTGCAATTTCTCAGCTCGTGTCTACGAGACGGAAAGAGAATGACCGTGACGTTTGGTGGCTAGAGAAGCGCAAAGCCCCAGTGTTGCTGCGCCTGTGAAAGCGCTTCCAAGGAAGGGTGCTGGCTAGCAAGAGCTTTCAGTGCTGGCACTTTTCATCTCTGAGCAATTGCTCGACGTTAGCAATTTCTCAGCTCGTGTCTATGAGACGGAAAGAGAATGACCGTGACGTTTGGTGCGTATAGAAGTGCAAAGCCCCAGTGTTCTAAGGCCTACAAAAGCACTTCCAAGGAAGGGTGCTGGCTAGCAACAGCTTTCAGTGCTGGCACTTTTCATCTCTGAGCAATTGCTCGACATTTGCAATTTCTCACCTGAGCTCTCTTTAGAGTGCGCGAGAGGATGAGCAGAAGATTAGGTGGCTAGAGAAGCCCAGAGCCCCAGTGTTCTTAGGCCTACAAAAGCGCTTCCAAGGAAGGGGGCTGTCTAGCAACAGCTTTCAGTGCTGGCACTTTTCATCTCTGAGCAATTGCTCGACGTTTGCAATTTCTCAGCTCGTGTCTACGAGACGGAAAGAGAAGGACCGTGACGTTTAGTGGGTAGAGAAGCGCAAAGCCCCAGTGTTACTGCGCCTGTGAAAGCGCTTCCAAGGAAGGGGGCTGGCTAGCAACAGCTTTCAGTGCTGGCACTTTTCATCTCTGAGCAATTGCTCCACGTTTGCAATTTCTCAGCTCGTGTCTACGAGACGGAAAGAGAAGGACCGTGACGTTTGGTGCGCATAGAAGCGCAAAGCCCCAGAGTTACTGCGCCTGTGAAAGCGCTTCCAAGGAAGGGTGCTGGCTAGCAAGAGCTTTCAGTGCTGGCACTTTTCATCTCTGAGCAATTGCTCGACGTTTGCAATTTCTCACCTGAGCTCTCTTTAGAGTGCGCGAGAGGGTGAGCAGAAGATTAGGTGGCTAGAGAAGCCCAGAGCCCCAGTCTTCTTAGGCCTACAAAAGCGCTTCCAAGGAAGGGTGCTGGCTAGCAACAGCTTTCAGTGCTGGCACTTTTCATCTCTGAGCAATTGCTCGACGTTTGCAATTTCTCAGGTCGTGTCTATGAGACGGAAAGAGAATGACCGTGACGTTTGGTGGCTAGAGAAGCGCAAAGCCCCAGTGTTGCTGCGCCTGTGAAAGCGCTTCCAAGGAAGGGTGCTGGCTAGCAACAGCTTTCAGTGCTGGCACTTTTCATCTCTGAGCAATTGCTCGACATTTGCAATTTCTCACCTGAGCTCTCTTTAGAGTGCGCGAGAGGATGAGCAGAAGATTAGGTGGCTAGAGAAGCCCAGAGCCCCACTGTTCTTAGGCCTACAAAAGCGCTTCCAAGGAAGGGGGCTGGCTAGCAACAGCTTTCAGTGCTGGCACTTTTCATCTCTGAGCAATTGCTCGACGTTTGCAATTTCTCAGCTCGTGTCTACGAGACGGAAAGAGAATGACCTTGACGTTTGGTGGCTAGAGAAGCGCAAAGCCCCAGAGTTACTGCGCCTGTGAAAGCGCTTCCAAGGAAGGGTGCTGGCTAGCAACAGCTTTCAGTGCTGGCACTTTTCATCTCTGAGCAATTGGTGGACGTTTGCAATTTCTCAGCTCGTGTCTACGAGACGGAAAGAGAATGACAGTGACGTTTGGTGCGCATAGAAGCGCAAAGCCCCAGAGTTACTGTGCCTGGGAAAGCGCTTCCAAGGAAGGGTGGTGGCTAGCAAGAGCTTTCAGTGCTGGCACTTTTCATCTCTGAGCAATTGCTCCACGTTTGCAATTTCTCACCTGAGCTCTCTTTAGAGTGCGCGAGAGGATGAGCAGAAGATTAGGTGGCTAGAGAAGCCCAGAGCCCCAGTGTTCTTAGGCCTACAAAAGCGCTTCCAAGGATGGGTGCTGTCTAGCAACAGCTTTCAGTGCTGGCACTTTTCATCTCTGAGCAATTGCTCCACGTTTGCAATTTCTCAGCTCGTGTCTACGAGACGGAAAGAGAAGGACCGTGACGTTTGGTGCGTATAGAAGCGCAAAGCCCCAGTGTTGCTGCGCCTGTGAAAGCGCTTCCAAGGAAGGGTGCTGGCTAGCAAGAGCTTTCATTGCTGGCACTTTTCATCTCTGAGCAATTGCTCCACGTTTGCAATTTCTCAGCTCGTGTCTACGAGACGGAAAGAGAATGACCGTGACGTTTGGTGGGTAGAGAAGCGCAAAGCCCCAGTGTTACTGCGCCTGTGAAAGCGCTTCCAAGGAAGGGTGCTGGCTAGCAAGAGCTTTCAGTGCTGGCACTTTTCATCTCTGAGCAATTGCTTGACGTTTGCAATTTCTCACCTGAGCTCTCTTTAGAGTGCGCGAGAGGATGAGCAGAAGATTAGGTGGCTAGAGAAGCCCAGAGCCCCAGTGTTCTTAGGCCTACAAAAGCGCTTCCAAGGAAGGGGGCTGTCTAGCAACAGCTTTCAGTGCTGGCACTTTTCATCTCTGAGCAATTGCTCGACGTTTGCAATTTCTCAGCTCGTGTCTACGAGACGGAAAGAGAAGGACCGTGACGTTTAGTGGGTAGAGAAGCGCAAAGCCCCAGTGTTACTGCGCCTGTGAAAGCGCTTCCAAGGAAGGGTGCTGGCTAGCAACAGCTTTCAGTGCTGGCACTTTTCATCTCTGAGCAATTGCTCCACGTTTGCAATTTCTCAGCTCGTGTCTACGAGACGGAAAGAGAAGGACCGTGACGTTTGGTGCGCATAGAAGCGCAAAGCCCCAGAGTTAGTGCGCCTGTGAAAGCGCTTCCAAGGAAGGGTGCTGGCTAGCAAGAGCTTTCAGTGCTGGCACTTTTCATCTCTGAGCAATTGCTCGACGTTTGCAATTTCTCACCTGAGCTCTCTTTAGAGTGCGCGAGAGGGTGAGCAGAAGATTAGGTGGCTAGAGAAGCCCACAGCCCCAGTCTTCTTAGGCCTACAAAAGAGCTTCCAAGGAAGGGTGCTGGCTAGCAACAGCTTTCAGTGCTGGCACTTTTCATCTCTGAGCAATTGCTCCACGTTTGCAATTTCTCAGGTCGTGTCTACGAGACGGAAAGAGAATGACCGTGACGTTTGGTGGCTAGAGAAGCGCAAAGCCCCAGTGTTGCTGCGCCTGTGAAAGCGCTTCCAAGGAAGGGTGCTGGCTAGCAACAGCTTTCAGTGCTGGCACTTTTCATCTCTGAGCAATTGCTCGACATTTGCAATTTCTCACCTGAGCTCTCTTTAGAGTGCGCGAGAGGATGAGCAGAAGATTAGGTGGCTAGAGAAGCCCAGAGCCCCAGTGTTCTTAGGCCTACAAAAGCGCTTCCAAGGAAGGGGGCTGTCTAGCAACAGCTTTCAGTGCTGGCACTTTTCATCTCTGAGCAATTGCTCGACGTTTGCAATTTCTCAGCTCGTGTCTACGAGACGGAAAGAGAAGGACCGTGACGTTTGGTGGCTAGAGAAGCGCAAAGCCCCAGTGTTGCTGCGCCTGTGAAAGCGCTTCCAAGGAAGGGGGCTGGCTAGCAACAGCTTTCAGTGCTGGCACTTTTCATCTCTGAGCAATTGCTCGACGTTTGCAATTTCTCACCTGAGCTCTCTTTAGACTGCGCGAGAGGATGAGCAGAAGATTAGGTGGCTAGAGAAGCCCAGAGCCCCAGTGTTCTTAGGCCTACAAAAGCGCTTCCAAGGAAGGGGGCTGGCTAGCAAGAGCTTTCAGTGCTGGCACTTTTCATCTCTGAGCAATTGCTCCACGTTTGCAATTTCTCAGCTCGTGTCTACGAGACGGAAAGAGAATGACAGTGACGTTTGGTGGGTAGAGAAGCGCAAAGCCCCAGTGTTGCTGCGCCTGTGAAAGCGCTTCCAAGGAAGGGTGCTGGCTAGCAACAGCTTTCAGTGCTGGCACTTTTCATCTCTGAGCAATTGCTCGACGTTTGCAATTTCTCACCTGAGCTCTCTTTAGAGTGCGCAAGAGGATGAGCAGAAGAGTAGGTGGCTAGAGAAGCCCAGAGCCCCAGTGTTCTAAGGCCTACAATAGCGCTTCCAAGGAAGGGGGCTGGCTAGCAAGAGCTTTCAGTGCTGGCACTTTTCATCTCTGAGCAATTGCTCGACGTTTGCAATTTCTCACCTGAGCTCTCTTTAGACTGCGCGAGAGGATGAGCAGAAGATTAGGTGGCTAGAGAAGCCCAGAGCCCCAGTGTTCTTAGGCCTACAAAAGCGCTTCCAAGGAAGGGTGCTGGCTAGCAACAGCTTTCAGTGCTGGCACTTTTCATCTCTGAGCAATTGCTCGACGTTTGCAATTTCTCAGCTCGTGTCTACGAGACGGAAAGAGAATGACCGTGACGTTTGGTGGCTAGAGAAGCGCAAAGCCCCAGTGTTGCTGCGCCTGTGAAAGCGCTTCCAAGGAAGGGTGCTGGCTAGCAACAGCTTTCAGTGCTGGCACTTTTCATCTCTGAGCAATTGCTCGACGTTTGCAATTTCTCAGCTCGTGTCTATGAGACGGAAAGAGAATGACCGTGACGTTTGGTGCGTATAGAAGTGCAAAGCCCCAGTGTTCTAAGGCCTACAAAAGCACTTCCAAGGAAGGGTGCTGGCTAGCAACAGCTTTCAGTGCTGGCACTTTTCATCTCTGAGCAATTGCTCGACATTTGCAATTTCTCACCTGAGCTCTCTTTAGAGTGCGCGAGAGGATGAGCAGAAGATTAGGTGGCTAGAGAAGCCCAGAGCCCCAGTGTTCTTAGGCCTACAAAAGCGCTTCCAAGGAAGGGGGCTGTCTAGCAACAGCTTTCAGTGCTGGCACTTTTCATCTCTGAGCAATTGCTCCACGTTTGCAATTTCTCAGCTCGTGTCTACGAGACGGAAAGAGAAGGACCGTGACGTTTGGTGCGCATAGAAGCGCAAAGCCCCAGAGTTACTGCGCCTGTGAAAGCGCTTCCAAGGAAGGGTGCTGGCTAGCAAGAGCTTTCAGTGCTGGCACTTTTCATCTCTGAGCAATTCCTCGACGTTTGCAATTTCTCACCTGAGTTCTCTTTAGAGTGCGCGAGAGGGTGAGCAGAAGATTAGGTGGCTAGAGAAGCCCAGAGCCCCAGTCTTCTTAGGCCTACAAAAGCGCTTCCAAGGAAGGGTGCTGGCTAGCAACAGCTTTCAGTGCTGGCACTTTTCATCTCTGAGCAATTGCTCGACGTTTGCAATTTCTCAGGTCGTGTCTATGAGACGGAAAGAGAATGACCGTGACGTTTGGTGGCTAGAGAAGCGCAAAGCCCCAGTGTTGCTGCGCCTGTGAAAGCGCTTCCAAGGAAGGGTGCTGGCTAGCAACAGCTTTCAGTGCTGGCACTTTTCATCTCTGAGCAATTGCTCGACATTTGCAATTTCTCACCTGAGCTCTCTTTAGAGTGCGCGAGAGGATGAGCAGAAGATTAGGTGGCTAGAGAAGCCCAGAGCCCCACTGTTCTTAGGCCTACAAAAGCGCTTCCAAGGAAGGGGGCTGGCTAGCAACAGCTTTCAGTGCTGGCACTTTTCATCTCTGAGCAATTGCTCGACGTTTGCAATTTCTCAGCTCGTGTCTACGAGACGGAAAGAGAATGACCTTGACGTTTGGTGGCTAGAGAAGCGCAAAGCCCCAGAGTTACTGCGCCTGTGAAAGCGCTTCCAAGGAAGGGTGCTGGCTAGCAACAGCTTTCAGTGCTGGCACTTTTCATCTCTGAGCAATTGGTGGACGTTTGCAATTTCTCAGCTCGTGTCTACGAGACGGAAAGAGAATGACAGTGACGTTTGGTGCGTATAGAAGCGCAAAGCCCCAGAGTTACTGTGCCTGGGAAAGCGCTTCCAAGGAAGGGTGGTGGCTAGCAAGAGCTTTCAGTGCTGGCACTTTTCATCTCTGAGCAATTGCTCCACGTTTGCAATTTCTCACCTGAGCTCTCTTTAGAGTGCGCGAGAGGATGAGCAGAAGATTAGGTGGCTAGAGAAGCCCAGAGCCCCAGTGTTCTTAGGCCTACAAAAGCGCTTCCAAGGATGGGTGCTGGCTAGCAACAGCTTTCAGTGCTGGCACTTTTCATCTCTGAGCAATTGCTCCACGTTTGCAATTTCTCAGCTCGTGTCTACGAGACGGAAAGAGAAGGACCGTGACGTTTGGTGCGTATAGAAGCGCAAAGCCCCAGTGTTGCTGCGCCTGTGAAAGCGCTTCCAAGGAAGGGTGCTGGCTAGCAAGAGCTTTCATTGCTGGCACTTTTCATCTCTGAGCAATTGCTCCACGTTTGCAATTTCTCAGCTCGTGTCTACGAGACGGAAAGAGAATGACAGTGACGTTTGGTGGCTAGAGAAGCGCAAAGCCCCAGTGTTGCTGCGCCTGTGAAAGCGCTTCCAAGGAAGGGTGCTGGCTAGCAACAGCTTTCAGTGCTGGCACATTTCATCTCTGAGCAATTGCTCGACGTTTGCAATTTCTCACCTGAGCTCTCTTTAGAGTGCGCGAGAGGATGAGCAGAAGATTAGGTGGCTAGAGAAGCCCAGAGCCCCAGTGTTCTTAGGCCTACAAAAGCGCTTCCAAGGAAGGGTGGTGGCTAGCAAGAGCTTTCAGTGCTGGCACTTTTCATCTCTGAGCAATTGCTCCACGTTTGCAATTTCTCAGCTCGTGTCTACGAGACGGAAAGAGAATGACCGTGACGTTTGGTGCGTATAGAAGTGCAAAGCCCCAGTGTTGCTGTGCCTGTGAAAGCGCTTCCAAGGAAGGGTGCTGGCTAGCAAGAGCTTTCAGTGCTGGCACTTTTCATCTCTGAGCAATTGCTCGACGTTTGCAATTTCTCAGGTCGTGTCTACGAGACGGAAAGAGAATGACCGTGACGTTTGGTGGGTAGAGAAGCGCAAAGCCCCAGTGTTACTGCGCCTGTGAAAGCGCTTCCAAGGAAGGGTGCTGGCTAGCAAGAGCTTTCAGTGCTGGCACTTTTCATCTCTGAGCAATTGCTTGACGTTTGCAATTTCTCACCTGAGCTCTCTTTAGAGTGCGCGAGAGGATGAGCAGAAGATTAGGTGGCTAGAGAAGCCCAGAGCCCCAGTGTTCTTAGGCCTACAAAAGCGCTTCCAAGGAAGGGGGCTGTCTAGCAACAGCTTTCAGTGCTGGCACTTTTCATCTCTGAGCAATTGCTCGACGTTTGCAATTTCTCAGCTCGTGTCTACGAGACGGAAAGAGAAGGACCGTGACGTTTAGTGGGTAGAGAAGCGCAAAGCCCCAGTGTTACTGCGCCTGTGAAAGCGCTTCCAAGGAAGGGTGCTGGCTAGCAACAGCTTTCAGTGCTGGCACTTTTCATCTCTGAGCAATTGCTCCACGTTTGCAATTTCTCAGCTCGTGTCTACGAGACGGAAAGAGAAGGACCGTGACGTTTGGTGCGCATAGAAGCGCAAAGCCCCAGAGTTACTGCGCCTGTGAAAGCGCTTCCAAGGAAGGGTGCTGGCTAGCAAGAGCTTTCAGTGCTGGCACTTTTCATCTCTGAGCAATTGCTCGACGTTTGCAATTTCTCAGCTCGTGTCTACGAGACGGAAAGAGAAGGACCGTGACGTTTGGTGGCTAGAGAAGCGCAAAGCCCCAGTGTTGCTGCGCCTGTGAAAGCGCTTCCAAGGAAGGGGGCTGGCTAGCAACAGCTTTCAGTGCTGGCACTTTTCATCTCTGAGCAATTGCTCGACGTTTGCAATTTCTCACCTGAGCTCTCTTTAGACTGCGCGAGAGGATGAGCAGAAGATTAGGTGGCTAGAGAAGCCCAGAGCCCCAGTGTTCTTAGGCCTACAAAAGCGCTTCCAAGGAAGGGGGCTGGCTAGCAACAGCTTTCAGTGCTGGCACTTTTCATCTCTGAGCAATTGCTCCACGTTTGCAATTTCTCAGCTCGTGTCTACGAGACGGAAAGAGAATGACAGTGACGTTTGGTGGGTAGAGAAGCGCAAAGCCCCAGTGTTGCTGCGCCTGTGAAAGCGCTTCCAAGGAAGGGTGCTGGCTAGCAACAGCTTTCAGTGCTGGCACTTTTCATCTCTGAGCAATTGCTCGACGTTTGCAATTTCTCACCTGAGCTCTCTTTAGAGTGCGCAAGAGGATGAGCAGAAGAGTAGGTGGCTAGAGAAGCCCAGAGCCCCAGTGTTCTAAGGCCTACAATAGCGCTTCCAAGGAAGGGGGCTGGCTAGCAAGAGCTTTCAGTGCTGGCACTTTTCATCTCTGAGCAATTGCTCGACGTTTGCAATTTCTCACCTGAGCTCTCTTTAGACTGCGCGAGAGGATGAGCAGAAGATTAGGTGGCTAGAGAAGCCCAGAGCCCCAGTGTTCTTAGGCCTACAAAAGCGCTTCCAAGGAAGGGTGCTGGCTAGCAACAGCTTTCAGTGCTGGCACTTTTCATCTCTGAGCAATTGCTCGACGTTTGCAATTTCTCAGCTCGTGTCTACGAGACGGAAAGAGAATGACCGTGACGTTTGGTGGCTAGAGAAGCGCAAAGCCCCAGTGTTGCTGCGCCTGTGAAAGCGCTTCCAAGGAAGGGTGCTGGCTAGCAACAGCTTTCAGTGCTGGCACTTTTCATCTCTGAGCAATTGCTCGACGTTTGCAATTTCTCAGCTCGTGTCTATGAGACGGAAAGAGAATGACCGTGACGTTTGGTGCGTATAGAAGTGCAAAGCCCCAGTGTTCTAAGGCCTACAAAAGCACTTCCAAGGAAGGGTGCTGGCTAGCAACAGCTTTCAGTGCTGGCACTTTTCATCTCTGAGCAATTGCTCGACATTTGCAATTTCTCACCTGAGCTCTCTTTAGAGTGCGCGAGAGGATGAGCAGAAGATTAGGTGGCTAGAGAAGCCCAGAGCCCCAGTGTTCTTAGGCCTACAAAAGCGCTTCCAAGGAAGGGGGCTGTCTAGCAACAGCTTTCAGTGCTGGCACTTTTCATCTCTGAGCAATTGCTCCACGTTTGCAATTTCTCAGCTCGTGTCTACGAGACGGAAAGAGAAGGACCGTGACGTTTGGTGCGCATAGAAGCGCAAAGCCCCAGAGTTACTGCGCCTGTGAAAGCGCTTCCAAGGAAGGGTGCTGGCTAGCAAGAGCTTTCAGTGCTGGCACTTTTCATCTCTGAGCAATTGCTCGACGTTTGCAATTTCTCACCTGAGTTCTCTTTAGAGTGCGCGAGAGGGTGAGCAGAAGATTAGGTGGCTAGAGAAGCCCAGAGCCCCAGTCTTCTTAGGCCTACAAAAGCGCTTCCAAGGAAGGGTGCTGGCTAGCAACAGCTTTCAGTGCTGGCACTTTTCATCTCTGAGCAATTGCTCGACGTTTGCAATTTCTCAGGTCGTGTCTATGAGACGGAAAGAGAATGACCGTGACGTTTGGTGGCTAGAGAAGCGCAAAGCCCCAGTGTTGCTGCGCCTGTGAAAGCGCTTCCAAGGAAGGGTGCTGGCTAGCAACAGCTTTCAGTGCTGGCACTTTTCATCTCTGAGCAATTGCTCGACATTTGCAATTTCTCACCTGAGCTCTCTTTAGAGTGCGCGAGAGGATGAGCAGAAGATTAGGTGGCTAGAGAAGCCCAGAGCCCCACTGTTCTTAGGCCTACAAAAGCGCTTCCAAGGAAGGGGGCTGGCTAGCAACAGCTTTCAGTGCTGGCACTTTTCATCTCTGAGCAATTGCTCGACGTTTGCAATTTCTCAGCTCGTGTCTACGAGACGGAAAGAGAATGACCTTGACGTTTGGTGGCTAGAGAAGCGCAAAGCCCCAGAGTTACTGCGCCTGTGAAAGCGCTTCCAAGGAAGGGTGCTGGCTAGCAACAGCTTTCAGTGCTGGCACTTTTCATCTCTGAGCAATTGGTGGACGTTTGCAATTTCTCAGCTCGTGTCTACGAGACGGAAAGAGAATGACAGTGACGTTTGGTGCGTATAGAAGCGCAAAGCCCCAGAGTTACTGTGCCTGGGAAAGCGCTTCCAAGGAAGGGTGGTGGCTAGCAAGAGCTTTCAGTGCTGGCACTTTTCATCTCTGAGCAATTGCTCCACGTTTGCAATTTCTCACCTGAGCTCTCTTTAGAGTGCGCGAGAGGATGAGCAGAAGATTAGGTGGCTAGAGAAGCCCAGAGCCCCAGTGTTCTTAGGCCTACAAAAGCGCTTCCAAGGATGGGTGCTGGCTAGCAACAGCTTTCAGTGCTGGCACTTTTCATCTCTGAGCAATTGCTCCACGTTTGCAATTTCTCAGCTCGTGTCTACGAGACGGAAAGAGAAGGACCGTGACGTTTGGTGCGTATAGAAGCGCAAAGCCCCAGTGTTGCTGCGCCTGTGAAAGCGCTTCCAAGGAAGGGTGCTGGCTAGCAAGAGCTTTCATTGCTGGCACTTTTCATCTCTGAGCAATTGCTCCACGTTTGCAATTTCTCAGCTCGTGTCTACGAGACGGAAAGAGAATGACAGTGACGTTTGGTGGCTAGAGAAGCGCAAAGCCCCAGTGTTGCTGCGCCTGTGAAAGCGCTTCCAAGGAAGGGTGCTGGCTAGCAACAGCTTTCAGTGCTGGCACATTTCATCTCTGAGCAATTGCTCGACGTTTGCAATTTCTCACCTGAGCTCTCTTTAGAGTGCGCGAGAGGATGAGCAGAAGATTAGGTGGCTAGAGAAGCCCAGAGCCCCAGTGTTCTTAGGCCTACAAAAGCGCTTCCAAGGAAGGGTGCTGGCTAGCAAGAGCTTTCAGTGCTGGCACTTTTCATCTCTGAGCAATTGCTCCACGTTTGCAATTTCTCAGCTCGTGTCTACGAGACGGAAAGAGAATGACCGTGACGTTTGGTGCGTATAGAAGTGCAAAGCCCCAGTGTTGCTGCGCCTGTGAAAGCGCTTCCAAGGAAGGGTGCTGGCTAGCAAGAGCTTTCAGTGCTGGCACTTTTCATCTCTGAGCAATTGCTCGACGTTTGCAATTTCTCAGGTCGTGTCTACGAGACGGAAAGAGAATGACCGTGACGTTTGGTGGGTAGAGAAGCGCAAAGCCCCAGTGTTACTGCGCCTGTGAAAGCGCTTCCAAGGAAGGGTGCTGGCTAGCAAGAGCTTTCAGTGCTGGCACTTTTCATCTCTGAGCAATTGCTTGACGTTTGCAATTTCTCACCTGAGCTCTCTTTAGAGTGCGCGAGAGGATGAGCAGAAGATTAGGTGGCTAGAGAAGCCCAGAGCCCCAGTGTTCTTAGGCCTACAAAAGCGCTTCCAAGGAAGGGGGCTGTCTAGCAACAGCTTTCAGTGCTGGCACTTTTCATCTCTGAGCAATTGCTCGACGTTTGCAATTTCTCAGCTCGTGTCTACGAGACGGAAAGAGAAGGACCGTGACGTTTAGTGGGTAGAGAAGCGCAAAGCCCCAGTGTTACTGCGCCTGTGAAAGCGCTTCCAAGGAAGGGTGCTGGCTAGCAACAGCTTTCAGTGCTGGCACTTTTCATCTCTGAGCAATTGCTCCACGTTTGCAATTTCTCAGCTCGTGTCTACGAGACGGAAAGAGAAGGACCGTGACGTTTGGTGCGCATAGAAGCGCAAAGCCCCAGAGTTACTGCGCCTGTGAAAGCGCTTCCAAGGAAGGGTGCTGGCTAGCAAGAGCTTTCAGTGCTGGCACTTTTCATCTCTGAGCAATTGCTCGACGTTTGCAATTTCTCACCTGAGCTCTCTTTAGAGTGCGCGAGAGGATGAGCAGAAGATTAGGTGGCTAGAGAAGCCCACAGCCCCAGTCTTCTTAGGCCTACAAAAGAGCTTCCAAGGAAGGGTGCTGGCTAGCAACAGCTTTCAGTGCTGGCACTTTTCATCTCTGAGCAATTGCTCCACGTTTGCAATTTCTCAGGTCGTGTCTACGAGACGGAAAGAGAATGACCGTGACGTTTGGTGGCTAGAGAAGCGCAAAGCCCCAGTGTTGCTGCGCCTGTGAAAGCGCTTCCAAGGAAGGGTGCTGGCTAGCAACAGCTTTCAGTGCTGGCACTTTTCATCTCTGAGCAATTGCTCGACATTTGCAATTTCTCACCTGAGCTCTCTTTAGAGTGCGCGAGAGGATGAGCAGAAGATTAGGTGGCTAGAGAAGCCCAGAGCCCCAGTGTTCTTAGGCCTACAAAAGCGCTTCCAAGGAAGGGGGCTGTCTAGCAACAGCTTTCAGTGCTGGCACTTTTCATCTCTGAGCAATTGCTCGACGTTTGCAATTTCTCAGCTCGTGTCTACGAGACGGAAAGAGAAGGACCGTGACGTTTAGTGGGTAGAGAAGCGCAAAGCCCCAGTGTTACTGCGCCTGTGAAAGCGCTTCCAAGGAAGGGGGCTGGCTAGCAACAGCTTTCAGTGCTGGCACTTTTCATCTCTGAGCAATTGCTCCACGTTTGCAATTTCTCAGCTCGTGTCTACGAGACGGAAAGAGAAGGACCGTGACGTTTGGTGCGCATAGAAGCGCAAAGCCCCAGAGTTACTGCGCCTGTGAAAGCGCTTCCAAGGAAGGGTGCTGGCTAGCAAGAGCTTTCAGTGCTGGCACTTTTCATCTCTGAGCAATTGCTCGACGTTTGCAATTTCTCACCTGAGCTCTCTTTAGAGTGCGCGAGAGGGTGAGCAGAAGATTAGGTGGCTAGAGAAGCCCAGAGCCCCAGTCTTCTTAGGCCTACAAAAGCGCTTCCAAGGAAGGGTGCTGGCTAGCAACAGCTTTCAGTGCTGGCACTTTTCATCTCTGAGCAATTGCTCGACGTTTGCAATTTCTCAGGTCGTGTCTATGAGACGGAAAGAGAATGACCGTGACTTTTGGTGGCTAGAGAAGCGCAAAGCCCCAGTGTTGCTGCGCCTGTGAAAGCGCTTCCAAGGAAGGGTGCTGGCTAGCAACAGCTTTCAGTGCTGGCACTTTTCATCTCTGAGCAATTGCTCGACATTTGCAATTTCTCACCTGAGCTCTCTTTAGAGTGCGCGAGAGGATGAGCAGAAGATTAGGTGGCTAGAGAAGCCCAGAGCCCCAGTGTTCTTAGGCCTACAAAAGCGCTTCCAAGGAAGGGGGCTGGCTAGCAACAGCTTTCAGTGCTGGCACTTTTCATCTCTGAGCAATTGCTCCACGTTTGCAATTTCTCAGCTCGTGTCTACGAGACGGAAAGAGAATGACCTTGACGTTTGGTGGCTAGAGAAGCGCAAAGCCCCAGAGTTACTGCGCCTGTGAAAGCGCTTCCAAGGAAGGGTGCTGGCTAGCAACAGCTTTCAGTGCTGGCACTTTTCATCTCTGAGCAATTGGTGGACGTTTGCAATTTCTCAGCTCGTGTCTACGAGACGGAAAGAGAATGACAGTGACGTTTGGTGCGCATAGAAGCGCAAAGCCCCAGAGTTACTGTGCCTGGGAAAGCGCTTCCAAGGAAGGGTGGTGGCTAGCAAGAGCTTTCAGTGCTGGCACTTTTCATCTCTGAGCAATTGCTCCACGTTTGCAATTTCTCACCTGAGCTCTCTTTAGAGTGCGCGAGAGGATGAGCAGAAGATTAGGTGGCTAGAGAAGCCCAGAGCCCCAGTGTTCTTAGGCCTACAAAAGCGCTTCCAAGGATGGGTGCTGGCTAGCAACAGCTTTCAGTGCTGGCACTTTTCATCTCTGAGCAATTGCTCGACGTTTGCAATTTCTCAGCTCGTGTCTACGAGACGGAAAGAGAAGGACCGTGACGTTTAGTGCGTATAGAAGCGCAAAGCCCCAGTGTTGCTGCGCCTGTGAAAGCGCTTCCAAGGAAGGGTGCTGGCTAGCAAGAGCTTTCAGTGCTGGCACTTTTCATCTCTGAGCAATTGCTCCACGTTTGCAATTTCTCAGCTCGTGTCTACGAGACGGAAAGAGAATGACAGTGACGTTTGGTGGCTAGAGAAGCGCAAAGCCCCAGTGTTGCTGCGCCTGTGAAAGCGCTTCCAAGGAAGGGTGCTGGCTAGCAACAGCTTTCAGTGCTGGCACATTTCATCTCTGAGCAATTGCTCGACGTTTGCAATTTCTCACCTGAGCTCTCTTTAGAGTGCGCGAGAGGATGAGCAGAAGATTAGGTGGCTAGAGAAGCCCAGAGCCCCAGTGTTCTTAGGCCTACAAAAGCGCTTCCAAGGAAGGGTGGTGGCTAGCAAGAGCTTTCAGTGCTGGCACTTTTCATCTCTGAGCAATTGCTCCACGTTTGCAATTTCTCAGCTCGTGTCTACGAGACGGAAAGAGAATGACCGTGACGTTTGGTGCGTATAGAAGTGCAAAGCCCCAGTGTTGCTGCGCCTGTGAAAGCGCTTCCAAGGAAGGGTGCTGGCTAGCAAGAGCTTTCAGTGCTGGCACTTTTCATCTCTGAGCAATTGCTCGACGTTTGCAATTTCTCAGGTCGTGTCTACGAGACGGAAAGAGAATGACCGTGACGTTTGGTGGGTAGAGAAGCGCAAAGCCCCAGTGTTACTGCGCCTGTGAAAGCGCTTCCAAGGAAGGGTGCTGGCTAGCAAGAGCTTTCAGTGCTGGCACTTTTCATCTCTGAGCAATTGCTTGACGTTTGCAATTTCTCACCTGAGCTCTCTTTAGAGTGCGCGAGAGGATGAGCAGAAGATTAGGTGGCTAGAGAAGCCCAGAGCCCCAGTGTTCTTAGGCCTACAAAAGCGCTTCCAAGGAAGGGGGCTGTCTAGCAACAGCTTTCAGTGCTGGCACTTTTCATCTCTGAGCAATTGCTCGACGTTTGCAATTTCTCAGGTCGTGTCTATGAGACGGAAAGAGAAGGACCGTGACGTTTAGTGGGTAGAGAAGCGCAAAGCCCCAGTGTTACTGCGCCTGTGAAAGCGCTTCCAAGGAAGGGGGCTGGCTAGCAACAGCTTTCAGTGCTGGCACTTTTCATCTCTGAGCAATTGCTCCACGTTTGCAATTTCTCAGCTCGTGTCTACGAGACGGAAAGAGAAGGACCGTGACGTTTGGTGCGCATAGAAGCGCAAAGCCCCAGAGTTACTGCGCCTGTGAAAGCGCTTCCAAGGAAGGGTGCTGGCTAGCAAGAGCTTTCAGTGCTGGCACTTTTCATCTCTGAGCAATTGCTCGACGTTTGCAATTTCTCACCTGAGCTCTCTTTAGAGTGCGCGAGAGGGTGAGCAGAAGATTAGGTGGCTAGAGAAGCCCACAGCCCCAGTCTTCTTAGGCCTACAAAAGAGCTTCCAAGGAAGGGTGCTGGCTAGCAACAGCTTTCAGTGCTGGCACTTTTCATCTCTGAGCAATTGCTCCACGTTTGCAATTTCTCAGGTCGTGTCTACGAGACGGAAAGAGAATGACCGTGACGTTTGGTGGCTAGAGAAGCGCAAAGCCCCAGTGTTGCTGCGCCTGTGAAAGCGCTTCCAAGGAAGGGTGCTGGCTAGCAACAGCTTTCAGTGCTGGCACTTTTCATCTCTGAGCAATTGCTCGACATTTGCAATTTCTCACCTGAGCTCTCTTTAGAGTGCGCGAGAGGATGAGCAGAAGATTAGGTGGCTAGAGAAGCCCAGAGCCCCAGTGTTCTTAGGCCTACAAAAGCGCTTCCAAGGAAGGGGGCTGTCTAGCAACAGCTTTCAGTGCTGGCACTTTTCATCTCTGAGCAATTGCTCGACGTTTGCAATTTCTCAGCTCGTGTCTACGAGACGGAAAGAGAAGGACCGTGACGTTTAGTGGGTAGAGAAGCGCAAAGCCCCAGTGTTACTGCGCCTGTGAAAGCGCTTCCAAGGAAGGGGGCTGGCTAGCAACAGCTTTCAGTGCTGGCACTTTTCATCTCTGAGCAATTGCTCCACGTTTGCAATTTCTCAGCTCGTGTCTACGAGACGGAAAGAGAAGGACCGTGACGTTTGGTGCGCATAGAAGCGCAAAGCCCCAGAGTTACTGCGCCTGTGAAAGCGCTTCCAAGGAAGGGTGCTGGCTAGCAAGAGCTTTCAGTGCTGGCACTTTTCATCTCTGAGCAATTGCTCGACGTTTGCAATTTCTCACCTGAGCTCTCTTTAGAGTGCGCGAGAGGGTGAGCAGAAGATTAGGTGGCTAGAGAAGCCCAGAGCCCCAGTCTTCTTAGGCCTACAAAAGCGCTTCCAAGGAAGGGTGCTGGCTAGCAACAGCTTTCAGTGCTGGCACTTTTCATCTCTGAGCAATTGCTCGACGTTTGCAATTTCTCAGGTCGTGTCTATGAGACGGAAAGAGAATGACCGTGACGTTTGGTGGCTAGAGAAGCGCAAAGCCCCAGTGTTGCTGCGCCTGTGAAAGCGCTTCCAAGGAAGGGTGCTGGCTAGCAAGAGCTTTCAGTGCTGGCACTTTTCATCTCTGAGCAATTGCTCGACATTTGCAATTTCTCACCTGAGCTCTCTTTAGAGTGCGCGAGAGGATGAGCAGAAGATTAGGTGGCTAGAGAAGCCCAGAGCCCCACTGTTCTTAGGCCTACAAAAGCGCTTCCAAGGAAGGGGGCTGGCTAGCAACAGCTTTCAGTGCTGGCACTTTTCAT
This sequence comes from Sarcoramphus papa, assembly GCA_037962945.1. Taxonomy (NCBI): domain Eukaryota; kingdom Metazoa; phylum Chordata; class Aves; order Accipitriformes; family Cathartidae; genus Sarcoramphus; species Sarcoramphus papa. The sequence continues at coordinate 663 of JBBMRM010000079.1, read as the reverse complement.
CTCTGAGCAATTGCTCGACGTTTGCAATTTCTCAGCTCGTGTCTACGAGACGGAAAGAGAATGACCTTGACGTTTGGTGGCTAGAGAAGCGCAAAGCCCCAGAGTTACTGCGCCTGTGAAAGCGCTTCCAAGGAAGGGTGCTGGCTAGCAACAGCTTTCAGTGCTGGCACTTTTCATCTCTGAGCAATTGGTGGACGTTTGCAATTTCTCAGCTCGTGTCTACGAGACGGAAAGAGAATGACAGTGACGTTTGGTGCGCATAGAAGCGCAAAGCCCCAGAGTTACTGTGCCTGGGAAAGCGCTTCCAAGGAAGGGTGGTGGCTAGCAAGAGCTTTCAGTGCTGGCACTTTTCATCTCTGAGCAATTGCTCCACGTTTGCAATTTCTCACCTGAGCTCTCTTTAGAGTGCGCGAGAGGATGAGCAGAAGATTAGGTGGCTAGAGAAGCCCAGAGCCCCAGTGTTCTTAGGCCTACAAAAGCGCTTCCAAGGATGGGTGCTGGCTAGCAACAGCTTTCAGTGCTGGCACTTTTCATCTCTGAGCAATTGCTCGACGTTTGCAATTTCTCAGCTCGTGTCTACGAGACGGAAAGAGAAGGACCGTGACGTTTGGTGCGTATAGAAGCGCAAAGCCCCAGTGTTGCTGCGCCTGTGAAAGCGCTTCC